>SJYX01006894.1:128787-217020 GCA_006410675.1 Oreotragus oreotragus
GATAGTTAAGAGAATCAGATTAAATCAATTTCCTGGAGACTTGCCAGGAATCTGGATACTATTTCAAAAGATGTTATACCGGGTAATTAGAAAATTGCAGAAGTAATTTTACTTCCAAAGGGCAGAAAGTGGCCGTTTTCACACTGATGTGGCTGTATTTTGGATCTGATTTCTACGAAATGCCTGTGATCTGCTAAACCCTTACTTACATAATTCTAATTTGTTCTCCCACAGCTTGATGGGAGACTCTCCATTTCTACCCACTGGTAAATGGAGGCTCTGAGGTTAAGAACTTGCCCAGAGTTGGCTCTGCTTTCCATGGAGTATGGACTCCACCCCAGGTCTGTCTGGTCCCAAAAGCTTTGCCATCTTCTATGCAGTTTGTACAAGTGAATAAGGGAACTGTGGGTACTTGGTCCGTCAGTATGACCCTTAATATGATGATATGCAAGTTCTGCAGACTTCAGACTGGAATCAGGTGCAGAATGTGTGGGAGATTTGGCCTGGAGGCCTTTGCAAATACAGCATGGGTTTTGGGTCCAGATTTGGCCAAACATTGGTCATTGCTGTGTACCAGTGAGCTCTCAGTTCTTCGTCCAGTGCACAAAAGCAGATTCGTGGTGACTTTGCTAGACCAAGCCCCCTTCAGTGGTCACTTGTATTTATTCCAACCACCTGTATACAGAGCTTCCTGCCTCAGTGCACCCCTACAGTCTGTTCTCAATACAGCAGCCAAAGTAGGCCTTCTAAAATAACCAGATGGTGTCACAAACCTTCCAACAGATTAGAATAAAGCCCAAAGCCCTGACTGTGGCCCTTGAAGCTCCAGTGGCTGTGACCCAGGGTGCCTCTCCCTCCTCATCTTGCAACAACCCCCCAGCACACACACACTGCCCACTTAGCTATCTGTTCTCTCGTTCCCAGCTTAGGGCCTCGCTCATTAGAATGTCATGACCTTGAGGACAACAAGTTTGCCCTGTCAACTGTTATATCTTCAATGCTGGCATTTGACAAATAACTGAATGAATTTTTGTTAGTGAATTGTGGTTTTTTGATTCTCGGACATTGTTTCATTAGGGAAATTAGAGTGGGAGATAGCTGTGGGAAAACAGCTCGGTGATGTATTTCACGCCTCCGCATCACTAGGTTTTGAGGTTCTCCCTTCTTGGCTCTAGGGACATACAAAGAGCACAGTTGCCAAAAGGAAAGTGCATACCCATTGAGGAAAGGAACGCAGATCCCCGCTGCCACTGTTCATGTGCATCTGTGAAGATCCATCTTGGATCAGCCTAGGGTCCCCAACCTGCTGGGGAAGTTTTCACTGGTTTCTTAGTGTGGAGACTCAGAAGATGGACATCAGAGCCCACTGTAGAGGGAAGTGTCTCACAAAAGTGAGTCCCAGAGCAGAAGTTAAGGTGCTTTCCCATCCAGCAAACAGCAACAAAAACTTTCTCCTATCAGCTGGGTTAAGGCTTTGGCAAGGAAAGGATAAGGTTTTGGGGTGAGGTGGAACAGGGAGAAAGGTTGATGTTTTCATTGTGGTTTGCTTTGGTTTTGAAAGAGGTTGCTTGCCAGAGATGCGACGGTGATTATCTCAACATGTTGGGTAATTTGGGGACTCTGAAGCAAGGCCAGAATTGCCTGGAGTCTGAATTGAAGTGACTCCCACTTGCTCTGCTCCACTTCATGGATTCCTTGATCCAGCAAGCCACCCTTCCCTTCCCTGTCACCATGTGCCTCTTATAGTCTGTGGATCTGAAATTTTACTCAGTGGCTGCATCTGTGCAGACCACCTCCGTACAAAAGTTATGATTTTTATCTGCTGCAATAGATAAAAGCAGCTGAATTTAGTTCTCATCAGAGAATAAATTTTACGTTGTCCTTAGAGCTACTTTCTATCTTTAAAAAAGCCTAAGTTGAACTTTTTCTGTCGCAGAGGCAGATTCATGGTCAGCCTGTAAAGCTGCAGATTCAGTTATGTCTTTGTCTGGCTTCTTCCAATGTCCTGGGCATGACCAGGAATGTGTTCACATGTCACATGTTCTTGTAAAATTGGAGAACATAAGCTATATTAACTGTGAACATGAAAAGTGAATGTATCAGTGGCTCAGTTGTGTCCAACTCTCTGTGACCCCAAGGACTGTAGCCCACCAGGCTCCTTTGTCCATGGAATTCGTCAGGCAAGAATACTAGAGTGGGTAAGCATTCCCTTCTCCAGGGGATCTTCCCAACCCAGGGATCGAACCTGGTTCTCCTGCATTGCAGGCAGATTCTTTAGCATCTGAGCCACCAGGGAAGAAATCCATCAAAAACACTTTCTCCACTTCAGCTTGCCCTCTGTTGACTTCTTGCACCTGGTGGCGTTAGAGGTGGCAACCATCATTTTGGGATCCAACAAAGGGAGAGTTGCATTGCACATACATGGGATTCCAATTTTTTCCTGTAGAAATAAGTCATGCTAAGTTACGTTGTCCAGTGTGGCTTTTATGAATATCCCCATGGTCTACCATGCTTTTTCACCTGACACCATAAAACAGAAGGGCCTAAAACCAAAATCTGTAAAGGAGGAGAAACAAGTTTGAAATGTACAAACCCAGAAGCTAGTCTGTGTACAATTTGTACAATCATCAGATCTTTAATACTCTAAGTAGAAGATTTAGGAGGAGTCGCAGGTGGTGCAGTGGTAAAGAATCTGCCTGCCAATGCAGGAGACGCAGGAGACTTGGGTTCCATCCCTGGATCAGGAAGATCGCCTGGAGGAGGAAATGGCAACCCACTGCAGGATTCTTGCCTGGAGAATCCTGTGGGCAGAGGAGCCTGGTGGGCTACAGCCCACGGGGTTGCACAGAGTCGGACACGACTGAGCAACGGAGCTCAAGCAGAAAGTTTAGTTCTTATTGCTGCTGGGCCAGAGTGGAGGTCGCATCCCGTCAGAGATGAATGAAAGATCGTAATGGGCCACCACAACAGGGACATCTGTGGTAGATAGATGCCTGTGATATCTATGTCTATGGCGTCTGTGATAGATAGATAACTTACTTCAGTTTATAGTATTTAAAGTAATTATTACCTTAAACGGAGAAGGCACTGGCACCCCACTCCAGTGTTCTTGCCTGGAGAATCCCAGGGACAGGGGAGCCTGGTGGGCTGCCATCTATGGGGTTGCACAGAGTCGGACACGACTGAAGTGACTTGGCAGCAGCAGCAGCATTACCTTAAAATCTCGAATTACTCCTGAGACAAAAACTTAATAGAAGTTTCCCTAAATTTGACAACAATCCTGAACTTATGGCATTACTGACAGCGAGTTGCTTTCTTCTATTTGTTACTACAAGAATCATTTTTGTGTAAAAAGTGCACCACCAAAAATATAGGAAAAAATAATGATGAGTCAACTAATATATTTATTATTTATTGTATATATGAATATTTATATAAACATCATATTTATAATTATTATAAATTATTACATTATTTACATAATGTAAAGCATTATGTAATGCTGTGTCTCTGAATTTTGTGATACTTGTGAGCTTTTGTTTTTTATTGAGATATAATTGACAAATAGCATTATATTGGTTTCAAGTTTATAGCATAATGATTTGATATTTGTATATATTGTGAGATGATCACCTCAACACACCTAGTTAACATTCATCACATAATTACACATTTCCTTGTGATGAGAACTTTTAGGATCTACTCTCTCAGCAACTTTCAAATGAACAATACAGTATTGTTAACTACAGTCACCATGCTGTACATTTCATGCCAGGACCTATTTGTCTTATGACTGGAATTTTGTGCCTTTTGATCCCCTTTACCTGTTTCACCCATCTCCAAGCCCTTCCTCTGGCAGCCATCAATCTCTCCTTTGTATCTACGAGTTCGTTCTTTATTAGATTCTAGCTCTGAGTGAGATCATATGGTATTGTTTTTCTCTGACTTATTTCACTTAGCATAGTGCCCTCAAGGTCCATCTGTGATGTATCAAATGGCGAGGTTCCCCTTTTTATGGCTGAATAGTATTCCGTGGCATGCATCTGTTTCTTCATCCATTCATCCATCAGTGGACACTTAGCTTGTTTCTCTGTCTTGACTCCTGTCAATAATGCTGCAGTGAACAAGTGAACGCAGATATGTTTTTCAGTTAGTTTTTTAATTTTCTTTAAAAAAAAAATACCCAGAAGTGGGATTGCCGGATCCTATAATAGTTTTATTTTTAATTTTTTGAGAAACGTCTTTATGCTTTTCCTTGGTGGCTGTACCAGTTTATGTTCCCACCAACAGAACACAAGGGTTCCCTTTTCTCTATATTCTCCCCAACATTTACTGTTTCTGTCTCTTCGATGAAAGCGATTCTAACAGATGTGAAGGGACACCTCATTATGGTTTAGATTTGCATGTCACTGGAGGTGAGTGGCAGTGAGTACCTTTTCATATACCTACTGGCCATCTGCATGTCCTCTCTGGAAAAATGTCTATTCACATCCTCTGCCAAGTTTTTAATCAAATCTTGTGTTGTTTTTTTTTTTTCTTTTTTTGGCTGTTGAGTTGTATGAGTTATTCATATATTTTGACGATTAACTCTTTATCAGATATATAATTTCCAAGTATTTTCTCCCACACGGTAGGTTGCCTATTCATTTGTTGATGATTTTCTTTGTTGTGCAGAGCTTTTTAGTTTGTAGTACTCTCAGTTTATTTTTTGCTTCTTTTACCATTGCTTTTGGTGTCTGTCAGCTTTTAAAAATTAGAAATAGGATGGGAAATGAAATCACAACCAAAGCCATCGCTTGTGTCCCTCTCCTGCCTACCAGTTAGGATGCTGCTGCCCGGGATGGACAAAAACAGAAGGAACACCTCCTGCAGGAATCTTTCTAAATAAGCTTGTGAGGATGTGCCACTGCTGTATGCTCCACTCGCCACCCATCAGAAAGGGAGGGAAGAAAAAAATCATAGCGGGCGAAACTGGAGAGAGAAGGAAGATGTACAGGAATTCAAGCCAAACAGGTGAAAGTGGGAAAGAGAAAGATGAAGACCCAGTAATAGCTGCTAACTAGAAAGAGATACATAAAGCAAAATATTAGGAGAATGTAGAGTAAAGCAGACTAAACATTTCACAAGTTTTTCCGCAGCTCTTTGCCAGGCCTTTCCCAGATGGTAACTGAACCATTTGTTTAAATTAAGTCTTGCTTAAATTATAAGGAGCTAAGCTAATTTCCAGTGTCAAGAATTCTTGGAACAGAGCCATGGGAGGTGGAAGAACATACAGTGCCGTCGGGTGGGGACATGGCTACACATGTGCCAGCTGAGGACCTCCAGGATCCTCCTGGGATTCACCCCTGTTTAAAATGATAGTCACCCTCCCAAAGCCCACACTTTATCCCAGTGGTAGTGCTGAAGCCCAGGCCCCATGAAACGTGCAGCGTCTTTAGTGGGAAACTTCTTTTTAAAAATTCCCTGAAATGAATGTATTAGAGGAAGAGTGAACAGTAGGGTGGTAGCCCGCTGGGTGGTTTCTCCCCCCACTTCCTTTTGATTATAGTTCTTGGAATCAGAAGATAATTTTTCAAACAAGAAACGTAGAATATTCAAAATTAAGATAAAGTTGACTTTCTTATAGTTAGGGGTCTGAGATGGTTATATATAACAGTAAGAATTCCTTGACATTACAGACTAGAGTCCTACATGTTTACATTGATGGCAGCAGGTCTAAGATGCACTATTAAAGAGGAGGAAAGAAAACAGGCTTGAAAAGGGCAGAGATCATAGGGTCTTGTCTGAGCATCCACAGAAGAGAAGCGCCTGCCAGACAAGCACAAACTGTCCACTTCCTCCTTGCAAAGCTCCCAGCTCCTTTGCCCCCTGAAAAAGGCTCCTGGGCCTCTCCCAAGTCCTCCCCCAGCATCTCCAGATAAGCCACATTCTCCGTCAGCTGCCTTCCTTCACAACCCTCTGCCCCAGCTAGGTCTTTCAGAAACACTTAGAGGCTGCAGCCAAGCTAGTTTTCTTTTTAACTTTCCATTTTTACTGAGTGGTAAATTAAGAGCTGGGAACAGTCCCAACTTAACTTTCCTAATACTGTCACTAAGTGGCCACGGGTAATTGCTTGAAAGCTGCGGCCGCCAGATGACAGTCAGAACAGAACAACTCGTAGTGGCCGGCAAGCCTCAAAAGGGTCAGCTATTCAGTGCCACTCCACGGCCAGTTACACGCATGCCTTGCTCAACCTGAGATGGGGAAAAAACCAAGCCTCTTGAACCTGGGAAATTTGGATCAGAACTACCTGAACAGCTTCTCTGCCGGCTTTTCTAGGCTAAAGGGATGAGAATTTTAATTGTTGAATGCTAATGATGATGATGTCTAACAGAAAATTACTTGCCCATGTACACATCAAATTGGATCAGTTACTGGAGATTATTCGCCTGATGCCAATGACATTGAGAGTATCTCAGTGCCATAGATGTGAGCATTTCCACTCTTTCAGTTCCTGCAGGGCATATAAAGGCAGTGAGGCGTGTTGAAGGGGAGTTGAACCCAGTTCCAGACCTGCTTCAGTAGCCTCCCAGCAAACAGTCTTAAGCTACTCCCTCCTTGGGATCCTCAGTCCACCTGCCAGTGAAAGGAGGAGGATGCACCTGCTGTATTTACTCGAAAGGGTAGTTACAGAGATTGTGATTAATGCTGTGAAAGGATTTTGAAATTTCCTGTACAAATGTAAATAGAGCATATTACACAAATGAATGATTCTCTCCCCCAGCACCTCTCATTACTGGGGTCTCTGTCCCCAGACCCCACTAAAGCTGCCATCTGTGGTCTCCCCATGGGCATTTCAGCTCATCCTGAGCCCTGGTGTTGAATGCCTTAGGTTTTGTCATTGAGGAGATTCTTTCACATAAGTAAACGTCAAATTTGCAAAGTCTTTTAAGACTGAAGAACGTCAAGAGTCTTCTATTTGTCACAAGATCGACCTGAACCTCAACCAGCTCATACAAAGGCACTGTGATTGACAAGCACGTGGTAATAACAGGAGTGAAGGAGGTAATGCTCAGAAAACCTCAGCCAGCCTGTAAAGTTTTCATCAGTTCTCTCAGCTTTCAATCTGCAATGCTAATGAAGTATAGCAGAGGAGTGCACTAACCTAATGAAATATTGTCATTTCCTACCCTGTGGATAGATTTTTCCTGGGCTACTTACTTTTTCCTATTAGGTTGTTATCAAGCCCAGTTGTAGTTTTCTGTTACATTCTATCTTAATTTGTTTAGTTGGTCTTAAGCTTTCCTAGCAAAAGGGCATCTTTCCCCCCCTAGAATTGTATTTTCAATATTGGAAAAAGTATTTCTTTTGGGGATCAATAAAAAAGTAATTGCCAACAGTAGAAAAACAGACCTCAGAGCTTTCAAATGGGAGAAACTGAGGAATTAGTGAACAAAAAACCTTGTTTTTGCATTTGTTTTTTCCAATTATAAAAGTGATCCATGCTTACTGTAAAAAATGGTATAAAGAATACAAAAAAGTCCAAAGAGCTAGGAAAACACTGTTAACACACAGGCACTTTCCTTCCAGTATTTTCTTCCCCAGTGCATTTTCTGTCGCTCAGATCATTTGTTTGGTCAATTTTTATGGCACCTATATGCCAGGGCACCATGCTGGGGCAGGCACTTTCTGAGCAGGACAGTCGGTCGTGTCCGACTCTTTGTGACCCCATGGACTGTAGCCTACCAGGCTCCTCCATGCATGGGATTTCCCAGGCAAGAATACTGGAGTGGGTTGCCATTTCCTTCTCTAGATCTTCCTGACACAGGAATTGAACCTAGGTTTCCCACATTGTAGGCAGATGCTTTACCGTCTCAGCTACCAGGGAAGATACAGTTTTACCCAATTTTATATCTGCTTGCTTCACTTGTCACAAAACTCCTCCAAGATATGTTTTCTTTACCCATCTTGTCTGTAAAATTGTGGTCAGTTGTCTTCTGATGTGGATTGTTAACTAACAATCATGTTATTCTCTAAGTCACATGAGAATCACTGTCCATTTGCTACTTAACAAGAAAACTACAATCAGCTTTATGAAGCTCGTCAGTGGTGGAGGACACCCGTGAATTCTGACAATTACCATTGCCTTCACCTATCAGATTTTAAAAAGAAGCAAGTATCCCTTGATTCTGTCATAAACTTAGGAATAGACGTTGGGGCTTGTCCTTTAAAGCTATGAGTCCAGGAAAATGTTAGCAGGCCCAGCTGGTTCATCTCTTTTTAAGGCTGAAAGAGAGAGAGAATGAATGAATGTCACCATTTTTAATCCTTACTCACATGGACTGGAATTGATTCAGCATCTGCTCAGCACCAAAAGTCTCTGAGGTTTTGAGGGATCAGCTTTCCTACTAGAACATCCCTGCAGATGGGGACTCAGAGGAGAGAATGAAAGAGAAGTATTTTTCCTCTCAATTATTTAAATTTAAGAATAGTGGTACAGATCAAACTGCAGCATCAATAGAAATGTCTCTCCCACGATGTAGCAAGTACCCCCAGCCTCAGTCAAAAGTCAGTAAACTTGCCACTGACTCATGTGGCCTCCCCAGCCACAGAGGGGATTTCCCTGTTTTTCTTTGTGCCCAGGCCTCTCTCCAACCCTTAATGAAATGGTCTAAGCATTTGTATACAGTCAAGCTCTGAATACCTACTATGTTCCCAGTGGGGAAGGCTCAAAAGGAAGGAAGTAGGAGGCATATAAAGACTTTGTGATTCATCCTGGGAAATTTCAAAAACTTTCTCACATTTCAGTAATATTTTCTAAGTTTCTCTCTTAAAGCACAAAGGGACATTTTCAGATCGGTTTTTCAAAAATGAGTTAGATATTTTTCATAACAGAAGTCAGTGAATGCATTTAAGTGTTGAGATTAAAATTCCCCATGTTTAGATGATTCCTGCTACATGTTTTGAGAGGTTTATTGGCTTCCGTCACTCATTTTAGTTCAGGGTGGTGATTTTTAAATGCTCATAAGGCAAAGGTCTTTTTCCCTGAGAAATGGTCATTAGAAATTAAGTGTGGCTCTATGGGCATACATGCATAAACACGTACACACACAAGTACATGCCAAAGAAAATCCAAGCTGGACAGTAGGTGAAGAAGAAAAAACAGATTTTATTCAGGGCTATTGCAAGAGGAGGAAAGAGACCTCAGTATAGAACCAAAGCTTAATTCAAATATAGTGTGGGCAAGTGGAGACTTAGAGCCAAGGAGCAGGATGGGGGTCAGTGGATGGAAATTACTAAGAGAAAATATCAGGGGAATGGGGATTTTTGGTCAGACAAGATTCTTGCTGAAGACAGGCCAGGAGGATCAGATGTCACCTGGGAGATGGTGGGAGCTGAGGAACCTGCTCAGGTATGGAGGAGGAAAGACTCACTGAACTGACTTCATTTTTCTTAGAATTAGATTTTATAAGGAAGTTCATAGATGAGCCTAGGAGATTCAGGAGCCTGACTAAAGTCTGGTCAAGCAAAAACATCTTTGTTAATACATACACACACATATGTATCTATACACAAATACAGGTATATGTATGTATATATACTTTGTATATTTTTTCTTTCTGATAAAATGTAATGGATTCTTAAAATTTCAAATCTTTAGTAAGAATCTAGAGCAGCAGTTCCCTTGTGTGAGTCCATGGACCATGTACCTAAGAATAACCTGGGAAGATTTTTTAAAAATATAGATTCTGCGGTTATAGTTCCCCCAGATAATCTGACTTAGTGGGACATGAGGATCTGTATTTTAAACATGCTCACCGGATCCTTTTCATGCCTAGTTGCATTTGATAACTGTCTGGTGCAGTATATTTGACCTGTCTTGAAAAAAAAACAAAGCCATACACAATACTTATTTTCTAATATGATAATGTCCCACGGCTACCATGAGATTACTTTCATATTCCAGGTACAGGGCTTGGTGCTTCCCTATATTATCCTGAATCACACACAAGTTTATTGAGAACTTTTTAGCTTCAGGAGAATGTTTCTTTTAAAAATTAGTAAATAAACAGTTTTTATTAGAGCACACCTCACTTTCTTTACTTCATTTTCTTTCTTTTGATGAGATCCATAAAGTTGAGTTGCAGTAGACTAAAAAATTGTCAAATACATATCTTAAAATTTCAAATCTTTAGTAAGAATCTAGAGCAGCAGTTCCCTTGTGTGAGTCCATGGACCATGTACCTAAGAATAACCTGGGAAGATTTTTTAAAAATATAGATTCTGCGGTTATAGTTCCCCCAGATAATCTGACTTAGTGGGACATGAGGATCTGTATTTTAAACATGCTCACCGGATCCTTTTCATGCCTAGTTGCATTTGATAACTGTCTGGTGCAGTATATTTGTCTTGTCTTGAAAAAAAAACAAAGCCATACACAATACTTATTTTCTAATATGATAATGTCCCACGGCTACCATGAGATTACTTTCATATTCCAGGTACAGGGCTTGGTGCTTCCCTATATTATCCTGAATCACACACAAGTTTATTGAGAACTTTTTAGCTTCAGGAGAATGTTTCTTTTAAAAATTAGTAAATAAACAGTTTTTATTAGAGCACACCTCACTTTCTTTACTTCATTTTCTTTCTTTTGATGAGATCCATAAAGTTGAGTTGCAGTAGACTAAAAAATTGTCAAATACATAGCCTAGAAGTAACACTGAAAATGATAGAAGGGACGTTGTTAAACACAGAAGAGCGGAGTGGAATGCAGTTTGGATAGGGGAGCTAGTAGTCTATCTTTTCATGCTGCTGCTAAGTCACTTCAGTCGTGTCCGACTCTGTGTGACCCCATAGACGGCAGCCCACCAACTGAGTTGCATTAGACTAAAAAATTGTCAAATACATTTTCTTTCTTTTGATGAAATCCATAAAGTTGAGTTGCATTAGACTAAAAAATTGTCAAATACATAGCCTAGAAATACATACATTTTCTATCACTGAAAATGATAGAAGGGACGTTGTTAAGCACAGAAGAGCGGAGTGGAATGCAGTTTTGATAGGAGAGCTAGTAGTCTATCTTTTCATGCAGAGTCTTAATAGATTCTTTTTGTGATGTTGATAGTATGCCCAGTAAATGCCTCAATATACATGTTTTTCCTTGTTCATTTCATTAATGAAGTGTGACCCCATAGATGGCAGCCCACCAGGCTCCCCCATCCCTGGGATTCTCCAGGCAAGAATACTGGAGTGGGTTGCCATTTCCTTCTCCAATGCATGAAAGAGAAAAGTGAAAGTGAAGTCGCTCAGTCTGTCCGACTGTTAGCGACCCCATGGACTGCAGCCCACCAGGCTCCTCCGTCCATTGGATTTTCCAGGCAAGAGTACTGGGGTGGGGTGCCATTGCCTTGTTTTTGTGATGTTGATAGTATGCCCAGTAAATGCCTCAATATACATGTTTTTCCTTGTTCATTTCATTAATGAAATGGTGTAACTGTGCTGATTTCTATTGTTAGAAGTCTTAGCATTTTTTACATCTAAGGTGGAGTAATTTGCAAATTGATTCATTCTCATATGTAAGCTGTGTTTCAGAGATCAGTCTCAGGGTGTGGTCTTTACCTTTTTTTTGAAGATAAAGCGATTTGCTCAAAGTTTGAACATAGAATTGGTAGTGGATATAGGATTAGAATCCTTAGTTGATTGTTCAGTCTTTTAATCACATGCAAAGAACATGACTTAGGTCTGAGATATAGCTGCTACCTGCCATTCTTACTATGATGTCAGTGCATTTAAGAATATATGGAAATAATTGCCATATACCAGTTTCCTGTGAACCACAATAATTCTTATGTAGAAATTATATTTAAAAGGTTTAGTAAGCCTTGGTTTTAAGTGTTTGATCTCACCTTTTGGGTTATAAAAGCATGAATTTTTGAGTTGATGTGATTTTAAAGGCTCTTTATATCTCCCTGAAGAGTCTTACTTGGTTTGAGAACATCTGCTATGAATGTGGGCTTCCCTTGTGGCTCAGCTGGTAAAGAATCCACCTGCAATGCAGGAGTCCTGGGTTCAATTCCTGGGTTGGGAAGATCCCCTGGAGAAGGGAAAGGCCACCCACTCCAGTATTCTGGCCTAGGGAATTCCATGGACTGAATAGTCCATGGGATCACAAAGAGTCAGACACCACCAGGCATCCCAGATGGCGCTAGTGGTAAAGAACTCATCTGCCAATTCAGGAAACGTTCGAGACACAGGTTTGATCCCCGTGTCAAGAAGATCTGCTGGAGAAGGGCATGGCAATCCACTCCAGTATTCGTGCCTGGAGAATCCCATTGACAGAGGAGCCTTGCTGACTAGTTGTTGGGTCACAGGGTTGGACACAACGGAAGCACCTTAGCACACACACACTATGAGCATAGCTCAAAGGGAGGCTGTCCAAGTGCACAGGTCCCGGGCAGTCTCTCTCCGCCGAAACAGAAGCCTGGCATCTGTTTACTAACCAAAGTTTCGAAGGTTCTCAACCAATAATGCCCCAGCTGAATCTGAAGCATGAGAAAAACGAAACAACCTTCCTTTTATCTATCCAGACACCTAACTTAATGGTCACTGAATGATTTTCTGTTGATAGACATGAAATGTCTCTGGGACACTGACTCATCATTCACTCAACAAACACTTATTCAATATCTGTCATATACCAGCATCTGGTCCAGGCAGTTGGGATACATCAGGGAACAGAGATCGCTTGTCTCACAGATCTTTTTATTCTGTTAAACTTTCAAGCATGCTAGGCTGTTTGGATATATCAATACCATATAGGTATTTTGTTGGTCTGTGATTTGCAAACTGGTAACCAGAGGTTCTGTTCAGCTCACAGATAATTTCTGAGGTTAGCTAAGTGGATTTTTTTAAAGTTAGTTTAAGTACTTTAAAAGCTGTGTACCCTCCAAAAGACACATGCCTGCACCATTTCTTACTCTTCTCACTTCATCAGCTGCACTCACACCTTACCTGCCTGGCCCCAGAAGGCATTGGAGTTTGTGTTCCCCGGCTTTTAGCATGTCTGTGCTTGGCATTGGTACCTCCTATTCATCTAGAATTGTCAGAATAAACTCTCTTCTCTTACCTGAGAGAATTCGGATGCTTTGTATGTGTTCAGAACTCTATCTAAAATGTCAGGCCTTTCATGGGAAGTCAGCTCACATGAGATTGTGAGTTCAAAATGGCAGTGGCTTACATGGTTAACAATAGCTGAGATGTTCCTAAAACGGTGCCACTCCATTCCCTTACATTGAAAAGTAAAGTTGGTCTTCCTTCTGTTGGCAAAATTATATATGGTGGGTACAGGGGAAATGAGTC
Organism: Oreotragus oreotragus; assembly: GCA_006410675.1. Lineage (NCBI taxonomy): Eukaryota > Metazoa > Chordata > Mammalia > Artiodactyla > Bovidae > Oreotragus > Oreotragus oreotragus. Next base: position 142,129 of record SJYX01006894.1, read on the forward strand.
TGTGCATCTGTTTTTTAGTAAGCTCTTATTCCTTACAACTGTCAGCTTGTTGCACTATCTGGACTACTACCCTCAAAGTGTCCTTTTCAAATGGAATGCTTCTCCCCAGCCCCACCCTGTAAATCCTCTCTATCTAGTAAGTCCAACTCATTCTTCCATGAGGGTTTCCATCTCCTCCTTAAAGCAATTTATTCTATTCTAACTCTTGTCAATTTCCCCTCCTCTGAACTTGCAACACACTTAGGGTAGTTGATATACCCACTCATTTACTTGCTCAGCATTTATTAATTGACTGCTCTTCTCTGCTCCAGGCACTAGAGCTAATACCTTCTGCTATGGTCTGAATGTTTGTGTCCCCCCAGAATTCATTTGTTGAAATGCTAACCCTAAAGGTGATGTTATCAGGAGGTGGGGCCTTTGGGAGGTGATTGGTTCATGGAATTGGAGCCGTCGTGATAGAAATTAGTGCCCTTATGAAAGAGTTCCCAGCTCTAGTGTCTGACAGACCCTGGGCGTACGGGGACAACCTACCTCCAGGTTTGGGTCATCAGTAAGGACTATAGCAGTGTGTGTCCATCATGAAAGCTGAGTGGTCTAACTACTCACCACGTTTTGACTACCCTGGCCCTCACACTATTCCTTTAGCATTAGTCTTGGAAACAGACAAGCACAAACTGTCCACTTCCTCCTTGCAAAGCTCCCAGCTCCTTTGCCCCCTGAAAAAGGCTCCTGGGCCTCTCCCAAGTCCTCCCCCAGCATCTCCAGATAAGCCGCATTCTCCGTCAGCTGCCTTCCTTCACAACCCTCTGCCCCAGCTAGGTCTTTCAGAAACACTTAGAGGCTGCAGCCAAGCTAGTTTTCTTTTTAACTTTCCATTTTTACTGAGTGGTAAATTAAGAGCTGGGAACAGTCCCAACTTAACTTTCCTAATACTGTCACTAAGTGGCCACGGGTAATTGCTTGAAAGCTGCGGCCGCCAGATGACAGTCAGAACAGAACAACTCGTAGTGGCCGGCAAGCCTCAAAAGGGTCAGCTATTCAGTGCCACTCCACGGCCAGTTACACGCATGCCTTGCTCAACCTGAGATGGGGAAAAAACCAAGCCTCTTGAACCTGGGAAATTTGGATCAGAACTACCTGAACAGCTTCTCTGCCGGCTTTTCTAGGCTAAAGGGATGAGAATTTTAATTGTTGAATGCTAATGATGATGATGTCTAACAGAAAATTACTTGCCCATGTACACATCAGATTGGATCAGTTACTGGAGATTATTCGCCTGATGCCAATGACATTGAGAGTATCTCAGTGCCATAGATGTGAGCATTTCCACTCTTTCAGTTCCTGCAGGGCATATAAAGGCAGTGAGGCGTGTTGAAGGGGAGTTGAACCCAGTTCCAGACCTGCTTCAGTAGCCTCCCAGCAAACAGTCTTAAGCTACTCCCTCCTTGGGATCCTCAGTCCACCTGCCAGTGAAAGGAGGAGGATGCACCTGCTGTATTTACTCGAAAGGGTAGTTACAGAGATTGTGATTAATGCTGTGAAAGGATTTTGAAATTTCCTGTACAAATGTAAATAGAGCATATTACACAAATGAATGATTCTCTCCCCCAGCACCTCTCATTACTGGGGTCTCTGTCCCCAGACCCCACTAAAGCTGCCATCTGTGGTCTCCCCATGGGCATTTCAGCTCATCCTGAGCCCTGGTGTTGAATGCCTTAGGTTTTGTCATTGAGGAGATTCTTTCACATAAGTAAAAGTCAAATTTGCAAAGTCTTTTAAGACTGAAGAACGTCAAGAGTCTTCTATTTGTCACAAGATCGACCTGAACCTCAACCAGCTCATACAAAGGCACTGTGATTGACAAGCACGTGGTAATAACAGGAGTGAAGGAGGTAATGCTCAGAAAACCTCAGCCAGCCTGTAAAGTTTTCATCAGTTCTCTCAGCTTTCAATCTGCAATGCTAATGAAGTATAGCAGAGGAGTGCACTAACCTAATGAAATATTGTCATTTCCTACCCTGTGGATAGATTTTTCCTGGGCTACTTACTTTTTCCTATTAGGTTGTTATCAAGCCCAGTTGTAGTTTTCTGTTACATTCTATCTTAATTTGTTTAGTTGGTCTTAAGCTTTCCTAGCAAAAGGGCATCTTTCCCCCCCTAGAATTGTATTTTCAATATTGGAAAAAGTATTTCTTTTGGGGATCAATAAAAAAGTAATTGCCAACAGTAGAAAAACAGACCTCAGAGCTTTCAAATGGGAGAAACTGAGGAATTAGTGAACAAAAAACCTTGTTTTTGCATTTGTTTTTTCCAATTATAAAAGTGATCCATGCTTACTGTAAAAAATGGTATAAAGAATACAAAAAAGTCCAAAGAGCTAGGAAAACACTGTTAACACACAGGCACTTTCCTTCCAGTATTTTCTTCCCCAGTGCATTTTCTGTCGCTCAGATCATTTGTTTGGTCAATTTTTATGGCACCTATATGCCAGGGCACCATGCTGGGGCAGGCACTTTCTGAGCAGGACAGTCGGTCGTGTCCGACTCTTTGTGACCCCATGGACTGTAGCCTACCAGGCTCCTCCATCCATGGGATTTCCCAGGCAAGAATACTGGAGTGGGTTGCCATTTCCTTCTCTAGATCTTCCTGACACAGGAATTGAACCTAGGTTTCCCACATTGTAGGCAGATGCTTTACCGTCTCAGCTACCAGGGAAGATACAGTTTTACCCAATTTTATATCTGCTTGCTTCACTTGTCACAAAACTCCTCCAAGATATGTTTTCTTTACCCATCTTGTCTGTAAAATTGTGGTCAGTTGTCTTCTGATGTGGATTGTTAACTAACAATCATGTTATTCTCTAAGTCACATGAGAATCACTGTCCATTTGCTACTTAACAAGAAAACTACAATCAGCTTTATGAAGCTCGTCAGTGGTGGAGGACACCCGTGAATTCTGACAATTACCATTGCCTTCACCTATCAGATTTTAAAAAGAAGCAAGTATCCCTTGATTCTGTCATAAACTTAGGAATAGACGTTGGGGCTTGTCCTTTAAAGCTATGAGTCCAGGAAAATGTTAGCAGGCCCAGCTGGTTCATCTCTTTTTAAGGCTGAAAGAGAGAGAGAATGAATGAATGTCACCATTTTTAATCCTTACTCACATGGACTGGAATTGATTCAGCATCTGCTCAGCACCAAAAGTCTCTGAGGTTTTGAGGGATCAGCTTTCCTACTAGAACATCCCTGCAGATGGGGACTCAGAGGAGAGAATGAAAGAGAAGTATTTTTCCTCTCAATTATTTAAATTTAAGAATAGTGGTACAGATCAAACTGCAGCATCAATAGAAATGTCTCTCCCACGATGTAGCAAGTACCCCCAGCCTCAGTCAAAAAGTCAGTCAACTTGCCACTGACTCATGTGGCCTCCCCAGCCACAGAGGGGATTTCCCTGTTTTTCTTTGTGCCCAGGCCTCTCTCCAACCCTTAATGAAATGGTCTAAGCATTTGTATACAGTCAAGCTCTGAATACCTACTATGTTCCCAGTGGGGAAGGCTCAAAAGGAAGGAAGTAGGAGGCATATAAAGACTTTGTGATTCATCCTGGGAAATTTCAAAAACTTTCTCACATTTCAGTAATATTTTCTAAGTTTCTCTCTTTAAGCACAAAGGGACATTTTCAGATCGGTTTTTCAAAAATGAGTTAGATATTTTTCATAACAGAAGTCAGTGAATGCATTTAAGTGTTGAGATTAAAATTCCCCATGTTTAGATGATTCCTGCTACATGTTTTGAGAGGTTTATTGGCTTCCGTCACTCATTTTAGTTCAGGGTGGTGATTTTTAAATGCTCATAAGGCAAAGGTCTTTTTCCCTGAGAAACGGTCATTAGAAATTAAGTGTGGCTCTATGGGCATACATGCACAAACACGTACACACACAAGTACATGCCAAAGAAAATCCAAGCTGGACAGTAGGTGAAGAAGAAAAAACAGATTTTATTCAGGGCTATTGCAAGAGGAGGAAAGAGACCTCAGTATAGAACCAAAGCTTAATTCAAATATAGTGTGGGCAAGTGGAGACTTAGAGCCAAGGAGCAGGATGGGGGTCAGTGGATGGAAATTACTAAGAGAAAATATCAGGGGAATGGGGATTTTTGGTCAGACAAGATTCTTGCTGAAGACAGGCCAGGAGGATCAGATGTCACCTGGGAGATGGTGTGAGCTGAGGAACCTGCTCAGGTATGGAGGAGGAAAGACTCACTGAACTGACTTCATTTTTCTTAGAATTAGATTTTATAAGAAAGTTCATAGATGAGCCAGGAGATTCAGGAGCCTGACTAAAGTCTGGTCAAGCAAAAACATCTTTGTTAATACATACACACACATATGTATCTATACACAAATACACACAGGTATATGTATGTATATATACTTATACTATGTATATTTTTTCTTTCTGATAAAATGTAATGGATTCTTAAAATTTCAAATCTTTAGTAAGAATCTAGAGCAGCAGTTCCCTTATCTGAGTCCATGGACCATATACCTAAGAATAACCTGGGAAGATTTTTTAAAAATATAGATTCTGGGGTTGTAGTTCCCCCAGATAATCTGACTTAGTGGGACATGAGGATCTGTATTTTAAATATGCTCACTGGATCCTTTTCATGCCTAGTTGCATTTGATAACTGTCTGGTGCAGTATATTTGACCTGTCTTGAAAAAAAAACAAAGCCATACACAATACTTATTTTCTAATATGATAATGTCCCACGGCTACCATGAGATTACTTTCATATTCCAGGTACAGGGCTTGGTGCTTCCCTATATTATCCTGAATCACACACAAGTTTATTGAGAACTTTTTAGCTTCAGGAGAATGTTTCTTTTAAAAATTAGTAAATAAACAGTTTTTATTAGAGCACACCTCACTTTCTTTACTTCATTTTCTTTCTTTTGATGAGATCCATAAAGCTGAGTTGCATTAGACTAAAAAATTGTCAAATACATTTTCTTTCTTTTGATGAAATCCATAAAGTTGAGTTGCATTAGACTAAAAAATTGTCAAATACATAGCCTAGAAATACATACATTTTCTATCACTGAAAATGATAGAAGGGACGTTGTTAAGCACAGAAGAGCGGAGTGGAATGCAGTTTTGATAGGAGAGCTAGTAGTCTATCTTTTCATGCAGAGTCTTAATAGATTCTTTTTGTGATGTTGATAGTATGCCCAGTAAATGCCTCAATATACATGTTTTTCCTTGTTCATTTCATTAATGAAATGGTGTAACTGTGCTGATTTCTATTGTTAGAAGTCTTAGCATTTTTTACATCTAAGGTGGAGTAATTTGCAAATTGATTCATTCTTATATGTAAGCTGTGTTTCAGAGATCAGTCTCAGGGTGTGGTCTTTACCTTTTTTTGAAGATAAACCGATTTGCTCAAAGTTTGAACATAGAATTGGTAGTGGATATAGGATTAGAATCCTTAGTTGATTGTTCAGTCTTTTAATCACATGCAAAGAACATGACTTAGGTCTGAGATATAGCTGCTACCTGCCATTCTTACTATGATGTCAGTGCATTTAAGAATATATGGAAATAATTGCCATATACCAGTTTCCTGTGAACCACAATAATTCTTATGTAGAAATTATATTTGAAAGGTTTAGTAAGCCTTGGTTTTAAGTGTCTGATCTCCCCTTTTGGGTTATAAAAGCATGGATTTTTGAGTTGATGTGATTTTAAAGGCTCTTTATATCACCCTGCAGAGTCTTACTTGTTTTGAGAACATCTGCTATGAATGTGGGCTTCCCTTGTGGCTCAGCTGGTAAAGAATCCACCTGCAATGCAGGAGTCCTGGGTTCAATTCCTGGGTTGGGAAGATCCCCTGGAGAAGGGAAAGGCCACCCGCTCCAGTATTCTGGCCTAGGGAATTCCATGGACTGAATAGTCCATGGGATCACAAAGAGTCAGACACCACCGGGCATCCCAGATGGCGCTAGTGGTAAAGAACTCATCTGCCAATTCAGGAAACATACGAGACACAGGTTTGATCCCCATGTCAAGATCTGCTGGAGAAGGGCATGGCAATCCACTCCAGTTTTCGTGCCTGGAGAATCCCATTGACAGAGGAGCCTTGCTGACTAGTTGTTGGGTCACAGGGTTGGACACAACGGAAGCACCTTAGCACACACACACTATGAGCATAGCTCAAACGGAGGCTGTCCAAGTGCACAGGTCCCGGGCAGTCTCTCCCCACCGAAACAGAAGCCTGGCATCTGTTTAATAACCAAAGTTTCGAAGGTTCTCAACCAATAATGCCCCAGCTGAATCTGAAGCATAAGAAAAACGAAACAACATTCCTTTTATCTATCCAGACACCTAACTTAATGGTCACTGAATGATTTTCTGTTGATAGACATGAAATGTCTCTGGGACACTGACTCATCATTCACTCAACAAACACTTATTCAGTATCTGTCATATACCAGCATCTGGTCCAGGCAGTTGGGATACATCAGGGAACAGAGATCGCTTGTCTCACAGATCTTTTTATTCTGTTAAACTTTCAAGCATGCTAGGCTGTTTGGATATATCAATACCATATAGGTATTTTGTTGGTCTGTGATTTGCAAACCGGTAACCAGAGGTTCTGTTCAGCTCACAGATAATTTCTGAGGTTAGCTAAGTGGATTTTTTTTAAGTTAGTTTGAGTACTTTAAAAGCTGTGTACCCTCCAAAAGACACATGCCTGCACCATTTCTTACTCTTCCCACTTCATCAGCTGCACTCACACCTTACCTGCCTGGCCCCAGAAGGCACTGGAGTTTGTGTACCCCGGCTTTTAGCGTGTCTGTGCTTGGCATTGGTACCTCCTATTCATCTAGAATTGTCAGAATAAACTCTCTTCTCTTACCTGAGAGAATTCGGATGCTTTGTATGTGTTCAGAACTCTATCTAAAATGTCAGGCCTTTCATGGGAAGTCAGCTCACATGAGATTGTGAGTTCAAAATGGCAGTGGCTTACATGGTTAACAATAGCTGAGATGTTCCTAAAACGGTGCCACTCCATTCCCTTACATTGAAAAGTAAAGTTGGTCTTCCTTCTGTTGGCAAAATTATATATGGTGGGTACAGGGGAAATGAGTCTGTGCATCTGTTTTTTAGTAAGCTCTTATTCCTTACAACTGTCAGCTTGTTGCACTATCTGGACTACTACCCTCATAGTGTCCTTTTCAAATGGAATGCTTCTCCCCAGCCCCACCCTGTAAATCCTCTCTATCTAGTAAGTCCAACTCATTCTTCCATGAGGGTTTCCATCTCCTCCTTAAAGCAATTTATTCTATTCTAACTCTTGTCAATTTCCCCTCCTCTGAACTTGCAACACACTTAGGGTAGTTGATATACCCACTCATTTACTTGCTCAGCATTTATTAATTGACTGCTCTTCTCTGCTCCAGGCACTAGAGCTAATACCTTCTGCTATGGTCTGAATGTTTGTGTCCCCCCAGAATTCATTTGTTGAAATGCTAACCCTAAAGGTGATGTTATCAGGAGGTGGGGCCTTTGGGAGGTGATTGGTTCATGGAATTGGAGCCGTCGTGATAGAAATTAGTGCCCTTATGAAAGAGTTCCCAGCTCTAGTGTCTGACAGACCCTGGGCGTACGGGGACAACCTACCTCCAGGTTTGGGTCATCAGTAAGGACTATAGCAGTGTGTGTCCATCATGAAAGCTGAGTGGTCTAACTACTCACCACGTTTTGACTACCCTGGCCCTCACACTATTCCTTTAGCATTAGTCTTGGAAGTTTCCAAAATATGTCATCACCTCCAGTGAAGGCTGTCCCCTTGCTGATCCTCCTCTGAAGCACTATTTTCATCATTGATTATTACCATCTGTCTTCATCACCTTTCAGTGTCACAGCACTCACAGTGGGGTGGTCTTATAGCTCTCTGGAAGAGAAACCTCAGGGAGATCTCAAGTGTACTTTGATCAAAGAAGCAGAATGTTCCTTGGTGATCACTTGATAAATACTAATTGAATACCTGGGTGTGGAAAATTATTTATTTCCATCTTACACTGGAGTTGGGAGAGGACTGGAGTGTAGGGACACAGATTTCTGTCTCCCAAGGCAGAGGAAGTTGTTCCACCTTAAGATGTCATTAAAGATGTTGGGAGAAGTAGAGAGTTAACTATTTCTTGGGACCTTCTTTAATCTCACGATCAAGAAAGTTTCACTTACTGGAGAACAAGATGGCAGAGGAGTAGATGGACGTGGAGTACATCTCTCTCCATAGATCCATCAAGAATTCACCTTCAGACACAGAAGTGCATGCAGAACACCAGCTGAGCGTAGACAGGAGTACCTGACCAGTAGAAAAGAGTATACAAACATTAAAATAAATAACTGGATGTTATTACAAGATATAAGGGAGGCCACTACATAATGATCAAGGGATCAATCCAAGAGGAAGACATAGCAATTGTAAACATCTGTGCACCCAACATAGCACCTCATTACATAAGACAAACACTGCTGCTGCTGCTAAGTCACTTCAGTTGTGTCCGACTCTCTGTGACCCCATAGACGGCAGCCCACCAGGCTCCCCCATCCTTGGGATTCTCCAGGCAAGAATACTGGAGTGGGTTGCCATTTCCTTCTCCAGTGCATGAAAGAGAAAAGTGAAAGTGAAGTCGCTCAGTCTGTCCGACTGTTAGCGACCCCATGGACTGCAGCCCACCAGGCTCCTCCGTCCATTGGATTTTCCAGGCAAGAGTACTGGGGTGGGGTGCCATTGCCTTCCCCGAAGACAAACACTAACAGACATAAAAGGAGAAATTGACAGGAACACAGTAATAGTAGGAAACTTTAACACCCCACTCACACCAGTGGACAGAGCATCAAAACAGAAAATTGTAAGGAAACACAAGTCTTAAATGATACATTAGATGAGATGGATCTCATTGATATCTTCAGGACTTTCCATCCAAATGCAGAAGAATACACCTTCTTAAATGCACATGGAACATTCTCCAGGATAGACCACATCTTCGGTCACAAATCAAACCTCAGTAAGTTTAAAAAAATTGAAATCGTATCAAGCATCTTTTCTGACCACAAACAATGCTATGAGACTAGATATCAATTACAAGAAAAAACTATAAGAAACACAAACACATGGAGATTAAACAATATGTTTCCAAATAACCAACAGGTTACTGAAGAAATCAAAAGGGAATGAAAAAAAGTTTCCAGAAACAAATGACAATGAAGACACGACAACTCAAAACCTATGGGATGCAGCAAAAGCAGTTCTAAGAGGGAATTTTATAGCAATACAATCCTACCTCAAGAAACAAGAAAACATAGAATAGACAACCTGACTTTATACCTAAAATAACTGGAAAAAGAAGGACAAAACCCCCCCAAATTAGCAGAAGGAAAGAAATCATAAATATCCAAGCAGAAATAAATGAAAAAGAAATGAAAGAACCAATAGTAAAGATGAATAAAACTAACAGTTGTTTCTTTGAGAAGATAAACAAAATTGACAAGCCTTTAGCCAGACTCATCAAGAGAAAAAGAGAAGAATCAAATCAACAAAATTATAAATGAAAAAGGAGCAGTTACAACAAACAATGCAGAAATACAAAGGATTTATGTCTATGTGCTATGTCTTCCTCCTGGATTGATCCCTTGATCATTATGTAGTGGCCTCCCTTATATCTTGTAATAACATTCAGTTATTTATTTTAATGTTTGTATACTCTTTTCTACTGGTCAGGTACTCCTGTCTACGCTCAGCTGGTGTTCTGCATGCACTTCTGTGTCTGAAGGTGAATTCTTGATGGATAGGATTTATTGCCATATAGTTATGAACAACTATATGGCAATAAAATGGATAACCTGGAAGAAATGAGCAGATTCTTAGAAAAGTTCAATCTTCCAAGACTGAACCAGGAAGAAATAGAAATTATGAACAACCCAATTACAAGCACTGAAATTGAAGCTGTGATCAAAAATTTCCCGAAAAACAAAAGCCCAGGACCAGACGGCTTCACAGGAAAATTCTATCAAACATTTAGAGGAGAGCTAATGCCTATCCTTCTAAAACTCTTTCAGAAAATTGCAGAGGAAGGAACACTTCCAAACTCATTCTACAAGGCCACCATCACCCTGATACCAAAACCAGACAAAGACAACACAAAAAAGGAAAACTACGGGCCAATGTCACTGATGAACATAGATGCAAAAATCCTCAACAAAATTTTAGGAAACAGAATTCAGCAACACATTAGAAAGCTCATACACCATGATCAAGTTGGGTTGATTCCAGGGATGCAAGAATTCTTCAATATACACAAATCAATCAATGTGACACACCATATTAACAAGTTAAAAGATAGAAGCCATATGATAATCTCAATAGATGCAGAAAAAGCCTCTGACAAATTCAGCACCCATTTATGATTAAAACTCTTCAAAAAGTGGGCATAGAAACATAGTAAAGGCCATGTATGATAAACCTACTGCAAACGTCATTCTCAATGGTGAAAACTGAAATAAGATTGGGAAGAAGACAAGGGTGTCCACTTTCGCCACTGTTATTCAGCATAGTTCTGGAAGTCCTAGCTACGGCAATCAGAGAAGAAAAAGAAAAGGAATCTAGTGGAAAAGAAGTAAAGCTCTTATTGTTTGCAGATGACATAATATTGTACCTAGAAAATCCTAAAGATAGTATCAGAAAATTACTAGAGCTAATCAGTGAATTTAGCAAAGTCGTAGGATGCAAAATCAATACACAGAAATCAGTTGCATTCTATATACTAACAATGAAAAATCAGAAAGAAATTAAGGAATCAATCCCATTTACCATTGCAACAAAAAATAAATAGGAATAAACTTACCTAAGGAGAAAAAAACTCCAGGAGTTGGTGATGGACAGGGAGGCCTGGTGTGCTGCGATTCATGGGGTCACAAAGAGTTGGACACGACTGAGCAACTGAACTGAAGGAGAAAAAACTGTACACAGAAAATTATAAGACACTGAGGAAAGAAAAAATGACAAAAAGATGGAGAGATATTCCATGTTCTTGGCTAGAAAGAATCAATATTGTGAAAATGACAATCTACAGATTCAGTGTAATCCCTATCAAATTACCAATGGCATTTTTCACCGAACTGGAACAAAAAAATTTCACAATTCATATGGAAACACAAAAGACTCCAAATAGCCAAAGCAGTCTTGAGAAAGAAGAATGGAGCTGTGGAGGAATCAACCTTCCTGACTTCAGATTATACTACAGAGGTACAATCATCAAGACAGTGTGGTACTGGCCCAAAAACAGAAATACAGATCAATGGAACAAGGTAGAAAGTCCAGAAATAAACCCATGCACCTATGGGTAACTTATTTTTGACACAGGAGGCAAGAATATACAAAGTGGGCAAAGACAGCCTCTTCAATAAATGGTGCTGGGAAAACTGGACAGCTACACGTAAAAGAATGAAATTAGAACACTTCCTAACACCATACACAAAGATAAACTCAGAATGGATTAAAGGCCTAAATGTAAGGCCTGAAACTATAAAACTCTTAGAGGAAAACATAAGCAGAGCCCTTGATGATATAAATCAAAGCAAGATCCTCTATGACCCTCCTCCTAGAGTAATGGAAATAAAAACAAACGTAAAGAAGTGGGACCTGATTAAACTTAGAAGTTTTGCACAGCAAAGGAAACTATAAGCAAGGTGAAAAGACAACCCTCAGAATGGAAAAAATAATAGCAAATGAAACAACTGACAAAGGATTAACTTCCAAAATATACAAGCAGCTCACAGAACTCAATATCAGAAAAACAACCCAATCAAAAAGAGGGAAAAAGACCTAAACAGACATTTCTCCAAAGAAGACATACAGATGGCTAAAAACACATGAAAAGATGCTCAACATCGCTCGTTATTAGAGAAATGTAAATCAAAACTACAATGAGATATCGTCTCACACCAGTCAGAATGGCCATCATCGAAAAGTCCACCAACAGTAAATGCTGGAGAGGGTGTGGAGAAAAGGGAACACCCTGCACTGTTGGTGGGAATGTAAATGGATACAGCCACTATGAAAGATGGTATGGATTCCCTAAAAAACTAGGAATAAAACCACCAAATGACCCAGCAATCCCACCCCTAGGCGTATACCCTGAGGAAACCAAAATTGAAAAAGACACATGTATCCCATTGTTCACTGCAGCACTACTTACAATAGCTAGAACATGGAAGCAACCTAGATGTCCATCAGCAGAGGAATGGATAAGAAAGCTGTGGTACAAAATACACAATGGAATATTACTCAGCCATAAAAAGGAACACATTTGAGTCAGTTCTAATGAGGTGGATAAACTGAGAGCCTATTATACAGAGTGAAGTAAGTCAGAAAGAGAAGGATAAGTATTGTATACTAACAGGTATATATGGAGTCTAGAAAAATGGTTCTGAAGAATTTATTTACAGGGCAGCAGTGGAGAGACAGACATAGAGAATAGGCTTATGGACGTGGGGAGAGGGGAGGAGAGGGTGAGATGCATGTTGAGAGTAACATGAAAGCTTATATTTCCATATGTAAAATAGATAGCCAATGGGAATTTGCTATTTGGCTCAGGAAACTCTAAAGGGGCTCTGTATCAATCTAGAGGGGTGGGATGGAGAGGGAGATGGGAGGGAGTTTCAAAGGGGAGGGGACATATGTATACCTATGGCTGAATCATGTTGAGGTCTGACAGAAAACAACAAAATTCTGTAAAGCAATTATCCTTCAATTTAAAAATAAATTAAAAGTTTCAACTCTGGCTTCCTTCTTAGAAACTTTGACTCTCTTCTCTTCATTTTTCCTACACAAAGGACAAATGTTTAGCCTTTTAGGAATTTCCAGTCCTATTTGAGGACACACCAAAATATTTCCGACCCTGAACCTTTTAAATAGATTAAGTAACTCACATGCAATATACATGCACAGAGGCCCCTATATTTATGCTTATATGTGTAGCACATCTCTGTACAAACAGACACACACAAACACCTTTTGTCTCGATAAAGAAAGCACGTTCTATTCATAGGAAAATGGTTGGGTCAGGCTTTCTGGGGTTTTTGTTTGTGCGCCGCAGGGTGCCTAATCGCACTGCAGGGGCAGGCATCCGATGTCATGCCAGCCACCTACAGCAAGCCCGGGTGCCAGAGGCAGAGATGAGAGCGCTAATTACAGGGTGTCAAGAGACAAGGAGAGGAGGAATGGGGCAAAAAACCCCACAGAACAAAACTTTCCGTGAAGATGGAAAGTGAAGGAAGGGTGGGTTTCTCCTTTTTGTTTTGGGTAGGAATTCTCTGCTTTTGAACTCTCTCCCTTGTTCTGTAATTTACAGCCAAGAGCTGGATTCATGGAAATAGCTGGATGATTTTTTGAAGGTTGCCCGCATGTTCCTAATAAGCATTTTCCAATCTGCTTTTATCTACATTTCAGTGGTGGTAATCCTGTCCAAGCCACTGCTGATAGAATGCATATTCAAGAGTCTTCACCAAGATTCTTCAGTTTTGTGAAATTGGTTTTATTGAATCCAGCACTCTCTATCTTCCTAGGGGCAAATTTATAGCTTTGTGTTTTTTCATGCACATAACTTTTGTATTTAAGCCAAGCCCCCTCGTCCTGGATAGTTATGTTGGTGGACAAGGCAGGTATTATTGCCTTATGAGGGGATTACTGGGATGTTACTAATACGTTACAATGACTGCCAGTAACTCAAGATTTGGATGGTTCCAGCCATATACTTGGCATTTTTCTGGAGCTGATGTTTTCCTTTATCCCCCTGCCTGTAATTGTCATCTTTTCTAGGTAAGCCTTTCACAACCCCATCTGAACATTAAAATCTTCTGGAAGAGTTGAAAAGTACCCAGTCTGAGTCTCACTCTAGTGAAATCAGAACTTGTGGAGGGGGACAGCCAGGCACTGGTCTCTTCACGAGTTCTCCAGCGTTCAGGCAGCGTTGAGAACCACTGGCGTGGTCCTCGTCCTGTGACCCCTGGGCTTAGGAGGGCCTGTGAGGCTTGGCCCGCCCTCTCTCCTCCCCACCCCCAGGTTGAACTCAATGCTACCCTGCTTCACTGGCCTCTGGATGATTCGACCATATCACCAGGGTGGGGACCGGGTTGGTGGGAGTGAGGCATCTGGAGCACAGGTCCTTCGTACCTTTCTTGCCTCACCCTCATCCTGGGCCTGCGATCGTTTGCTCTTCACAGAAACTTGCATTTGATTGCCCTGGATATGAAACCATTGACGCATTTTCTCTCTTCTCCATCTAGGCCTTCCTGTCATTGCCCCCTTTTGGCAATCCTGTTTAGCGAGTACCACTTTAAGGAAACAAGAGTTGTCTTTCTAAACTGCCTTTAGAGCCAGCACCAAGCCATAATTAAACTATTTTCTTCCTTTTAGAGGTACAGTTGCTTTAAAAAAAAATCATTTTATCCTGAGTAATTTGCTTCCCCATTCCCTAATGCAAGTTCCTCCTTGAGTTTGAAAATTCTTGTTCTGTTTCTGAGACAACGCCATCATGGAGTTCTAGAGGCTTTTTTTTTTTTTTTTACTTTGACATCCCAAACCATCTTCTAGGTGTGGAACTATTTACTTTTCATGATGATTATATTATATGGTATCTTCCAGGTGACTATTACAGACCCCAGAAATCATAATAGGTGTCAGTTTTCTTACCTTTGATCCTTAGTTCCAATTGCCTACTGCCTACACCTCCCTCACGCCTTCTCAGATAAACCTGTCTGAAACTGTCCTCACCGGCTTTCCCTCTGAATTTCCTTCTTCTAAACCTTTGTGTTTCCCATCCTTATCCCTCTGGCTCACCCAACTTTCTCCCCCACTGCATCAGACCAGAATCCTGCCATCCTGCTGCTTACTCACCCCTCCAGCCCAGTTCTGAGAGCTTCTGAATCTCCTCTCTGAGCTGTTCCTCGTCTCCATAATCAACCCCACCTTTTTGTGACTCCCCCATGTCCTCCCATGTCTCTCTATCTTTGCAAATGTTGCCTCTCTGCTAGATGAGTTCTGATTCTTGTCAGAGCATTGCACGGTCTTCCTGACCTAGCTATTGTTCACCTCCCATGGGAAACCTCCTTTAACCTTCCAGAGAGTGAGCTCCCAAGTCTGAGTTCCTGTGTCCCCTGGTGAGGGCCTCCACCATAGCTTTGGTCCTGATCACTGTAATCGTCTGTGGCTATGACTCCTTTCCATGAAATGCCGAATTCCTCGATCACAAGAGCCACTTCCTATCGATCTCTGTAGCCCCAGTTTCTAACCCAGTTAAGGATAGCTGACAGCTATATAAAGTGTAACCAGGTGTTTAAGTGTGAGAGAGTACCATAGAAGCATTGCACGGTCTTCCTGACCTAGCTATTGTTCACCTCCCATGGGAAACCTCCTTTAACCTTCCAGAGAGTGAGCTCCCAAGTCTGAGTTCCTGTGTCCCCTGGTGAGGGCCTCCACCATAGCTTTGGTCCTGATCACTGTAATCGTCTGTGGCTATGACTCCTTTCCATGAAATGCCGAATTCCTCGATCACAAGAGCCACTTCCTATCGATCTCTGTAGCCCCAGTTTCTAACCCAGTTAAGGATAGCTGACAGCTATATAAAGTGTAACCAGGTGTTTAAGTGTGAGAGAGTACCATAGCGTGGGGGTCACGAGTATGGACTCTGGAGCTAATCTACCTAAAATCAAATACTTCAGTACCACTGGCTGGTTGTGTGAATCCAGGCAAGTTACTTGAACCTCTGCCACAGTTGTCTGTCTGTGAGCTGATAGAGTAAGACCTACCTCATGGGACTATTGTGAAGAGTAAGTGAATTGGGACTTCCCTGGTGGCCTAGTGGTTAGGACTTGGCCTTCCAATGCAGTGGGTGTGGGTTTGGTCCCTGGTCAGTGAGCTGAGATCCCACATGTCTTGGGGCCAAAAAACCAAGACATAAAATAGAGACGATGTTGTAACATTCAATAAAGATTTTTTAAAGAGTAAGTGAACTGATAACTTTTTAAGGCAATTCCCAAACTAACATTCTAAAATTCTATGAAAACACTCCCTCTTCCCTCCCCTCTAAGCAAGTATGTAAATGAGTTCAGAGATTATCTGTAATCTTAAAATCACCTTTAGCACCTAACCCAGTGTAGTGGTTAAAACCAGCTGTTTCATAGGATGTTTGTCAGGATGAGTGAATGAACACATGTATAGGACTTAGGGTCTGATATGTAGGAAGTACTTATTTAATAATTGTTAGTCATTTTTATTATCATTAGTGCCATCCCCTCCAAATTCCTTCAGTAGTTCTTCAATTTTAACATAATTAACTTCAAAATCTGTTCCCCAAGACTATGACAGATGTACCTGAATCTCATTTATGACCAATGTTAGTACCTTTGCAAGTGCTCTTCAGGTATATGACCCTATACTCTTTGCAGTCTTACTCTCTTTTTCATTTGTGAGAATCTACCCATTCTTTAAGGCCATCTCAAATTTTAATTTCTTAATATATTTTTTGGATTTTCTAACTACAAATGAGCTTTCTTCTTCTGAATGCTGTATGAATTTTATTGATATTAAAAAAATAACTTTTACTACTGCTATTGCTACTGGCATTTATTGAACACTATGTGCCAAGATGCTGATAAGCACAAAAGTTATTTAACTGTAGCAAGAAGAAGGTTTAAGTGGCGAAGGATTCAGACAGGGTCAGCAAGGGGGTAGGATATGGCTGTGGTTATGTCTCTACCTGTGTCTAGGATATTATTTTCCTAGATAGTAGAATGGGACCATTTGTTTTTGTCTTCACAGGAATTGTGCCTTTCCTCATTTTAGTAATGCTTCTAGAATGGAAATAATAAATTTTTAAGCCAGTTAATTTTTTTTTTCAAATTTAATAATTTGAAATCTAATTAAAAACCCGTGTGTGTGTGTGTGTTTTAGTCACTCAGTTGTGTCTGACTCTTTGTAACACTATGGACTGTAGCTTGCCAAGCTTCTCTGTCCATAGAATTCTCTAGGCAAGAATACTGGAGTGGGTTGCCATTCCTTTCTCTAGGAGATCTTCCCAACCAGGGGGTGGAACCCAGGTCTCCTGATTGCAGGCAGATTCTTTACTGTCTGAGCCAGCAGAGAAGCCCATAGAACTCATAATTAGTCACTCAGTTGTGTCTGACTCTTTGTAACACTATGGACTGTAGCTTGCCAAGCTTCTCTGTCCATAGAATTCTCTAGGCAAGAATACTGGAGTGGGTTGCCATTCCTTTCTCTAGGAGATCTTCCCAACCAGGGGGTGGAACCCAGGTCTCCTGATTGCAGGCAGATTCTTTACTGTCTGAGCCAGCAGAGAAGCCCATAGAACTCATACAAGTTTTACCGAATCTTAGCATTAGAGAGAGCATGACACAGCTTTTCTTTGATTGAGACATGTTCTCTGTCAACAGGAGGGAACTGTCAATGCTTTCCAAAACACAAAAGTACGAAACAAGGACTCTTCATGTCAGAAATCAGCCATTAGTATATCTATTTGCATTTGTTCTTATTACACTGTTGGTCTGTGCAAAACATGTTGTCCCTTCCTGGGATGAATCGTCCTTATTTATACACTCAAAGCATAATAATGAGCTGGGTGGTTATTGAGTGTCACTAGTGGAGCAGTTTGGAAATCAGAGCATCTCCAAAGGATGTGTAGATTGCCCGAGGAATTTGGCTGCCCCCACCGCTGAAATGGAGAATACCTTATCCTGGGAATCATTGTGAATGCTTTTAAGCCTGTGGGGAATGTTCAGCATGTGGACACCTGGGCATATTTATAGACCTTTTCTGGATTGGCTGGTGTGCCGGATGCCCACTTTAGCTGCTAGCCTTGCTCTCTGCTCAGGAAGGCTGACCTGAGTCAGTGAGTTTCTTGATCTCCTGGTTCTAGTCGTGTTTGGCCCATGAGCAGCACCAGCGAGAGAATCCGGGGAGGGAGGGCGGGAAGCGATTTGGGGTGTCACCTTCTGGCCTCCTTTCTGCACTGGTGCCCTCGTCACAGCTCCTGTGGGCATGCAGAGTCCTCTCTGGCTGTAGATTACCTCTCCCTCCTCCTCGTGTGTTGAAGCCTAGGAGTGGTAACGGCCCTAGGATCACTAGTCTTATGGTCTCCTTTACCTTGATGACATCTTTGTAAATAGTCCCTCTATCAGACTTTCCTAAAATCCCCCAATTTAGGTATGCTACCTCTTTTCTAGATATTGACTGATAACCCACTGTTGCTGTGTCTTCGTCTCTCAAAGTAATTTAGCCTCTAAGGCCTATGAGACAACAGAAGGCATCAGGTATAGCAATGAAAGAAAGAAAGTAAAGTTGCTCAGTCATTTCCGACTCTTTGCAACCCCATGGACTGTATATAGCCCGCTAGGCTCCTCTGTTCATGGGATTTTCCAGGCAAGAATACAGGAGTTGGCATTTCCTTCTCCAGGTGTAGCAAGGACATCTTTCCAAATCTATGCCAAGTTCTAATTTGAGGGTCTACAAAGGTTCTCAAGGAAGGACTCTGACTGAGGGAGAAATTTCTCTTGTGGGCCCATTGTTACTTCCTAGAATTGGACCCCAAGCAAAAATACTGGTGAATTCTTGAGAGCTGTCAATGCAAATTCATGTTTACTTGAGAGGCTGCAAATTTATTACAGCAGGCTTTAGCAGAAAATATTTGTCTACAGTGAAAAACTGGAAGCCAACAGTACGTGATTAGAGAATGGAAAATGTCATTTTTTAAATTGAGGAAGATGGATATAAAGAGGAAGATTCTGTTTTGGCCCTAATTATGTGGCTGGGTCTTCCTGGACTCAGTCTAATCGGCATCGATACAAAAATTACACAGCAATCTAGAAGCTTAAAAAAAAAACAGAAAAGAAAAATGGCAGTAATTAAATGACAAAAACTATATTCAAATAAAATTAAGGGTTTGACTTAAAGCTATGGGGGGCATCTCCTTTTGTTTCTCCCTATGTAGCATTTAAACGAAAAGAAAACAAAAAGAGCTTTCTGCAAGGGCTCCTCAGCACTTACTTGTAGCCCCAGCCTCAGGAGTTTGCTGGTCCAAAGTCCCCTCTGCATCCAGCTGTCCATTGTATGACTTTGGGTTCTATTCCTGGGCTTCATGGAAACGCCCTGGAGAAGGGGCCCGAGAATCAGAAGAAGAAAGTTTAGTTGTTAGGTTTATCTATCATGCGCTCAATCACTCAGTCGTGTCTGACTCTTTGTCCCCCCATGGACCCTAGCCTGCCAGGCTTCTCCGTCCATGGGATTCCCCAGGAAAGAATACTGGAATGGGTTGCCATTTCCTCCTCCAGGGGATCTTCCAAACTCAGGGATCGAACCCAAGTCTCTTGTGTCTCCTGTATTGGCAGGCAGATTCTTTACCATTAGCACCACGTGGGAAGCCCTTTATTCACCATATCAAGAGGTTAAAGGTTTATTCTTTAAGTGGAAGAATTATTTAATGGAATGAAATAATTGAATGATTTAAATGGAAGTTTTTATAATAATAATGATTTTTTAAAAGAGAAATATTTTAGATACACAAAAAGCACCCATTATCTATGCCCACCTATATTTAATAAACATAAATATCTTGCTATGTTGTTTCATTTTTGAAAGTAAAGCCTTTTGGATGCAGTTGAAGCTTCCATTGCGGTCTTCAGCCTCCCCATCTCTCCCACTGTCTCCAGAGGTGACCACAGTGTCAACATCAACATTTTCCTTCTGTTTGCATACTTTGACTACATAGGCATGGGTTTAGAAATAGTGTACATAATTGTGCTATTTGTGTGCTTTTAAAATCTAAATAAATTGTGTTTCCTTATGTTTTCAGGAATTATCTTTATTGAGACAGGTACCTGTACATCATTCATTTTCAATGCTGTGGACTCTTCCATTATATGAGTGTATACTGTGGTTTACTTCTCTTTTTCCTATTGATAAGTATTTAGAATGTTTGCCTTTCTACCATTACAGACAACGTTTGATGAGCATCCTTGTAAATCATGTCTCGTGTACATCTGCAAGACCTTCTCAAGGATGTAGACGTGGGGAAAAAATGTTGGGCTGTATGTCAAGTACACCATCACCCTCCCTGACTGTTGCCGTATCCTCTCCTGCATGGCTGGACAATATGCGTGCTTAATGCAGGACCTGACAATTTTCATTTTCCCCTGCCCCATCTTGTATTTTATATAATCAAACTTTTAAAATGTTAATATCATAGTGGTTTTATTTTCATTATCCTGATTACTAGTGAGGTTGAGTTTTCTCTCAGATGTTTATTGGTACTTCAAGTAATCTCTTTTTCAATAATCCATTCCTTTCCTCTTGCCCCCCCCTTTTTTTCCCCTGGATTTTTTTGTCTTTTCCAGACTAATTTGTATGGGGTTTTAATGACTGAGTTGCATCCTTAGGCAGTTACTATGTATCAGATAACTGTCTTAGTGGAAAGTTTCAGATTCTGTACTCTAAGCAGCATCACCTTATACCTCTTGTAAATGACACATTATTCCAGGTTGACTCCAGGCTTTGTCAACAGGAAGAAGCCGACCTGTCCTGATGAATATAATAGTAAAGCTAGTCACAGCCCTTTGAGGGTGAGGGCCTGAGTTATTGGAGAGAAAGCTTGGGAAGATCTAAGAGCAAGAAATTAGGAACCTGTTGGAGAGTGGGTCAAAGCGCATATAGCCGGGAGAAGCCTGGAAACTGGCAGAAGCAGAGCGGTTTCTACGGAAAGGTAAGTGGTAGGAGGTGCTGTGGGCTCTGTGATGGGGAGGATGCCTCCTTGATAGGAGGACATCTCATGGCTATGGAACTCAGAGAAAGGGGGCATCCTAACTGCTGACTGGCAGCCCAGTTCACCACATGCCAACATGGGTAGGTGGCAAGGAGAGAAATCAACAGGAATTCAAGAAGAAAATCCTCATAGGCAGCTGCCCTTCCCCACTATCAGAGCCCTGAAGGGCTTTACCATGATCAGCCAGTGAGGATGGAGGGAGCCTGGGCCGGGCTACACTGCAGAGTGTGAAAACGCAGAAGGGGTAGGAAACTGGAGCTCTGATCTGTCACCAAATTGTAATTTGACTTCTGATAGTCACGGTTTATTTTATGCTGCCTCCAACTTCCAACCACCAAATTACACAATCACATGATTTGCACTTTACCTTCTTTGCTTTCCCTTCCCGTCCACGTTAACAGAGGTAGGGTGAGTGGCAAAACGGCCCTCAGGCAGGTGGCGGCAGGTGAGAGGAAATCCTGTGTGTGCGTCCGGCTGGCCGCTGAGCGAGGCATTGGTGACAACTGCCCTGTCGTCCTCCCTGCGTGCATGAACCTGCGTGTTATCACCCAGGAAGGTAGGGAAAGGCTGAAAAGCTATTAAAAGCTAAGTTCCCCCATCTCTTGGTTTCTAGCTGTGTAAGGGCCAAAGAGATAAAGCTGCTTGGTAAGCCTGTTTTCTCTTGGGTGGTGAACCAGTGTCTCATAAATCAACCAAGTGAGGGAACTGAATCAACCCGAGTCTAGGGCACAATTAGCTACCTTAGAGAGGAATTCAGGGAGACTCCTGTCCTGACTGCTTAAGTTCAGTGCAGCCTTTCCTTGGAAAGCCAGACATTAATCTTTGTGGTGGTTTTTGGTCTTCTTGCTAATCCACATGAGGGTTGGTGGGCTCATCTGAGTGTAGACTGCCCAGCAGTGAAATACATCGTGCACCAGACTGGGTAAGGCTTGCTGTGAACATGTAAATAAGGATGCTAGAACAGAAATAAGTAGACTAGTCCTGCAGTATTGATGAATTCTGGAGACTTACTTCCTTTAGTTCTGTTTCATTCAGCAAAGTCTCTGTTCCCTAACTTTCGCCTTCATGGTCCATCAGAACCAACTCCACGTGTCCTTGAAGCAGATTTAGAAAACGAAGGCAGATTAGAAAATTCCAAGTTTTCTTTTTGGCAGCATCAAGTGGCTGTTATCCCAGAGCCAAGCAATGTTGCCAGAGACTTTTTTTTTTTTTTTTTTTAAATCAGCAGATGAGGGAGGATCAAACCGTCTAGTGTCACAGACTGCCAGGGAGTGAGTTAGCATGCCCAGGAAGTCTCCTGCCCCTTCCGACTAAGGAATAACAGACAGACAAAACCATGGGTTAACATGAAATTTCAAACAAAGCAAATGCCTCACTCTCCCTTGACATTCATCTTTACAATTCTATTAAAAGGTTTTTCATAAGAGGAGATTATTGGGTTTCCAGAAATGAACTGACAGTCATCACTACGTAGTTTCTTTCTAAGGGTATCATTTGTGCAATCTCTGGAGTTTCTCCTGTATTGCGACTTTAAGTAAAATTTTCTTTCATGAGGGCTGTGCTCCAAATTATCATGGGCTCTTAAATACTAGCAGTTGTAAGTTCTCTACAGCCACTTCTCCCACCTGTTTTGCTTTATTTTTTAATTTACTTTATTGAAGTATAGTTGATTTATAGTGTGTCAGTTTCTGTTGTACATCAAATTGACTCAGTTATATATATATACACACACATTCCTTTTCATATTTTTCATTATGATTTATCAATATCCATATTATAAGGGACCCAACTTTCTCTTATGTTTCCAATTATGCTTCTTTTTTTTAAACTATTTTATATTGGAGTATAACAGTTTAACAATATTGTGATACTTTCAGGTGGATAGCAAAGGGACTCAGCCATACATATACATGTATCCATTCTCCCCCAAACTGTTCCCACCCAGGCTACCACATAACATTAGGCAGAGTTCCCTGTGCTATACAGTAGGTACTTGTTGGTTATCCACTTTAAATATAGCAGTGTGTATATGTCGATCCCAAACTCCATAACTATCCCTCCTCCCTATTCTTCCCCCATGGAGGCAATACATTCATTCCGTAAGTCTGTGAGTCTGTTTTCTGAATCAGTTCATTTGTATAATTTCTTTTTAGACAGCACGTGTAAGGGGTGTCATGTGAAATTTTCTCCTCTGACCAACTTCACTCGGGAAAAAAAAAGATGTTTTAAAGTAAATTTTATCTAACATTTCCAAATCTGTTCCCAGTCATATCCTGATCACCTAGTTATCTGTGTACTTGGAAAATACTTCTCTTCAACAGAGTAGTTTTGCTGCTTTCTCTAGAACTGTATAGAGAAGCTTAGCGCCTTAGATAAAAAGTAAGGACCGTCTCCTTTCTGTGTGGGAGAAGAATGCAGGCTATCTGGTCAGATGTGCATATGGAAAGGCTCCTTGCCCTGCTCAGTGGTTCTCCAGCCTAGTTACATGTTGAGTTACTGCAGGAGCTCTGAAAAATGAATCATACTCCTGTCATACCACACACTAATTCAATCAAGAGCACAAGGTGAAGTCTCTGGACTGGCAGCACCTGGGAACTTGTCAGAACTGTGGGTCCCAGTCCTGCTGAATCAGACACGCTCAACATATGGGGCCCAGGATCTGTGATTTAATAAGCGCTCCCAGTGGTTCTGATCTCATTCAGGTTTGAGGGGAAATACCTCTGCAGTTCATGTTTTTAAAATATAACTCTAGATGACTCCAATGTGCAGCCAGGGTTGAAAATTTTAGGTATTTCCTTCCAATTGTATTTATTGTGCTACGACATTTTGTATAAGGGACTTGAGCCCCTCAGGTTTTCATATCCACAGGATCTACCGTAGACACAGAGGGAAGTTGTATTTACTTCTGTTTGATTTCAACTACTCAAAAGCCAACTGCCTGTTTGGTTTCTGATCCTTTAGATCAGTCATAGCCAAGAGAGTTCTGGTTTTATATGCCTTGGCTCTAAAAAGCTCAGTCTAAAATTTGTCTTATCTCCTGGACCTGCCCCTTTGACAGAGATGAAAGAGCATAGCAGAGTACCAAGAAGTATTGCAAGATCCTTGAAGAAACGCAAAAGCACAACATTGTTTATTAGGCACAATAGTGTTAATTGTGACTTCTTTTTATGTTGACAGTATTCAAAATCTCAAGATCTTTTAGGGTTGTTTTGTTTGCAGTGACTCTGGGTGACTTCCTGACTGCTATTCACCTAATAAAATCTCAGACTCCATGTCATTGAACTTGAATTCTGATTGATATGCAGTCTTAGAACTCTAAATAGGAAGCGTTGTCCATGAAAACATTTCCTCCTCTCAACTCAGGTTTCTCACAGTTTCATCCTCTCCCTCCTCCTCTCCATCAACCCTCCCTACACTATGTTGTTCTTCCTTTTAAACAAATGACTCTTAGGAAACCACAGTCCCCTTTCTGAAATGCTTAGGACCAGCTATGTTTTTCGAAGTTCATACTCTTCGGTTTTAAAGGAGTAACGTAGTGTGCATGCTGTATGTTAAGGGCTGAAGCGAATGGTGTAGATACTCAGACTAAAGAGCTTAGGGACTACGTCTGACATCAGGATGCGCTTGTTGTTTAGTTGCTAAGTCGCGTTCGACTCTTCGGCAACCCCGTGGACTGTAGCCCACTGGGCTCCTCTGTCCATGGGACTTCCCATGCAAGAACGCTGGAGTGGGTTGCCATTTCCTTCTCCAGGGGATCTTCCCAACCCCGGGATCGAACCCTGTATTGGCAGGTGCGTTCCTTACCACTGAGCTGCCTGGGAAGCCCCTCGGGATGGTTCGGTTTAGGTTTTATGAACTGAAAACCAAGCAAACGAAAACCTTGTGGGCCTCCGGAGCCATTAGCGTTTCAGCACACTGAATGCAAGATTGTGGCAGTATTCCATTCTTGAACCAGGAGGCAAACCAGCCCCAGCAGGAGTGAAAAGCCCCAGGATCTTAAAACAAATTTAAAACATCTTGTTTATATTAAGTTTAGGTGGTTGACATTTAAGGACAGAACTTATGAATATGTAGCTTTGAATGTTAGTGCCTAGATCTGTAATTAAAGCAGCCAGGCTTAAACCATATTTTTCAGTGAGATGACAGTCTGGAAAGATCACATTGCCCCTAAACAGCTGGTGCTGGGACAGTGGCGAACCATGTGGGAACGGAATGAAGCTGGAACCCCACTCTCTCCTTAACTGTTGGGTGGGCCAGGAAGTTCAGTCAGGTTTTCCCATACAGTGTTACGGAAAAACGCAAGCTTTTTGACCAACCCAGTGCGACTCATCCCAGATGGACTGGGCCATAAGCATTCAAAAAATAAGAGTGACTGTTTTTACAATACCAGAGTAAATTCCAAATTTCAGAGTATTATTTCAAACAGAATGAAAAATCCCCAAAGTTGTAAGAGGTAAGAGCTCTAATATTTGCATAAATATCAATGATTTCTTTAGGGCAAAATCATTACAAAAAAGCCAAAAGTGACCCAAAAAAGGATTTGTAACACATCCTAGATACACATGCCTAAGTGTGTTTATAAATCGATAAGGCCATCAACCTAACTAAAAAATGAGCTTGTAAGCAAGCCCCAGACAAAAAGAAAAACAAATGTCCTTGAAACATGACATGATTCTCCACCTCATATTCCATTAAATAAAACTGTGAAAAGCAGTCAGTTGTCAGACTGGCAAGGTTCATTCTGTTTGGTGACTTTGTTTTAGGACTACCTTGCAGATTCTACTCACACAAATGCATGAAGATACACGTACAAGAATTTTCAGAGCCACATTGTTTTGAACAGATTAAGTATTGGAAGCAACCTAACTGTCCTTCAGTGGCAGATTGGTTAAATAAATGAAAATGCACCCCCAGGCCAGAGTATTCTGTGAATGTTAGAAGGAATGAGATAAATCTACATGTGCTGATGTGGAAAGGGGCCCACTGCGCCTGGATCAGTTGCAGAATAAAGTGTGGAGGGTGATTCTGTCCGTGTGAATGTTGGTGTAAGCACAGAACGTGTCTGGAATCATGCACAACATCCCTCATAGCAGGGTCATACCCCAGGGAAGGTGAACACAGAGGAGTGCTTAATACAGTCTACTGAACCGTTTTGACTTATCTACGATAAGCATGTATGAAATCATTGATATGCTATTGAAAACTTTTAAAATCTGGGCACCCTTCTTGCAAATCAAAGACGGTCTGAAATCAGTCTTCGTTTGGTAAACTCACAGCTGGGCATAGAAGGAGGTGGGGTTGAGGGATTTAATACTGTTTTTGCAAAGATGCCTTATCATCCATTTACAAGATTGCTTTCTTATGTAGACTTCTTACAGTAACTTTAGTTACTGAGTTGGAGCTATTTGCAAAGGTGTCTCAGACTGAGAACAGTGATCTAACCCCAAAGGGACTTCACAGAGTTCAGATTTCTTGCCTGAGGAATGTTCTTCCTTTCACTCTCTACAGCACACACTGTGTTCCACAATGTGTCAGGAGCAGAGGGAGGCTGTGGACAGAATTCTGTCTCCGTGTCCAGGAAGGCCTGCACAAGCCTGGTCCTGCGTTGGGGGCTGGGCCCAAGTCGAGCCCTTGGTCTTCCCCACCCTGCACAGCTTCTTGGGGTGCACAGGCTGTGGGGGTTCCTGTCAGGCCTACTTGCCTAAGCCCTCTTCAAGGAACTTTTACCAGTTGCCTACAAGGACAAGATGAGGAAGTTTGAAGCCAAAATCAAGATTATGCAAGAGTGGAAAAATAGAGATGCCAGCTCTGAGGCCCTGCCAGCTTTTCCCCTGACGGTGTGGGAAGAACACAGGGCATCGAAGGGCACTCATAATGCCAGGCTGTCCTCCCGCAGCCCACCAGTGCTCCGGCGACAGACTCAGAACATGCCTTAAAGCATACCACAATTGGTTCCTTACCTGCCAGACCCTTGGCCCAGAGAGAGCCAGTGGGCTTGACACTGGGAGTGAAACCTGAGTGGAGACCCCTGTCCCACGAAGAGAGCAGCCCCTTTCTCTGTCCTAGCTGGCGGGATGTACAGTCCAGTGGCTACTAAGTTTAGGGCTACACAGATTTTCTTGTCATCCTCTGTAATTTTACATCCTTTTTTGGTGATGGGGAGCTACTAAAACCCATTTTAAGCTTTAGCATGGAAGTTGGGTTTCTATTAGTAGAAGCCAGTTGCACTCTTCACAAAATAATTGATGAATCAAGAGGGGTTCTACTGCAAAAATAAAAGCCATGATTTTTTTTTTTTTTTTAAATCACTGGGATTTGCGTCACTTGCTTCCTAGCAATCCATCTGATTTACTGTGATGTCTTCATGACTCCAAATTTAGAATATTTATCTGGGAACTTTGCTTCAGTCTCTTAACAGGCTACCTCGTGACAAGGTACAGAGAAGTGGATGCCGTCTGTTTTGGGTTTGTTCATGCAACAGTCATTTCTGAGATCCATACAAAGGAAAAACATAGCGATGAGATACAAAACCCTTAATTACTCTAATGTATGTATGAAGCGCTATCCTCACAGCACCTCCTTCCTCCCCAGCCTCTCTTAACTCCTCGGCGCGATCCACTAGCTGAAGCATCCAGCCCATCGCAGCTCACTTAAATGGCTGCAGGAAATTTGTTTTACAAGGCTGGTTTTAACTGGACTACCTGCTGTGTGGCACATTGCTACTGTTTGTGAAATGAATGATGGGAAAGGCAAGTCTGTGATTTCATTTGTTCAGACCGATTACTCACACGTTGCACACGGTATCATTTGCTTGTCACTTAATGACTGACCAGCCTGCCTGAATCATTAGTGCTGCGGCGCAGTGAAAGGAAGACCTCGGCATAATGAGGCGCTGAAGGAAGTGGAGTGCTGTTTTACCTAAAAGAAATGGTGTGCAGAAATCCAGCACAGCTGCAGGTGTCCCGATGACAATGTGGGAAGCAGTTAGCTTCCAATTTAGCAGAAAATTAAGAGCGAAAAAACTGTTATTTGTGAGAGAAGATACTCATGGCAGGCAATCATCCTCGCTCTGCGTCCACAAGATGAGCTTTCAGCTGTCTTTGTCGTGACTTAAAACAATTGGTATCTTGGGCTGCATTCAACACCAGATTGGTGCTTATTATCTGCAGTTTATTCTTTCTTGGGATATTTTGTTTTTTTTTCCCCCCCTCTATTTTATGGTTAATTTGCTTGCTTGAATGTAAAGCCATTTAAGCTGAAAAATCTGGATTGTGGCTGATCATTGTGCCAGGGCTCTGAGCTGTATGATACAAGATAATTGGCAATTTTCAAATTCATAATCCATTTTGTTTCACTCGTTTCCCCCCACCCCCACCGGGTCCCTTCTGCTAGCTTTTCTGCCCTGTTCTTCAGCATAAACTTTGAAACGGGTAACAGAGGGAAGGTGGGGGGACTAGATTCCTCCACTCAGGACCTGAGGCTCCTGAGACTCACCTTTGGGAAAATGAAAGACCAAAACTCCATGCTGCAAACCTGTCCACCTCTGGGAAAGCAGTCTCTCCAAAGCAGATAGATACTTCCCCGTGAAAAGACTGAATTCCATTTGGAACCACAGTTCCAAGTTCTATTGGTAGGGTAATAAAAAGATTTTGGCTTCACTCGAGGGTCTGCTGTTTGAGGCAGACAAGAAAACCCCGACGTTCTATAAACCAACTGCCAGTCTCCCGTTTGATGGTGGTCCAATGGCTAGATCTAACATAGCCTTTTATCCCTAGCTGTGTCAGCCAGGGTGATACTGGTAATAGGTGAAGATGCCCAATCTCTTCACTGGTTAGGTAGCTCTAATATATAGTATACCATATGAGTGTTACCCTTTGCTATGTCAGTCAAGGTGATGGTAGATAAAGCTGGCCAAATCTGTGTCCATTGCTAAGTCGAGCCCACAGGCTTTCATCCCAGCACTGTAAGCCCTTCATGCTTCATTCTCTTCTATTTTCCTGTCAGAGCAGTGTCATCAGAGGTGACTCATTTCAGTCAAGTTATTCCTGAGCAACAAAGTTCCCCTCAGGAGGAGATTTCCTTAGAGATGTGGTAGTATGTTCTGGTTCCTCCGTGATCTCAGGCCAGTGGAGTATCGTGTCTTAGCAGCAGTATTTGTCAGGGTGGTGACAGAGGTGTGTTCAACAGACAAGGGGCCTGTGAACAGTAGTCCTAATGCTTCAGCTAACTAGAACATGGAGATTCTCTCCCTGTCGAAGGAGGGACTCTGCGCTGGTACATGTACTTTTTTAAACTCTTTGCAGCCCTTCTTTACCTGAGAGCAGGAGAAGAGCGCCCCTGCCACTTTTCTTCTCCTTATTAATTGCAAGTCATTTATTTTCCTGTTCTGTCGCTCTGATGTTTCACACTTGCTCACAGCACCAGTTAAGGCTGTAAAACACTATGTTTCCCCGTTTTGTAGTAATTTTCCACTTGAATCGTAATGTTGCTTTTCAGGTTCATTTGTGTTAA
The DNA here is from genome assembly GCA_006410675.1 of Oreotragus oreotragus. NCBI lineage: Eukaryota > Metazoa > Chordata > Mammalia > Artiodactyla > Bovidae > Oreotragus > Oreotragus oreotragus. The sequence goes on from SJYX01006894.1 coordinate 171,541, forward strand.
CCAGCAGAAGGAAAATGCAAGAGAAAAAAACAGCCTGAACGTGGTGAGCAATCGTAGACCAAACCAGCATCGGATTAGTAGCCAGAGGAGAAAAAACAACCAGAGAGAGGGGATAACAGGCTTTCGGCCCTCAAATGCTCTTTGGTGTTTATCCTTCACTGCGCTGTCTTCAGGCTTTCGCCTTCCTCTCCAGCTCAGATATCGCATTCCCTTTCACCATAGCTCTGTGTGTTATTTGAAGTCCTGGCAAGCCTACATTTCCAGTTTCTGCACTGCTTTCCGTGGTGGAACTGGGTACTCCACACCCCGTGTGTGGGTTTTCATCTCGCTGCTCCCTCGCACGGATCCTGTGCTGTCACAGCTGGCCTGAGCAGACACTCAGCCACGCTCTATTTCCATGTCCACTAATAGTCACTCAGCCTCCTGTTCTGCCAATTTGGTGCATAATATTTTCATTTTCTCTATATACATTTTCCAATACTCCTGTCAGCTTGCAGCATCTACTTCATTAAGCTTCTCCTCCCTCTGGTTGAACAGTCATCAGCAGTGAAGGAGCCTTTGTGAGGTGGAGGGGGGATTGATCTTGTTTTCTCCACACACTCGCGGACCTGCCAAAGCAGCAGGATTTACTGCCTGTCACCCAGCTTGCCTGGAGGATGCTCCTTGTCCCCATTTGTCACGCGGCTTCCGTTGCTCACCAGGCGCTCCGGCTTGTAAACTGATTTCTGAAAATGTGAAAGGATTATCCTCGCTCATAAAATGCAAAATTTGCTTAACTGCCTGCCGCAGCATTTGTTTTTCAAGAGAGGCTGATTTGAATTACAAAGTAACGTTGCTGTGGTGTGGAGAGAGAGGCGATGGCCACCGGCAGGCCGACCCTCCTCCGGGAAAGCCAGGCAGCGAGGAGCTTCATGAAAAGCGCAGAGAGGAAGCTAGTGTGTTGCTTTACCTAGGATTCTACACTGCAAAACAAAGCAGTGGATAAAGCATCCATTTCTTTTTCATTTAAGGATTCTTGGTCCTGTTTGGTCTTCCTAAAGGGCATGCAAACAGAGCATTTGAAAAGAATTACACTCCAGTCGCTGTTTAACTTTTATTAAGTAATTACAGATTCTAAATAGAATTCACAGATCTGGACCAAGGATAGTATCTCCATATTCAGTAAGTCCAGCAACAACTTCCTAAATATACATGTGAAAGCTTTCTTGTCTTTCATCAGTTACCAAATCCCACAGTGAATCTATTTTTATACTCAACCCAAACTTAAACCAACTCCCACAAACTGCGTTGAATGTGACATTTATAACAGACTCCAGATAGCAATATATTTTTATAAAACCATCAGCCAGCCACTCCCACCCCCAACAAACTGTTCCCTTATTAAAGCTGTATCTTTCAAAGAACACCCTTTAGGACTAGCAGTAAAAGGCCGTGAGCTGGGGGATCTTCCTTTTTATCACTCTTTGGGGCCAACTTAGAAAGGCTGACTCACCCTTTCTCCCTGAAGATTTCCTGGCAACAGTGATTGTGTCTTATTTAGAATCTATCAACCAAGGACCTGTGCTGGTGATTGGTACATTGTAGGTGCTCAGTACATGGGTGTCTGAGTAAATGGATGAAGGATATGGTGTGGGGGCCATTATTTCTTCCTCATTTTCAATGGATACTCTCAGTTCACTCAAGGCAATCAGTAAAATCTTAAATTTATGAAAGGATAGGGTAGATCTTTCTGGTGAGAAGTGAACTTTTGTTGCGGGAGTATGAAAATATAAAATTAAAAGATTGTTACAAGGGGATATGAAAGAGAATGTTCAGGTGTAGTCTTATGGATGAAATAAATGATAGATACAGAAATGGAAGTGGGAAACGGGGGTGTTAAGCATCAGCAGAGCTAAATGTCCATCCATCGTCTTTAGAGGAGAGAGGAGGAAAACTGATTTTAGCATCTGAAAATGAGGCATTTCAGGATCAGGCTTCCCTTTTCATTTCAGGATCCCCTACTGAGTCAGGGGATGTTTCCTTCTTTCTGTTTCTCTTTTATTTCTTGTCTTCACTCATTAGGTAAGCTGTGCCCCTAAGCTGCTACATGCCTCTTCACAGAGGGAAATAAGGCAGGACAACAGAAAATTCTGCCCTGTCACCGAAGAAATTAAACAGTGTCGATCAGGAAAAGGAGCTGGGGATATAGAAACACAGAGAGAACTCGTCTAGGTAATATGATCCAGAGCCTCCTCGGAGCCCCATTTTGACAATGTTTGACCATTAGTTATTCTTTTTCTCTAGCTTCCACAATACGAAACTCAATTTTTGTCCCATCCTCTTCACTGGTCTCATTTTTTTAAAACCAGTCTTTTTTTTTTTTTAATTGGACTATAGTTGATTTACAGTGGTGGCCGTTTCAGCAAAATCAGCAGTTGTATATATACACACACACATATGCACATATGCATTCTTCTTCAGATTCTTTTCTCACGCAGGTTATCACAGAACACTGAGTTCCCTGTGCTATGCATTAGGTCCTTGCTGATTATCTGTCTTGTATATTGTATTGTGTATATATTAATCCCAAACTTCTGATTTCTCCCTCCCCCCATATTTCCTCTTTGGTAACCATAAGTTTGTTTTTGATATCTGCATATCTGTTTCTGTTTTGTAAATGAGTTCATTTCTGCCATTTAAAAAAAAAATCCACATATGTGAAATAATATGCTATCTGTTTCTGTGTCTAACTTCACTTGGTGTGATAATTTCTAGGCCCATCCATGTTGCAGCAAGTGGCGTTATTTCATTCTTTATTGTGGCTGAGTAGTAGTCCATTTCATGTATCCCACGTCTTTATCCATTCTTCTCTCAATGGATCTTTAGGTTGCTTCATGTTTTGGCTGCTGTAAATAGTGACACTGGGGCACATCTTTTCAAATGGTGGTTTTTAGGGTTTTAAGGAAGCTCTGCACGTGTCCCCTCTTTGGTCCCCTTCAGTGGTGCTCTGCTGCCTGTCCGAGCAGCCTCGCCTCTCGCTTGAGGCCTGGTGCTCTCTGCCTTTCTGGGCGTTGCCTTCACGGTGTGCACGGTGCAGCTCTTGCTTCCCTGCTGCTGTTGGCGGTGCCACTCTCATCCCGGTGCCCTACACTTGCAGTTGTGTAATTACCTGCATTTCTCTCACATCTCTCCCCCATCAGCTAATCAGTCTGGCCAAGCGATATTGTCAGATCACTGTAAAAATCTTTTCCGTTTTTCTCCATTTTTACCGTCACTATCTCAATTTAGAAATTTAGCTTTATATCTGAAGTGCTGTTTTAGCTGAGGCTGTTCTCCTCACCAACACTACTCCTCACAAGCATGTACACATACACACACACCTTCACCTTCTTGTGTATCCTACTTGCAATTGTCAGGTTAGTTAGTGGAAAAACCTCATTTCCATTAAACTTGCCTCCTTAACAGATAAAAATAGTTTCCTAATTGAGAGAACACCATAGATTTTATGTAACTCTACTACTATCTCTCAATATAAACCTAAATGTGACAATTTTTTTTTGTACCTTAATACCAAGAGTATTGCTTTCTATAGTTTGGAATGCAACTAAGAGAACTCCGTATAGGTTTGAAAATCACTTCTTTCTTTAGAATCAAGGATCTCCCAACTCCAGCTTTATCTGAAAAATGTTTTTGTCCATACTTAATTCTTTCTGAATCCCTTCAAAGAGAAAACGTTTATCCATGTAGATAGTTTTCAAAGGAAAGAAGAGAAGCATAGTCAGAGGATACAGAAATTACCTAAACATTGGTATATGTTTCTTTTTACTTAGGACAAGCTTAAGTAAAGCAGTTTTACTAACACCCACATGATTTGTTCTTACAAAAGGACAGCTGATTATTTTAAAACACATTTGAGCCGAGGAATTTTGAAACTGATTTTTTTCATAGTTTTACATGGGATGCAGGGGTGCTAGGGAAGGAGTAGCAGGTCTTTTTGTTGCAGGAAGGCGGACACCTTCCAGGGCCCGAAACTGGGCTCTTGTCTAACACTCGGAAATGAATTGTCCGAGGAGACACATGTGCTGACAAAGCAAGAGATTTTATTGGCAAAGGACACCCAGGTGGAGAGCAGTAGGGTAGGGGAACCCAGGAGAACTGCTCTGCCGGCCGCGTGGCTCGCAGTCTCAGGTTTTATGGTGATGGGATTAGTTTCCAGGTGGTCTTTGGCCAATCATTCTAATTCAGAGTCTTTCCTGGTGGCGCACGCATTGCTCAGCCAAGATGGATGCTAGCGAGAGGGATTCTGGGAAGTGGGCGGACATGTGGTGTTTCCTTTCGACCTTTCCCGGACTCTTCAGTTGGTGGTGGCTTATTAGTTCCGTGTTCCTTATCAGGATCGCCTGTCATAAAACAACTCATGCAGATGGTTACTATGGTGCCTGGCCAGGGTGGGCGGTTTCAATCAGTGTGCTTCCCCTAACACTTAGGTTCATCTGAGGTCTTGGATGATTTGTAACTGTACAAAGTCAAGTTGGGACTTGTGTTTGGGAGAAGGGACAGAATTGCTAAATAGTTGTGCTTAATAAGGAGAAAAGACATTGAGGCTTCAGAAGGCTGGTCTGAGGGGAAGGGGATGAGGAAGCATCTGGGCAGGGAGAGAGGAGCTGGGCAGCTAGCCTGAAATATGGAGTGCTATGTGGAATGGATCAGCCAAGAGAAATCCCTGGTGCTAAATGAAAGGTGAATGGAAACGCTTTCAACAGCATGAATGATTGAACACCCTGAGAGCCCATCACAGAGATCAACATACTTGGGCATATTCATGTAATGGAGGCGTCCATTGCAGAAAAAATGAATTAGAGCTACATAAGTTAATATGAATCATGTAAGCTTGATATTGAGTGAAGCCTCTGCAAAAGCAGGTGTCATATGCAATCTATACAAAAATTTAAAACTTGCAAACAATTATGTCCTTTAAAGATATCCATAAATGCATGGGTCTTAGGAAGCATCACTGTGTACAAAGCTAGTGGAGGTGATGGAATTCCAGTTGAGCTCTTTTAAATCATAAAAGATGATGCTGTGAAAGTGCTACACTCAATATGCCAGCAAATTTGGAAAGCTCAGCAGTGGCCACAGGACTGGAAAAGGTCAGTTTTCATTCCAATCCCTAAGAAAGGCAGTGCCAGAGAAAGCTCAAGCTACTGCACAATTACGCTCATTCACACGCTAGCAAAATAATGCTCAAAATTCTCCAAGCAAGGCTTCAACAGTATGTGAACTGTGAACTTCCAGATGTTCAAGCTGGTTTTAGAAAGGGCAGAAGAATCAGAGATCAAACTGCCAAAATCCGCTGGATCACAGAAAAAGCAAGAGAGTTCCAGGAAAACATCTTCTTCTGCTTTATTGACTATCCCAAAGCCTTTCACTGTGTGGATCACCACAAACTGTGGAAAACTCTGAAAGAGATGGGAATACCAGACCACCTGACCTGCTTCCTGAGAAATCTGTATGCAGGTCAGGAAGCAACAGTTAGAACTGGACATGGAACAACAACCTGGTTCCAAATAGGGAAAGGAATAGGTCAAGGCTATATGCTGTCACCCTGCTTATTTAACTTTTATGCAGAGTATATCATGAGAAATGCTGAGCTGGAGGAAGCACAAGCTGGAATCAAGATTGCCGGGAGAAATATCAATAACATCAGATACGCAGATGACACTACCCTTACGGCAGAAAGAGAAGAACTAAAGAGCGTCTTGATGAAAGTGAAAGAGGAGAGTGAAAAAGTTGGCTTAAAACTCAACATTCAGAAGACTAAGATCATGGCATCCAGTCCCATCACTTCGTGGCAAATAGATGGGGAAACAATGGAAACAGCGACAGACTTTATTTTTCTGGGCTCCAAAATCACTGCAGATGGTGACTGCAGCCATGAAATAAAAAGATGCTTGGTCCTTGGAAGAAAAGTTATGACCAACCTAGATAGCATATTAAAAAGCAGAGACATCACTTTGCCAACAAAGGCCCATCTGGTCAAAGCTATGGTTTTTCCAGTAGTCATGCATGGATGTGAGAGTTGGACTATAAAGAAAGCTGAGCACCAAAGAATTGATGCTTTTGAACTGTGGTGTTGGAGAATACTCTTGAGAGTCCCTTGGACTGCAAGGAGGTCCAACCAGTCCATCCTAAAGGAAATCAATCATGAATATTCATTGGAAGGACTGATGCTGAAGCTCCAATACTTTGTCCGCCTTATGTGAAGAACTGACTTATTGGAAAGACCCTGATGCTAGGAAAGATGGAAGGCAGGAGGAGAAGGGGATGACAGAGGATGAGATGGTTGGATGGCATCACCGACTCAATGAACATGAGTTTGAGTAAACTCCAGGAGTTGGTGATTGACAGGGAGGCCTGGCATGCTGCAGTCCACGGGGTCTCAAAGAGTCAGACATGACTGAGTGACTGAACTAACTGACTGACTGATAAATGCATGGGAATAATAAATACCAAATGTAAGATAGTGGTTATCTCTGGGAGAAGGGAGTTGGAAATGAGGAGGGGTACACAGTGAACTTAAACTCTTGGTTAGCATCATTTCTTGAGCTGGGAAAGGGGTACATGGCATTAATTTGATTTTTAACATTTTGCTCTCTCATAAATGCTTTATCATGTATTTTTAGAATAACTTTTATTTAAATTTTGACTTATAGAATAATTGCAAAGAAAGTAGAGAGTTCCCCTATATCCAAACATACCCAGTTTCTTCTGTTTAACATCTTACACTAGTGTGGCACATTACTTATAATTGATGAACTAGTGTTGGTTCAGTATTTTAAGCTGATTTCCTTAGTTTTTACCTAATGTACTTTTCTGTACTAGGATCCCACCCAGGATACCATGTTACAATTAGTCATTGTATTTCCTTAGGCTCCTCTTAGCTATGATTGTTTCTCATACTTTCTTTTTTTGTGTAACTTAGCGGGTTTTGAGGGTATTCGTCAGGTATTGTGTAGAACGTCCCTCTGTTGGGATTTGTCTGATGTTTGTCTTATGATTAGACTAAGACTATGCATTTTTGGAGGAAGAAGTGAAGTGGCATGCATATCACATCGTATAAATAGTGCATAACTTCTCACTATTAACGCTGAGCTTGATCACCTGGCTGGCCTAGTGTTTGTCACATTTCTCCAGTGTAAAGTTACCTCTCCTCTCCTTTTTTCTTTTTTAATACTTTTCCTCTTTGGAAGGAAGACTAAAAATCTCTCCCCCAAATCCCTCCATTTCTCTTCCAGATATTAAGGCTTTACTCAAGGGCCTTCACTATATGTAGCCCCCAGGTAAGAAGTAGTGTGTTACTGTTTACTTATTTCTTCAAAACATATTTATATCAGTATGCACTCACAGATATATATTCTATATTTTGGGTTATACTCCAATATTACTTTATTTTGTTACTAAAATTTTTCCAGTTTTGGCATTGGAAATACTTTCATTTGGCTCCTATGATTGTGTTGGGTTGTGTACTTGTTTGAAAAAGCATTTCCTTACCTTCTGGTACTATAAGATGCTCCAGACTCACCTTGTGTACTCCTACCTGGGTCCTAGAATCAATCATTTCTCTACGGAACCTGGGCTACTTTCATTGATTAGTGGTTATTATAAACCAAGCTGTGGGTGCTGGGTGTGCTCAGTGCTGCTGGGATGATGATGCTTCTAGGCCCTCTCGGTAGTCAGAGCGAGGTATAATATACCATGTATAGACATACATCTTTAAATATTGTCTATATATCACCATTTGTATCTGCATTAAGCTAAACATGAGTTCATACTGACGTCAATTCTAACTCATTATCGTATGAGTCATCCTGTTCTCTTCCCCTTGTCTGTTAATTCTCACTCCAACATAATTAACTCGTTGTTAAGCCAATCTGGAAACTGGAATAAGAGAAAATGCTGTATGCATATGAGGACTGGGCATTAAGAGTTGTTCTGCCACAGAAAGTTAGTTCTGCTCATCCTCAGCCTACACAGGGAATTGAAAAACACAGTAACTGAACTGTCATAAGACTGTAAATAGCCTGAAAGTAGAATATGTGTACATCCTATTTTAATACACAAACTATACACACACACACGCAATTTTAGTTTTTAAATTTTATTTAATTGAAGGATAAAAACCTTACAGTATTGTGATGGCTTTTTCCATCCATCAGCGTGAACGCGTGTGCCCCGGTCCTGAGCCCCCCGCTTCTCCCCCAACCCCACCCCTCCAGGCCGTCACAGGCACTGGGCCTGGGTGTTCTGCTTCGCGCACTGAGCTGGCAGGGGTCTTCCGTTCCACATATGGCAGTGTACACGTTTCAGTGCTGTTCTCTCAAATCATCCCGCCCTCACCACCTCCCTGAGTGCAGAAGTCTGTTATTTATGTCTGTGTCTCCTTTGCTGTATGTAGGATTGTCCGTACCATCCTTCTGGATTCTATATATATGCATTAATATACAGTATTTGTCTTTTTCTGACTTACTTCACTCTGTATAACAGGCTCTAGGTTCATCTAGCACATTAGAACTGACTCAAGTATTCCTTGTATATATATGTTCCTTTTTATAGCTGAGTAGTATTCCATTGGGGAAGGCAATGGCACCCCACCCCAGTACTCTTGCCTGGAAAATCCAATGGACGGAGGAGCCTGGTGGGCTGCAGTCCATGGGGTCGCTAACAGTCGGACAGACTGAGCGACTTCACTTTCACTTTTCTCTTTCATGCATTGGAGAAGGAAATGGCAACCCACTCCAGTATTCTTGCCTGGAGAATCCCAGGGATGGGGGAGCCTGGTGGGCTGCCGTCTATAGGGTCACACAGAGTCGGACACGACTGAAGTGACTTAGCAGCAGCAGTATTCCATTGACACATACAACTTAAATACAGGATAAGAAAACTGAACTATAAAAGAACAAATTCATAAAACCTGGTAAACCTAAACATTTACAATCCAATTTTACAAATACTCAAAATTAAGAGAATAATATTATTTTTCCATAAACTATTACAATATGGCAGACCTAGCAGGAGATTAGCAGTAGTCAGTTTAGAGAACAACCAGCAGGAAGTATTATCAGTCTTATGGATAATAAAATAAAGGATTAAGCTGAGTTCAAAAGTTTTCCTTAAGATTCTAGGCAATATTTGAGACTCACTCACTCATTGGAATTCTTTAATACTATTTTCTTTTAGCACATGAGAAGATTCTTATATATATATGAGTGGATGCTTCGATCTTGTTAGTTTACAAATCTGACAGAAGCCTCACAAAATCTTACAAACCCATTAGAAGCCTAATTAAAATATTTATATTTATGGTAATTAAGATACTGGCTATGCATCCAAACCAAAAATTTAGCATGAACAGGCTCTTGGGAACTAATGAAAGAATTTTAATGCGCTACCAATAAATTTTACTAATTTTTGATAATTGCTAATGCTTTATGGTAAAGACCAATAATAGAAGCTAGAAGAAGATTGTTGATTGCTTATGGGGCCAATTACTTTAAAAATCTGCGATGTCAAGAAAACTTCACAACTAATACTTTAATGAGACCGACAGCACACAAAATAATAAATGATTCTATACCTTTGGAATTTCCAAAGACTCTCCACCAAGAATAAAGGAGACGTATACCTTTCCACCCGTCTTCCTGCTCTTCTGTGGAACTACCAGCAGCTGTGTAACTGGCATAGCGCGAGAGTCCCACAGAGTCGTCATGTTCGGTCGCATCACGCAGGTATCAGTCTGTTTACAGATGGAGTTAGATTACCACTCCTCTCAGACTAGTAAACAGTGCTCTATTGTGTGTAAGATCTTGAAGCCCTCAGAAGCTCTTATTTTTGGGACCACTGCAGAGAAAAGAAGAAAGAAAGCCTGCGGTTCCATTATGGGAAATCATAACATGTTGGATAACATGAGGCTTAGTTTAAGGCAGGAAAAATAAAAGGAAGTTCATTTGCAGTTCCGTTACGTCTGAATGGATTAACAGTAAATATAATTTGTGAACTATTACTATTTCCTACCCCAGGCAGGTTTTATGGTTTTCTACAATTATCTGAAATGTATTTTACAGACTTTTGATGGCGAAAAAAATATAAAGATCTACAATTTACGTGGTACAGACAAGCTTTGTGGTAAAACAATTTGACAGGTTTCCTTACCAACACAGAGAAGGGATTTATAAAACAGTAACTTTAAAAAAAAAGTAATTTTTAGACCCATGGAGATTGCTTCATAGTTTCCTTTAATTAGAAGTAGAATTCCTTAAGTGGAGATTCATATTTCTGATATTGTATTATCTTTTCTAAAAGAAGGGATTTATATTATTTTTAGCACACTATCAAATTTGCTGTAAGAAGTAATGTTTCTATCCATTGGCTGTAAATCTTAGATTATAAAATCAATGATAAGAACTCAGAATTTGTAGCAATGCACCTAGTTAATTGTGTTCTTAGTTATTGCTAGTTATGAAAATATGTGATTTTGGAAATCACTAAGAGTAAATATGTCCCTTTAAATCTCCAATTTGGTCAACTTTTATACAAAATTATTGCCTCAAAAGACCTCTATTACACTGAACAATTCTCCAAATATCATTAGTTAAGAAAGATAGTAATATAGCCTTAAATGTTGTTTATCTTTCCAAGGATCATATAATGTATGTATTGCTACCTAACAACCAACCCAAAAACTTAGTAGCTTGAAACCATGGTTGATTAATTCCCTTGATTCTGTAAGTTGGGTGGGAAATTACTCTACCAGGCCCTCTGAGGTCACTCATTCGGCTGCATTCAGCTGGTGGGGCAGCTTGGAACTGGCTGTGACAGGATGGAGGGCATTCTCTCCATTCCCCTGGAGATGTCAACTGGGACATTTCACTTCTCCTTCACAGGGCCTCTTATCCTCCAGGGGATTGAATTGAACCACTTTTAAAGAAGGACTCCAAAAGGGCAAAAGCAGAAACCTACACTCCTGAACATGGACATCACTTCTACCACAATCTGTCGGTCAAATCAAGTCCCAGAATGGTCCAAATTCAAGCGATGGAGAGATAGACGCCATCTCTCTTGACTGGAGTAGCTGTGAAGTATTCTGGGAGCCATGTTTCCCAGGCTCCCACAGCTATATAATCCGAGATCCCAAAATTCAGTCCCCACTACTAGCTCTGCAGGTTATGCAAAAGACAGCTCGACACACTTTACTGCCGTCTTCTAAAAAAATCGTAATAACTACACAGATCTATCAGGACTGCTAATAGGAATGATGTCTCCTAGAGTCATGCAAAGCACATATACAAGTTGAAAATGGTTGTCCTGCCCAATTTCATGTTTATGAGCACAGTAGGGAAGGTAGTAAGGGCTGGGATATCAGTAGACACTTGCGATGACAGTGCAATAGAGTTTAGACACCAGAAATCTTAGCCTCTGGTATTGATGATGACACTAAATTATAATCTTCAAAAGCTCAGACCACAGAGTTAGTCTGTCTGAAATGAAATTCTGTCCTCATTGTTAATGAGTTTTGTGATTTTAGGAAAAGTCCTTCATGTCTCAGTCTTCTCATCTATAAAATGGGGATAATAATGATACCATGCACCAACTTGTGGAAATAATTCATTGATGTAGAGCACTTAGAAGGTGGCTGGCATGTAGGAAATGCTGCTTAAGTATTTGCTGTTTCCATTACCATCACTGTCATCATCATTGCTGGAAGAAGAAAGAATCCAACTAATTGGGTGCACTGTTGAAAAGGGGGGAGTGATTTCTTTTAAAACCAAAATAATCATACTGTATCATCTTCATATCCAAGCTAAATGTTTGAGACAAAAAAGAAAATTTTGAATATTTCTAAAATACAATTTTAACCAGGAATTTATCTAAAATCTTCAAAATTTAAAGACCTCCTCTGTGTCATCAAATAATTAGGAATGGCACAATGTTAACAAACATACATAGAACTAAAAGATGAAAAGCAGGAGTTACTCAGTGAATTTGGTTTGGATGTTTTATTCACATATCTGAAGTTTTTAAGATGCCTCTGAGTAAATCTCTCAGAAATTGAGGGATTTATAGTGAATATCAGTGAGTTTCCATAGAAAATATGTTGAATATGTATTTACATGTTACCTACCTATTAGTTACCTATCTTCCCTGGTGGCTCAGATGGTAAAGTGTCTGCCTGCAATGTGGGAGACCTGGGTTCAATCCCTGGATCGGGAAGATCCCCTGGAGAAGGAAATGGCAACCCACTCCAGTCCTCTTCCCTGGAAAATTCCATGGACTGAGGAGCCTGGTAAGCTACAGTCCATGGGGTCGCAAAGAGTCGGACACGACTGAGTGGCTTCACTTCACTATTAGTTACCCTCCCAGTCCCTGCCCCTCAAAGTTCTGTGCCATGAACATGTGCCATGTGTCTGTTTATAATTGGTGAGAGTCCAGCAATCCATGTCTTTTTTAAAACATAAATCTATTTTTTAATGCTTTTGGATTTTTAAAAAAATTTATCTTACTGAAGTATAGTTGATTTACAATGTTGTGTCAATTTCTCCTGAGAGCAAAGTGATTCAATTATACATATATTTCTATATACACTCTTTTCCATACTCTATTCTGTTAGGTTTATCACAGAATATAGATTATAGTTCCCTGTGCTGTACTCTAGGACCTTGCTGTTTATCCATTCTGTATATAATATTGAATAGTTAGCACCTGCTAATCCCAAACTCCCAATCCATCCCTTCACTACCTCCCTTCCCTTTGGCAACCACAAAGATGTGTATAAGAGACAGACCTAAACATTTACAATCCAATTTTACAAATACTCAAAATTAAGAGAATAATATTATTTTTCCATAAACTATTACAATATGGCAGACCTAGCAGGAGATTAGCAGTAGTCAGTTTAGAGAACAACCAGCAGGAAGTATTATCAGTCTTATGGATAATAAAATAAAGGATTAAGCTGAGTTCAAAAGTTTTCCTTAAGATTCTAGGCAATATTTGAGACTCACTCACTCATTGGAATTCTTTAATACTATTTTCTTTTAGCACATGAGAAGATTCTTATATATATATGAGTGGATGCTTCGATCTTGTTAGTTTACAAATCTGACAGAAGCCTCACAAAATCTTACAAACCCATTAGAAGCCTAATTAAAATATTTATATTTATGGTAATTAAGATACTGGCTATGCATCCAAACCAAAAATTTAGCATGAACAGGCTCTTGGGAACTAATGAAAGAATTTTAATGCGCTACCAATAAATTTTACTAATTTTTGATAATTGCTAATGCTTTATGGTAAAGACCAATAATAGAAGCTAGAAGAAGATTGTTGATTGCTTATGGGGCCAATTACTTTAAAAATCTGCGATGTCAAGAAAACTTCACAACTAATACTTTAATGAGACCGACAGCACACAAAATAATAAATGATTCTATACCTTTGGAATTTCCAAAGACTCTCCACCAAGAATAAAGGAGACGTATACCTTTCCACCCGTCTTCCTGCTCTTCTGTGGAACTACCAGCAGCTGTGTAACTGGCATAGCGCGAGAGTCCCACAGAGTCGTCATGTTCGGTCGCATCACGCAGGTATCAGTCTGTTTACAGATGGAGTTAGATTACCACTCCTCTCAGACTAGTAAACAGTGCTCTATTGTGTGTAAGATCTTGAAGCCCTCAGAAGCTCTTATTTTTGGGACCACTGCAGAGAAAAGAAGAAAGAAAGCCTGCGGTTCCATTATGGGAAATCATAACATGTTGGATAACATGAGGCTTAGTTTAAGGCAGGAAAAATAAAAGGAAGTTCATTTGCAGTTCCGTTACGTCTGAATGGATTAACAGTAAATATAATTTGTGAACTATTACTATTTCCTACCCCAGGCAGGTTTTATGGTTTTCTACAATTATCTGAAATGTATTTTACAGACTTTTGATGGCGAAAAAAATATAAAGATCTACAATTTACGTGGTACAGACAAGCTTTGTGGTAAAACAATTTGACAGGTTTCCTTACCAACACAGAGAAGGGATTTATAAAACAGTAACTTTAAAAAAAAAGTAATTTTTAGACCCATGGAGATTGCTTCATAGTTTCCTTTAATTAGAAGTAGAATTCCTTAAGTGGAGATTCATATTTCTGATATTGTATTATCTTTTCTAAAAGAAGGGATTTATATTATTTTTAGCACACTATCAAATTTGCTGTAAGAAGTAATGTTTCTATCCATTGGCTGTAAATCTTAGATTATAAAATCAATGATAAGAACTCAGAATTTGTAGCAATGCACCTAGTTAATTGTGTTCTTAGTTATTGCTAGTTATGAAAATATGTGATTTTGGAAATCACTAAGAGTAAATATGTCCCTTTAAATCTCCAATTTGGTCAACTTTTATACAAAATTATTGCCTCAAAAGACCTCTATTACACTGAACAATTCTCCAAATATCATTAGTTAAGAAAGATAGTAATATAGCCTTAAATGTTGTTTATCTTTCCAAGGATCATATAATGTATGTATTGCTACCTAACAACCAACCCAAAAACTTAGTAGCTTGAAACCATGGTTGATTAATTCCCTTGATTCTGTAAGTTGGGTGGGAAATTACTCTACCAGGCCCTCTGAGGTCACTCATTCGGCTGCATTCAGCTGGTGGGGCAGCTTGGAACTGGCTGTGACAGGATGGAGGGCATTCTCTCCATTCCCCTGGAGATGTCAACTGGGACATTTCACTTCTCCTTCACAGGGCCTCTTATCCTCCAGGGGATTGAATTGAACCACTTTTAAAGAAGGACTCCAAAAGGGCAAAAGCAGAAACCTACACTCCTGAACATGGACATCACTTCTACCACAATCTGTCGGTCAAATCAAGTCCCAGAATGGTCCAAATTCAAGCGATGGAGAGATAGACGCCATCTCTCTTGACTGGAGTAGCTGTGAAGTATTCTGGGAGCCATGTTTCCCAGGCTCCCACAGCTATATAATCCGAGATCCCAAAATTCAGTCCCCACTACTAGCTCTGCAGGTTATGCAAAAGACAGCTCGACACACTTTACTGCCGTCTTCTAAAAAAATCGTAATAACTACACAGATCTATCAGGACTGCTAATAGGAATGATGTCTCCTAGAGTCATGCAAAGCACATATACAAGTTGAAAATGGTTGTCCTGCCCAATTTCATGTTTATGAGCACAGTAGGGAAGGTAGTAAGGGCTGGGATATCAGTAGACACTTGCGATGACAGTGCAATAGAGTTTAGACACCAGAAATCTTAGCCTCTGGTATTGATGATGACACTAAATTATAATCTTCAAAAGCTCAGACCACAGAGTTAGTCTGTCTGAAATGAAATTCTGTCCTCATTGTTAATGAGTTTTGTGATTTTAGGAAAAGTCCTTCATGTCTCAGTCTTCTCATCTATAAAATGGGGATAATAATGATACCATGCACCAACTTGTGGAAATAATTCATTGATGTAGAGCACTTAGAAGGTGGCTGGCATGTAGGAAATGCTGCTTAAGTATTTGCTGTTTCCATTACCATCACTGTCATCATCATTGCTGGAAGAAGAAAGAATCCAACTAATTGGGTGCACTGTTGAAAAGGGGGGAGTGATTTCTTTTAAAACCAAAATAATCATACTGTATCATCTTCATATCCAAGCTAAATGTTTGAGACAAAAAAGAAAATTTTGAATATTTCTAAAATACAATTTTAACCAGGAATTTATCTAAAATCTTCAAAATTTAAAGACCTCCTCTGTGTCATCAAATAATTAGGAATGGCACAATGTTAACAAACATACATAGAACTAAAAGATGAAAAGCAGGAGTTACTCAGTGAATTTGGTTTGGATGTTTTATTCACATATCTGAAGTTTTTAAGATGCCTCTGAGTAAATCTCTCAGAAATTGAGGGATTTATAGTGAATATCAGTGAGTTTCCATAGAAAATATGTTGAATATGTATTTACATGTTACCTACCTATTAGTTACCTATCTTCCCTGGTGGCTCAGATGGTAAAGTGTCTGCCTGCAATGTGGGAGACCTGGGTTCAATCCCTGGATCGGGAAGATCCCCTGGAGAAGGAAATGGCAACCCACTCCAGTCCTCTTCCCTGGAAAATTCCATGGACTGAGGAGCCTGGTAAGCTACAGTCCATGGGGTCGCAAAGAGTCGGACACGACTGAGTGGCTTCACTTCACTATTAGTTACCCTCCCAGTCCCTGCCCCTCAAAGTTCTGTGCCATGAACATGTGCCATGTGTCTGTTTATAATTGGTGAGAGTCCAGCAATCCATGTCTTTTTTAAAACATAAATCTATTTTTTAATGCTTTTGGATTTTTAAAAAAATTTATCTTACTGAAGTATAGTTGATTTACAATGTTGTGTCAATTTCTCCTGAGAGCAAAGTGATTCAATTATACATATATTTCTATATACACTCTTTTCCATACTCTATTCTGTTAGGTTTATCACAGAATATAGATTATAGTTCCCTGTGCTGTACTCTAGGACCTTGCTGTTTATCCATTCTGTATATAATATTGAATAGTTAGCACCTGCTAATCCCAAACTCCCAATCCATCCCTTCACTACCTCCCTTCCCTTTGGCAACCACAAAGATGTGTATAAGAGACAGACCTAAACATTTACAATCCAATTTTACAAATACTCAAAATTAAGAGAATAATATTATTTTTCCATAAACTATTACAATATGGCAGACCTAGCAGGAGATTAGCAGTAGTCAGTTTAGAGAACAACCAGCAGGAAGTATTATCAGTCTTATGGATAATAAAATAAAGGATTAAGCTGAGTTCAAAAGTTTTCCTTAAGATTCTAGGCAATATTTGAGACTCACTCACTCATTGGAATTCTTTAATACTATTTTCTTTTAGCACATGAGAAGATTCTTATATATATATGAGTGGATGCTTCGATCTTGTTAGTTTACAAATCTGACAGAAGCCTCACAAAATCTTACAAACCCATTAGAAGCCTAATTAAAATATTTATATTTATGGTAATTAAGATACTGGCTATGCATCCAAACCAAAAATTTAGCATGAACAGGCTCTTGGGAACTAATGAAAGAATTTTAATGCGCTACCAATAAATTTTACTAATTTTTGATAATTGCTAATGCTTTATGGTAAAGACCAATAATAGAAGCTAGAAGAAGATTGTTGATTGCTTATGGGGCCAATTACTTTAAAAATCTGCGATGTCAAGAAAACTTCACAACTAATACTTTAATGAGACCGACAGCACACAAAATAATAAATGATTCTATACCTTTGGAATTTCCAAAGACTCTCCACCAAGAATAAAGGAGACGTATACCTTTCCACCCGTCTTCCTGCTCTTCTGTGGAACTACCAGCAGCTGTGTAACTGGCATAGCGCGAGAGTCCCACAGAGTCGTCATGTTCGGTCGCATCACGCAGGTATCAGTCTGTTTACAGATGGAGTTAGATTACCACTCCTCTCAGACTAGTAAACAGTGCTCTATTGTGTGTAAGATCTTGAAGCCCTCAGAAGCTCTTATTTTTGGGACCACTGCAGAGAAAAGAAGAAAGAAAGCCTGCGGTTCCATTATGGGAAATCATAACATGTTGGATAACATGAGGCTTAGTTTAAGGCAGGAAAAATAAAAGGAAGTTCATTTGCAGTTCCGTTACGTCTGAATGGATTAACAGTAAATATAATTTGTGAACTATTACTATTTCCTACCCCAGGCAGGTTTTATGGTTTTCTACAATTATCTGAAATGTATTTTACAGACTTTTGATGGCGAAAAAAATATAAAGATCTACAATTTACGTGGTACAGACAAGCTTTGTGGTAAAACAATTATCAGGACTCTTCCGCATGACCTTGTCATGGGTGGGATGGCCCAGGGAGTCCCTCGAGTCCTGCATGGCCTTGTCATGGGTGGGATCTCCTGTGCTGGCTCCCGGCAGGCTTCTCATCGCGGTGGCTTCTCTTGTTGTAGAGCACCAGCTCTAGAGCTGTGGGCTTTGTTACTGCAGAGCATGTGGGATCTTCCTGGACCAGGCACTGAACACGTGTCCCCTGCATTGGCAGGCAGATTCCTATCTACTGTACCACCAGGAAAGCCCTATTTTGTCTTTTGAGGAACCTCCATATTGTTTTCCATAGTGACTGTACCAATTTACATTTCTACCAATAATGTAGGTGGGGTCCTTTTTCTCCACACCCTCCAGGAATCCACATCTTAAAAAATACCCCAGGGAATCCTTATGATTAGTCATGATTGGAATATACTGTTCCTTCTCAAGTGTGGTCTGTGGTCTAGCGGCATCTATATCACCTGTTTGCTTGTTAAAATGCAGAGTCTCAGGCTCCATCCTGGCTCTCCTGAATCAGAATCTGCAATTTAACAAGATCTTCATTTGGTTCTTATGCACATTAAGATGTAAAAGTAGCTAATGATACACAGTGGTGCTTTTGTTCCATTTCTTAAATTATTCTCGATTACAGTTTGCATTGAAATTATTAATTATGTGATTACTTAGCATTCTCATATAAATTCTGCAGTTTCAACAAAACTATCCACAGGAAGATAAACCAACTTTTTTCATACCTGGTGTTTATGTCTCAAGGTTATTAAGCCTTATAATGATGGCTTTAAAATACCAATCACATATGTGTATATATATATATATATATATATATATACACACGCATACAGCATATTCAAAAGCAGAGACATTACTTTGCCAACAAAGGTCCATCTAGTCAAGGCTATGGTTTTTCCAGTAGTCATGTATGGATGTGAGAGTTGGACTGTGAAGAAGGCTGAGTGCTGAAGAAGTGATGCTTTTGAACTGTGGTGTTGGAGAAGACGCTTGAGAATCCCTTGGACTGCAAGGAGGTCCAACCAGTCCATTCTGAAGGAGATCAGCCCTGGGTGTTCTTTGGAAGGAATGATGCTAAAGCTGAAACTCCAGTACTTTGGCCACTTCATGCGAAGAGTTGACTCATTGGNCTGTCTCTTATACACATCTAGATGTGTATAAGAGACAGCAGCCCTGGGTGTTCTTTGGAAGGAATGATGCTAAAGCTGAAACTCCAGTACTTTGGCCACTTCATGCGAAGAGTTGACTCATTGGAAAAGACTCTGATGCTGGGAGGGATTGGGGGCAGGAGGAGAAGGGGACGACAGAGGATGAGATGGCTGGATGGCATCACCAACTCGATGGACATGGGTTTGAGTGAACTCTGGGAGTTGGTGATGGACAGGGAGGCCTGGCGTGTTGCAATTCATGCAGTCGCAAAGAGTTGGACATGACTGAGCAACTGAACTGAATAGCTATATATGTTATGTGTAATTTTCTGTATATATGTGAAGTTGTTCTGTATACTACAGAATATATATAATTATTTATAATAATAATTACACAGAATTATGTGTATGTATACCACATGTATCTATGCAGAATCGTTGTGACTAATTAAAAGAGATGCTAATAACCATACAGTAGCTACCAGTTGACAGCATCTTTATCTGATAATAGCTCTACTATATATACTTATGCATACATATATTAAGCATAAACTTCAAATTCTCCATAATAAAACCACAACACTATTTTATCATTAATTTAATAGTAATTTAGGTACTCTTGCTTAACATATAGGTAAAATCCCCTAGAGCTATGCTTCTCTTTCTTCTTTTAATAAACATTATCAGTGTTTCTTTTAAGAATCATTAGCAGCTCTGGTTCTTTAGAATTAATTACTCTTTAATAACATTGCTCAGTTGTATTAATTACTCTTTAATAACATTGCTCAGTTGTATATGGCTTCACTATTAAATAGAGTACTCCAGTGGGTAAGACATAGTATTTCTTCTTATGACTTTTTCCCTCATCCATCCATCCATTCATTCATTCATTGAACAAATTACTATTGAGTTCAATGTGTTTCAGCCTTTGTCCTCTTACAGAGGATAACAAAATATGTTCTATGTCTTTGAGAAACATCAGTCTAATAGAAAGGCAGACAAGAAAGTCACCTGTCATAACCAGATTCATTAAGTAGTTTAACAGCATTTTAAGGGGTACAACAAAGAGCATCACAACTGAGGAGGCCTCAGATAACCCCCGTCCTAATGGATGAGCAGAGTTAGCCCGGGGATGTGGTGAGGAGGGGACCTACAGACCAAGGAGGCGAAACTAGTGAACATGTGAAATAGCCTTATGTGTCTGGGGATTGCTTCAGTCTGGTTGGAATGAAGTTATGTGTGTGTGTTCAGACATGTCATTGAGAATGTTGGCAGAAAGGCTGGGTCGTGAAGGCCAGGCTTCAGTGTTACGTTGGTGGCGGTGGCCAGCCATCAGAGGATTTCCTAAAGGGAGTGAGATGGTCAGAAGTGCACTTTGGAAAGAACACCTGGCAGATAAGTGGAGGACAGAACTGAGACAAGGGGGCCACACTGAACAAGTCTACAGGCCAGAGCAGGGATGATCCTGCGGAGAAGACAAAATTAGAAACGTGAAAGGCAAAACAGACATGGCTGCATGTCCTGCTGAGTCTCAGGGAAGCAGAAGAGAGTCCAGGATGACTCCTCGCAGCTGGCGGAGGTCCTGGGTGAATGATGGTGTCAAACAGGAGGAGCCGATTTGGGAGCTGATAAGACACACTGATGGGAGCAGGTTGCGTCTGAAGAGTCTGTGCCTTCCCCACTGGAGGTATGGGGTAAACAGCTGGCCTAGGGCCCAAAGGAGAGGTGCCCAGTTATTTATGGAGTGTCTACCGTATGTGCATTTAGGAGTCATTCTAATTTTCGTATATAACCATCTCAGCTATCACATGCTGGTGAGGGGCGTTCTGCCCTTTGTATACCATTTTCTTCTGTAAGCACCTCCCTTTAAATGATACACAGAGTTAAGCAGAACTGTGCTTTCTCTTGTAAACCACAGACACTGATCTCACTGAACCCTCTGAGGTACAGGCACACCTTGTTTCATTGGGCTTCAGTTTATTTCACTTTGCAGATACTAAATTGTTGGTTTTGTTTGTTTTTGTTTTACAAATTAGAGATTTGTAAGAACCCTGCCTCGTCAAGCAAGTCTGTTGGTGCCATTTTTCCAGCAACACTTGTTCACTTCATGTCTGTGTCACATTTTGGTAATTCTCACAGCATTTCATTATGATTATGTTTGTTATGGTGTTCTGTTATCAGTGATCTTTGATGTTACTATGGCAAAAACAATTATGCCTTGCCAAAGGCTCAGATGATAGTCTCCATCAAGTATTTTTCAACTGAGGTATATACATTTTTTAAAAGATATACTGCTATTGAACACTTAATAGACCATAGTATAGTGTAAGCATAACTTTTATCTACACTGGGAAACAAAAAAATTCATTTGACTCACTCTGTTGCCATATTTGCTTTATCGGGGTGGCATTAGGACTGACCATAATATCTCTGTCTGCCTGAAGTAGGTTTCTTTCAGATATAACCTCCCACATCCTCTCTCACCAGTTGAGTTGAATCCCTACCAAGAATTAGCTGTATTTGTTCCCAAACCTGTATATCCCAGTCATGGTTGCTATTTTAATTATATAATTTAATTAAATCTTATGTAGAGCAATGAAATATCAATGTGAGAATAAAGTAAGTTGTGGTTTCTATGAGGACAAAAGCTGAAACTTTGAGAAGACTTAGTAAAAATATATTCTCTTTAAGAATTGCTGTAAAATTAGTGATGAGACAAGTATGATAGGTTAGGGGAAATAGTCATAGTCTGGAGGTGCTCAAGTGTTCACTGGCTTTGCCTATGTATTAATTCTTCACTCTGCTTTGTGGACAGCAGGCAGGAAATTGCATAAGGATTGTGTCTATGATTAATGCAAGAAAGATATTGAGGAATTCTAATCAGAGGATGCATTTTCAAAGACAAGGTTTTGACCCTCCATCAAAACACTGAATTGGCAAGTTAATGTTCATTTATAATTTTACATTAAAGATGAAATGTTTAAGCTATGTATGCTGATATTCAGTCGCTAGGTCCTGTCCTACTCTTTGTGACTGCAGCACGCCAGGCTTCCCCGTCCTTCACTGTCTCCTGGAGTTTGCTCAGACTCATGTCCACTGAGTCGGTGATGCCATCCAACCATCTCGTCCTCTGTCCCTCAGTCTTTCCCAGCTTCAGGGTCTTTTCCAGTGAATTGGGTCTTCACATCAGGTAGCTAAAGTATTACAGTTTCAGTGTCAGCCCTTGCAATGCAATAAATATTCAGGGTTTGATGTATGAATCTTTTAAAAAAAGTTTCCCCAATTTAGCCGACTTTTTTTTTTTTTTAATTAAATAACCAATACTAGTCCTGATCCCTCTGATGAGAGGGTTTATAGTACATATGGCATCTCTGGCAGATATTGTCTATAGCTTGAGCGTCTAAAGAAACAGGGTGGCCACAAAGAACAGAACTTCAAGTCCTCAGAAAGCCTAGGATCCTCTGCGTGGTCTTTCATTATCAGTTTAGGCTCAGACAACTTTTTTTTTTTGCTCTCTACCCATTATTTCTCTTGAAAAATGGTGATTTTTAAAGCAAACCAACTACATTACAAAGTTTGATATGTCAGAGACAGTGACAATTTTGCTGTAATTAAACAAGCTCTTGCTCTAATCAGACTGTAAGGGATGTCTTCATTTCATATCATTTAGGCTTTTCTGCAGGCATATTGATGTTGGGAGCTAACTTGTTACCTTATTTGCTCTCACTTTTTAAGAAAATGTGCATATATATACACACATGTATGTATATGTGTGTATACACATATATATATACTGTTTGTCCACTGAAAGCAATTAAGTGCAATTAAAGCACATCAGTCAGTATTTCATGCATCACGCCACATTACATTTGCCAGAAATGAGGGATTAATTGGGCTTATGTGACACCCCAATGGTTAATCCATTGGCTAAATTTGGAAGCATAGGGAAAGTATTGAAACTGAATCTATCTGAAATGCTAGCATCTCTAGAAGCTATGCCCTCAGTGATTATTAAGGAAATCAGCAAAGGAAATATTTTCTTTTGCTGCTTCTTAAACACCTTTTATGTAATATATATTACAGTGGAAAGATTATAAACTAGTCACTCGTCAGTCAAGGATTTTACTCACATTGTTCTGTAGGACTGAGTGTTTTTTAATTTTTAAAATTGGAAGATTTTCTACAAGAAGGAGTTTTTTCTTTTCTTAATAGAATCAGGACTGAAAATCAGCTAGCGCTGAGCTATGTCTGCCCATTTCCTCAAAGGATGTGCTCTTCCGAGTCAGGTGCCCACACACGACCTGCCTGTCTGAGGTAAACAGTTCAGTTTGTAACTCAAATATTAATCATTTAAAATTAACCACTGATATAAAATTCTTAGCCAAATTTCACGTTCCTTGTACTCTTTCACTTCTATTAACCTCTGTCGGCAATTGAGTTTTACGTGTATGTTGCTGTGCATCAGCTTTTTTCTCATCTAAACCTTTGTATGTGTTCCTTTTTATTAATCACCTGTTTGACTCCCTGCGTCTAATATGTCTTGAGGGCCTTTCTTCCTTACTTATGTAATGGTTTTAGTCTCTAAATATGGTTTGGAAAGGTGGTCAGACTACTCCAGGGTCGGCAACCTTTTCTGTAAAGCACCAGACAGTACGATTTGGGGGGCTTTGTACAGCATACAGTTTCTATCCAACTACTCAGTTCTGCCAAAGCCGCCAGACAGCCATAGACAAGGCCTGAGTGTGCTCAGGCTGCCATAGCAAAAGTAGCAGAGCCTGGGAGGCTTCACCAACAAGCCTCCAGTTTATTTTCTTATAGGTTCTGAGCTTAGACGTCCCTAGTGGCTCTGTGGTAAAGAACTAACCTGCCAATGCAAGAAATGCAGTTTCAGTTGCTGGGTTGGGAAGATCCCCTGGAGAAGGAAATGGCACCCCACTCCAGTATTCTTGCTGGCAAATCCCATGGTCAGAGGAGCCTGGTGGACTACAGTCCATGGGGCCACAGAGGAGTTGGACACGACTTACTAAGTGAACAACAACAGTCTGAAACTAGGGTGCTGGTGTGGTCAGATTCTGGCGTAACCTCCCTTCCTCACTTGCAGATGGCTGTGCCTTCACATGACCTTCCCCTGTGCATAAACTGAAAAGAGACAGATCTCTTCCTCTTCTTGTAAAGCCACCCATCCTATCAGATTAGGACTCTACCCTTAGGACTTCAGTTAACCTTACTTACCTTCTCAAAGCCCTGTCTCCAGTAGGGTCACACCAGCGGTTAGGACTTCAACATGTGATTTGAGGAGAGAGGGAGTGAGAATGGGGAAATACAATTCAGTCCATAGCAGACAACACATAAATGATTGACGGTGATCGTATTCCAAAAACACACACCTTATTTCCAAAAATAGGCAGCAGGCTAGGTTTGCTTTGGATGTTGTATTTTGCTGACCCCTGTTCTAGATCACTTCTTGATTTATTTTGAAACTGTTCTTTTAGGTTGATTTCTTTCTTTCTGCCTCTTCTGGCTGTTAAAATTGGCATCTTCCTAGTGAAACTGTTTACCTTAGATTAGGACTTAGTTTTATAACTCTAACCCATGTGTCCGGGACTGTAACCTGGCAAAAAAGAAAAAACCTGCTTGGGATGTGAACCCATGTGACTGGGACTCAAACCCAGTCAAAACCCATGGTACCTGGTTTCAGGACCTAATGAAGCTCAGGTTCTTGATGTCTTGTCACAGAAAGAATTCAGTGAGAGACAAAATGATAGGTAATAAGCAAGTTTAGAGAGAAACACACTCCACAGACAGAATGTGGGGTATCCTAGAGGGCGAGTCTGGCAGCGTCGAAAATGTGGCATGGTTAGCTTTTATGGTCTGGGTAAGCCGTGAAATTAAAACGTTTGCTCCTTGGAAGAAAAGCTATGGAAAACCTAGACAGCATATTAAAAAGCAGAGACATCACTTTGCTGACAAATGTCCATATAGTTAAAGCTATGAGTAGTCATGTATGGATGTGAGAGCTGGACCATAAAGAAGGCTGAGCGCCATAGAATTGATGCTTTTGAACTCTGGTGTTGGAGAAGACTCTTGAGAGTCCCTTGGACTGCAAGGAGATCAAACTAGTCAATTCTAAAGGAAATCAGTCCTGAATATTCTTTGGGAGCATTGGTGCTGAAGCTCCAATACTTTGGCCACCTGATGCGAAGAGCCAACTCATTACAAAAGACCCTGATGCTGGGAAAGATTGAAGGCAGGAGGAGGCAATGACAGAGGATGACATGGTTGGATGGCTTCACCAACTCAAAGGACATGAGTTTGAGCAAGCTCCAGGAGATGGTAAAGGACAGGGAAACCTGGTGGACTGCAGTCCATGGGTCATAAAGAGTTGGACACGACTGAGTGACGGAGCAATGAACAGCAGTGAGTGGGAGGATTAGTCCAGCTATTTTGGGGATGGGGTGGAGATTTCCAGGAGTTGGGCCCTGGCCCACATTTTGGTCTTTTGATGCTGCCTTGAAACTGTTATGATGCCTCTGGTTGTGTCATTTAGCTTGCTGATTGAGGATCAAGGTCTAGTTAAAATTGACTTGTCTGCTATCATGGACCCATTTGATTCTCATCAGTTTATGTTTATCCTTGGGCTGTGTCATTCTTTCAAAAGTTGTATCCTGCATCTTTCCCTCCTTTTCACTAGGAAGCCACATGGAACATGGGCTATGAAAAATGAAATGTTTTACAATTGCAAAGATAGCTTAGTGTGCACAATGTGTGCCTTGGAGAGAAGTGGAGAAGGCCCCAAAGTGGGGTTACCCCTTAGCCTAATTGGCTTACCTTTACCATCCAAGCAAGTTACATATGAGGTCCCAAGGGACATAGGAATAGCTGAAATGAACCTGAAGTGAAGTGAAAGTTGCTCAGTCGTGTTGGACTCTTTGTGATCCCATGGACTGTATAGTTCATGGAATTCTCTAGGTCAGAATACTAGAGGGGGTAGCTGTTCCCTTCTCCAGGGGATCTTCTCAACCCAGGTCTCCCCTATTGCAGGCAGATTTTTTACCAGCTGAGCCACAAGGGAAACCCTAAAAGTTACATCAAAAGCACCAACATCCAGATGCTCACAGTGTTGGCAGGCAGTTTGACAGGAATTATTCTGCCCTCAGAGATGGGTCTTTAAATGAGGTCAGGGCCTTTGAATTGAGGACTGGGTAACAAATTAACTACACAAAGTAACAAAACCCACTTTAGCTTAACGTTCTTAGACAAGATCTTTTAATCTGGTAGGTTGGTGGGGCTGGGAGAAGGCATCATTTCATTTGCAAGAAATCCAGAGTGCTTTACGAATTTTAGGAGACGCCGGGAGATGAGTTGGGAATATTTTCCAACCTTGGGCACCAGTATTGTACCCTTGGGAGGGAAGGGGCTCTGTGGGGTTCCCCCCATCTCCAGCGGAGTGTGGGCGGCTCTGCGTAGAACAGTGCCTCCCTCCCCTTGTTTACATTCTACCCACACAGCCCTCAGTGATCAGCTAAACAGTGTCATGGCAGCATTCTCTGTTGTTTTCATGGAAAGGATGTGTTGACACGCGCTGCCTAGCTGTGAATGTAAACACGAAGATGCTGACAGCAGCCGGAGCAGACGGCTAGCAGGTACCCACGCTTTCAGCGGGCAGATGTTTAACCTTGACATGAGCAGTAATTAAGCAGAGCCTCGGTAACCAGTGCCTCCCCAGGAGCCAATTAATAATTTGGTGGGGGAGATGTTATATGCAGATTTCCCCCAAACCACTGCAGCATGCCTTTCCACCCTCCCCCAGTGGATGGTGCTGGGCAGTCATTTGTAACAAAGCCCTGTGGTGTGCGTGTGAACAAATTGTAATTAGGCAAATTAAATGAATGCTGCATGTACCTCAATTAATTTCTGGTCACAAGATAGACAGCGATCCATTATATATCAAAGTCTTCATCTTAGAGGCAGGACTCATCTGCCTCTGCCTACCCCTCTGTCTTCTACACCCACCCCAGGAAAAGCCTTGGCCCTCACTTTATTCTCAGTGAGTTACTTCATCCCAGTTTGTTTATGTCTTTTTGGTAGCAATATAGCAATATACACATTCCAAGCAGTCTTCTGACTTTTAAAAGAGAAAAAAAAAAAAAATCCTGCTTTAAAAGATGTTTAGAAAATGCATGTATCTAGCATATATTGCTCTTTCTGGGTCCAATAGTGATAGCATCCATTTCCTCTCCCACTGAGGCAAAGAAAATAAAATAAGGCTTCTGTGAAGGATGGCAGGCACAAGTTGGGGACTTCCCCACAGAGTAAATTGTTCAGGGAAGGCACATGATTCAGTGTAATTGTCCCAAGTGGGTCCCCCTCCTGTGGATCTCCGTGGGCCTGAGTCATCCCAGTAAGGAGAATGCCTCGCCGGAAACAGAGTTCAAGAACCCACTTCTCACTTCTTGCTGCTCAGCCAGACTACATTGCATTAACCCCCCCCCACTCAGTACTGCGGTTGCACCCCTATAGAGCTGCCTAAATTTGTACACTAACGTTTTAAGGAATAAAAACAATTTTTTTTTTTTTTTACTATATAAGGCCTGGCAGGAACAGAATAAATAAAAGCAAAATGTAGGCCTTCACTCTAACTTAGCCCTAGCAATCCCTTCCTCGCTGATGGAAGGACCTGATGCTAAACTTTCCTTCGTGTACCATTATTTCCTTTTTCTTCAGGAACTGTCATCTGTTTTTTTTGTTTGTTTGTTTATTTTTTTAACTCTGGCAAAACTGACCACTCGAGAGTTGAAGAGTTGCTCTTCTACCCTGAGTGGTTTGAAGCAGAGAGTGGGAGTGTCCAGGAGCAAAGGGACACAAGACTGCCTGCTCAGCTCTCTAGGCAGGACCAATGCTTCTCCCCAGATCTGAGCCCCAGACTTCGCAAAATGCCTGGTTTCTATTTAGGGATGCTTTTTACAGCCAAGCGCTATTTGTATGAATTATGTTAGCATAATCTAAACAGAACATATGAGTGAATGGATGGTGAGTATTATTTATGTCAAAGCCCTCCTTTTCTGCCCTCCTGCCGTGGTCTTGCCCACCTGGGCACACTCTTGGTTCCAACACCCTCAGTAGACACTGCCATCTCTGTGTGATCACAAGCTCCCCAAAGGCCGACTGCAGACCTTTCCTTGCTCTTGCCTCACTTCCATGGTCCCACAGCCTCTAGTGCGGTGCTGAGTGTAACATAGTGGGGCTGTGCAGAAAACACTCCTTGAATATAGCCAAGGAAAGTGAGATCCTGAAGAGGCTGAGGACTCCGGGAACTAGAGCATCCTGGATATTTGGGGTAAAGAACCAGCTGCAGGGTATGCCCCACAGGCTTCTGCCAGCAGCAGCAGAACCCCCTTTCTCTCTGCTTTCTGTTCTCATCACACTGAGCTTTTTCAAAAACTACCATGTGCTTTCCTGATACTACATCTTTTCTTCCCTCATGCATTTTAACTTTGTCACACTAACTGATGAACAACTTCCAAGTATTCTTCATGTCTCAGCTTGACGTTCCTCTTCTCTGGAAGCCTTCATTGCTTTCTCAGGGAGGGGTTGAATTCTTTTATATTCTCCCAGAGCCATCCGCTTTCCTCCTTTGTCATCCTCATCTCATATGTACTGGTCAACAACTGTCCTTATTGATGTATTTTGAATTTTTTTAGTTTTATATCGGGCTAGGGTTGCTTTGCAGTGTTGTGGGACTTTAATTTTGTTTACTTACTTTTGGCTGCGCTGGGTGGTAGCTGCGGGAAGTAGGAGCTGCTCTTTGCTGCGGACGCGGCTTCTCGGTGCATTGGCGCCTCCTGTTGCAGAGCACAGGCCCTGGGCACACAGACTTCAGTGCCCGGGGTTCCTGGGCTCTGGAGTGTGGCTCAGAAGTTGAGGCACATGGAATCTTCCTGGACCAGAAATCCAGCCTGTGTCCCCTGAATTGGCAGGTGGATTCTTACCCGCTGGGCCACCAGGGAAGTCCTACAACGTTGTGTGAGTTTCAGGTGTACAGCAAAAGGATTCGTTTGTACTGTTGTACTTTGCATTCGATGATGAAGAGGTGGTGGCTGTTGTGTCTGCCATTTTATTCCCAAATGCTTAACACAGGGGATGCTTTGGTCGGATGCCTGGATGTGTCAATGGGTAGATGGACAGAAAAATGAGTGGATGGAAGGATGCATGGGTATATGGGTGATATGGCGGATGAGTAGACGAGTGGGTGGTTAGATGGTGGGTAGATTTGTCTGTTCTGACTCCCCCTTGTACCTGGAGACCCAGGGCTCTGCTTGGGCTGAGCTTTCTGGGGCTAAGCCGAGGCAGGACTTGGGCTGTGGAGGCCTTTGCTGCAGGGAGTAGGTCAGGGGGCAGAGCCCAAGATGAGGGGGCCACATGAAACACCAGAGGACTAAAGGGGAGACCAAGGTGGAGAGAGGTGTGTTCTGAGGATGAGGGACGGCAGCCAGGCTTCCCAGGGAAGAAGAGTCTGAAGCTGCCTGGGGGTGGGCCTCTGTATTTAACTTTGTTGTTGTTTTTCAGTTGCCCAGTTGTGTTCGACTCTGTGCCACCCACGGGCTGCAGCACGCCAGGCCTCCCTGTCCTTTAGGCCTTATAAAATAGAGGTTTCCTGGTTTCTTCTGACAGTGAGAACAGAACTATTGATCACATTGAGCTGTTTTAGACAAATACATAAAGAATCACCTTTTAAAATATTTTCTCCCAGAAGTTTAACACAGGACTAGCCTCTGTTGTTCCACATTTCTAATTTCATCAAGTCAGTAGCCTAATGATGGAGTATAAACCTCCAGTTTATCACACCTCAGCTCAGTGGTTCTCAAGCCTGGCTGGAGATTGGAATCACTGGAGAGCTTTAAAAAAACATGAATGCCCAGGGCCCACCCAAAAAAGATTCTCACATTCACTTTGCAAAATTATCCCCAATGATTCTTGTGTAAAGCGAGAACTGAGAGGCAGCTACTCTTCGGTGTTCAAGAAGGCTACAGTCTTGCTACTCAGAGTATAGCCCATGGACCAGCAGCATCAGTCTCACTAGGATCTAGGTAGAAATGCAGAATCTCGGGTCTCACCCAGGCCCCCTCTGTCAGCACTGTGTTTCAGCAAGATCCCCAGGTGACTCATATTGAACACTGAACATTGACACTTGAGAACAAGACTCTAGTTAATCCAAAAGTCAGAGACTTCGTAGAATATTCACTAAGGACTGGGTCAGAATACATGGGTGTTTATTCTAGTTTGCTGTTACAACAAAGTACCACAAACTAGGTGGCTTAAACAACAGAAATGTATTGTCTCACAGTTCTGGAGGCTAGAAAATAACAAATCAAGGAAGTGGTAGGGTTCTTTCTTTCTGAGACCTGCAAGGATGGGGTCTCTTCCAGGCCCCATTCCTTGACTTGTCTGTGGCCATATTGATGTTCATGTGTGTTTTTCCTGTGAGTGTCTGTGTCCAAATTTCTCCTTTTTATACGGACATCAGCCATATTAGGCTAGGGGCCCACCCTACTCTAGTGCCTCATCCTACATAACAAATTATATCTGCAATAAAGTTATTTCCTAATGAGGTCATATTCAAAGGTACTGGAGACTCCTACGTTTGAATTTTGGGGGGATAACATTCAGTACACAACAGTACCCAAAGCATGGCTTATAATTTATTATACCTTGAATTTTTTTTTTTTTTTGCAAACTAAAGTCTAATCTAAAGCAACTTTTCTGAGTTATGAAACATAAAGGAGAAAATGAGAAGTCATTAATTCTGCATCTGTGGGGTGGGTGCATCCCACCCTTCATCTGCCTCTTCTCTTTCTGATTTCTCTGCTTCTGCTGCCCGCACTAAGTAGTCACAGAATGCTGTGCCTGTCTTAGCAGAGACTTAACTGAACCAGCAGGAAAATCTAAATTCCTACCTTCTCCAGGGGCACTCCTGAAGAGGTGTGGTTACCATCTTCTGACCTCACCAGTAAAAAATTATCTCCCCTAAATACCCTTTGAAAGTGAAAGTATTAGTTGCTTAGTTGTGTCCAACTCTCTGTGACCCAATAAACCGTAGCCCGCCAGGCTCCTCTGTCCATGGGATTCTCCAGGCAAGAACACTGGAGTGGGTGGCCATTCCCTGACACAGGGACTGAACCTGGGTTTCCTGCGCTGCAGGCAGATTCTTTACCATCTGAATCACCAGAGAAGCCCTGAAATACCCTCCTATTTTTTGTTACTGAAGTGTAGTTGCTATACAGTGAGTGTTAGATTAGTTTCTACATGCAGTGAAATGGATCAGCTATACATTTACATATGTACTTTCCTTTTTGAATTTCCTTTCCAACCTGACACAGGGACTGAACCTGGGTTTCCTGCGCTGCAGGCAGATTCTTTACCATCTGAATCACCAGAGAAGCCCTGATATACCCTCCTATTTTTTGTTACTGAAGTGTAGTTGCTATACAGTGAGTGTTAGATTAGTTTCTACATGCAGCGAAATGGATCAGCTATACATTTACATATGTACTTTCCTTTTTGAATTTCCTTTCCATTTAGGTCACCACAGAGCATTGAATAGAGTTCCCTGTGCCATATACAATAGTTTCTCATTAGTTATTTTATATCAGGCACTTTTACTTCACTAAAGGTACAGCAATATTTTTGATGAAAAATAGCAAGCTAGGAATAAATTAGTTTGAGATGAACAGATACAGAGTATTATAGATAAATAGATAAACCATAAGGACCTATTATTGTATAGCACAGAGAACTTTACTCAATGTCTTGTAATAATCTCAATATAATGGAAAAGAATCTGAAAAAAGTGTGTGTGTGTGTATGTATGTATGTATATAACTGAGTCACTTTGCTCTACAGCCGAAATTCTATAAATCAGCTATACTTCAATTAAAAAAAAAAACAAACGCAAGCAGTTTACCTGATGGGCTGGATAAATTATTTTCTATCAGTTCATTTTGTAAGAAATGACTTACAGAAAGTGATTTGTCCCTCAGTTCTCTTTCAGCAAACTGTGAAGGGGGCATGCCCGAGTTAACAGTGAGCCCACCTTTGTGGGCTGTGATGACTGTCCTTTGTGATGCCTCCTGGGGTGTTTTTAAGAATAAAATCATGGGGGAGACCTTTAACCGTAGAGGAAGGTTTTGTGGAGTTAAACCAGTGTTTCTCAGCCTCAGACTGCTGGCGCTGGTGGAGACTGCTGGCGCTGGTGGAGACTGCTGGCGCTGGTGGAGACTGCTGGCGCTGGTGGCAGGACACTTCTCTCTGGTGAAGGCTCTCTCATGCATTGTAGGGTGTTTGGCAACACCCACCCTAGGTGCCAGGAGCAGCATTCTTAGTCATAACACAGAAGTCTTCAGACATTTTCAGATTCCCCTGGAAGCCCATGGGGCAAAAATCACTTCTGGTTGAAAACCCTTGAGTTAAGCAAACAACAAAAAAAGACTTAACTGATCAGCTCTGTCCTGGAAAACTCATTCGTAATTCTCTTAATATATTGTGTTATTATTTTTCCATGTGTATAATAAAGGTCTACTTTGGTTAAAATGATACTTATGACAGTGATAGAGGTCATTTTTTTCCCCCTCCTTCCTTGTAAAAATTGTTCTGAACTTTAGATAGTTAATAAGAAACAAAGGGCAATATGGTAATTCTGAAACCATTGGCAAAAAGATAAAGGCATTTTAAACTTGCTGCAAGGTGACTTAGTCTGATAATATCTCTCCTTAAGATTCAGCCAAAATATGTTTGTAAGCCCAAGTGAGTCTCATAGGAGAAAAAAAAATTCAAGGTAATAGTTTAAGTGTATTATTTTAATGAGTTCTAAATTATATCTAAAAATAAGAGAGAAAGAGAGTCAATTTAAAAGCTGCATGATTTCCAGATCTATGTTTTGGGCTCTTCTGTGTGGGTCAGAGTGAACCAGGAGGAATGGGATTAGAAGAGTAAGAAAGGACTACCCCTTGTTAAGCAGAAAAATAAAAAAATTCCGAAAATTTAACAACAAATTTCTTTAGAAGTTGTTGTTTAGTCACTAAGTAGTGTCCGATCTTTGCAACTCCATGGACTGCAGCACACCAGGCTTCCCTGGTCTTCGCTATTTCCCGAAGTTTATTCAAACTCATGTCCACTGAGTCAGTGATGCCATCCAACCATCTCATTGTCTGTCGCCCCTGTTTTTCTCTTGCCGTTAGTCTCTCCCAGCATCAGGGTTGTTTCCAATGAGTCGGTGCTTCACATCAGGTGGCCAAAGAACTGGAAATCCACCTACAGCACCAGTCCTTCCAATGAATATTCAGGGTTGATTTCCTTTAGGTTTGATCTCCTTGCTGTCCAAGGAATTCTCAAGAGTCTTCTCCAGCAATACAGTTCGAAAGCACAAATTCTTGGGCACTCGGCCTTCTTTATGGTCCAACTCTGACATCTGTGCATGACTACTGGAAAAAACATACCTTTGACCGTATGGACCTTTATTAACAAAATGAGCAATTCATTAAAAAGCCTGTAGCTTTGTTCCCTTGGAAGTTTCTTAAAACAGACTTTCCTACTAAGCTATCGTGTCTTATCACAAATGATAGAGGGCATAGTTTTCTGCAGTTAAATGTATACATATATGTCATATTTCATATGTATATGAAAGAGAGCCTTCTCTGATTCAACTTTGTGCTGCCTCAAATCCTATGGAGTATGATGCTGTAAGTGTGAAATGATATCTATATCAAGATAGTTTTTGATTTTATATATCTTTCCCACAGTGCTGCACATAATAAATGGCCTCAGAGGAGCAGGAGGAGGAGGTTGAATTCCCCAGCTGGCTGGACTGATGATGAAGTTTAGAAATCAAGTCAGCTTAGATGAGAAACAGAAGGTGATATGCTTGTGCATGTGACTCTGGATCAAGAGTCATGCTATTAATAGCTATGTATCCTAGCTCAGTTGGTAAAGAATCTGCCTGCAACACAGGAGACCCAGGTTCAATCCCTGGGTCAGGAAGATCCCCTGGAGAAGGAAATGGCAACCCACTCCAATATTCTTGCTCAAAGAATCCCAGGGACAGAGGAGCCTGGCAGGTTGCAGTCCATGGGGTTGCAAGAGTTGGCCATAACTTAGCGTCTGAACCACACTACACATGCGTCGTCTAGGGCTTCCCTTGTGGCTCAGCTGGTGAAAAATCTGCCTGCAGTGCAGGAGACCTGGGTTCAGTCCCTGGATTGGGAAGATCCCCTGGAGAAGGAAAGGCTACCCACTCCAGTATTCTGGCCTGGAGAATTCCTTGGACTATCTAAGTTTATGGGGTCGAAAAGAGTCAGACATGACTGAGCTACTTTCACTTTCACATACATAGTCTCTGCTGCTGTGAGCCGTAACAGAACCACAGATGGTTGCCTTTTGTCAGTTTGGGAGCCTCTCACATGATGGTGTACATGGAGTTTGTGGAGATGAGCTGATCTAGGGAAGACCAGTCCTACCAAGTGTGGTAGGCAGACAGGATCTGCTTTGTGTAGCCTGCAGCATCATCAATGCCCAGCCAGCAATGTGAACCTAAGTGAGCGCATTACAGATCAGAGATGGTATAGACACAAGCACTGCCCTTGGGGAGCCCATAGTCTCAAAGGGGAGATGGATTTTGAAAATATCCAGTGGTTGGGCTTCCCAGGTGTCTCTGTGGTAATGAATCCATCTGCTGATGCAGGAAACATGGGTTTGATCCCTGGGTCAGGAAGATCCCCTGGAGAAGGAAATGGCAACTCACTCCAGTATTCTTGCCTGAGATATCCCATGGACAGAGGAGCTTGGCATGCTACAGTCCACGGGGTCACAAAAGAATCAGATATGACTTAGCAACTATAAAAACAGTTCAACCACTGAATAGATATTTTCAAAATCCATCTCCCCTTTGAGACTATGGGCTCCCCAAGGGCAAAAGTTGTGTCTACACCATCTCTGATCTGTAATGTGCTCTCTCAGCTTCACATTGCTGGCTGGGCATTGATGCTGCTGCTGCAGTGGTTGTATAGAGAAGGAAGTAAAAAATTGCTGATGAGGATCAAGGGAAGGTCAAGGAAGTTTTCCACCAGAGACTATTATATCAAACCTTGCAAATGCAAACCCAGTGTTTACCTGGGTGGAAGGGGAAAGATGGAATACCAGGCAGAGGAAATCATGTGTGTGAACACAGAGAGGTGTAAGAGAGCAGTCAAATTTGGGAAATGATGAGAAGCTCAGTGTTAGGTGGGGCTATGGCAAGAGGCAAGACTTAATACAAAGGAAATGGTTAGACAATTAAGTGCTTATAAGCAGTGTGAAGTGTGGATTTTTTTCTGTAGGCAGTAGGAAACCACTAAAGGAGGGGAGAAAAGTAAAACACTCATACTGATTTTGTTTAAATTCATTTGGTTTTCAAAAAAAATTTTTTATTTTATTCAAGTATAGTTGAATTACAATGTTGTGTTGATTTCTACTATACAGCAAAGTGATTCAGATATATATATATATATATACACACACACACACATTCTTTTTCATACTGTTTTCCATTATGATTTATCTCAGGATATTGAGTACCTTGTTTATCCATTCTATATATAATCATTTGCATCTGCTAATCCCAAACTCTCAATCCATCCCTCCCCCAACCCTAATAAAGATTTTCAAAGACAAAGCAGCAAAGACTCTGTGGTCAAGCATAGCTGTCAGAGACAGTGAGATGTTCATTTCCATGACAATGATGGTAATGCCATAGCAACAGTTTTAGACCCAGGACAAATAGCTCTAAATGTATCTTCAAATCAGTGAGAGCGCAGGTTGGGAGGAAGAGACGTAGAAGAAGCAATCTGGGCTGGCCTCTCCCTGCTCTTGATCTTGGATCATGCGTTGCCTTGTGGAGAGTCCTGGGATCAAGGGAGAGTTCGAGAGTGGAGCACGGAATAGGGCGATGTTAGGGAGGACGCCAGTGAGGTGGGTGCTCGGCTCCAGGGAGCAGCCCTCCCTTGCGGGGCTCTGACACACTGCAGCTGTGACAGGGAGCCTGTCACCAGCCTTTGCTGGGCCACTTGGTCACAACTGACCAGCAGAGGAGTGGGTCACAGCTGAGCTGGGAGTGTGGGCGTCATCTGAGACACGTAGGAGCTAGAGTGTCTGAAGCCAAGTCTCATTCATTTCGGGTCTTGAGGGAGGAAATCCACAAACTCCATCCTGCAGCTGAGGTCCCAGAATCTGGGAGGAGGGGATCTCCCTACAGTTATGGAGGCTAGAAGTCTAAAATCAAAGTGCCAGCAGTTTGTCTCCTGCAGGGCCTCTCTCCTTGGCTGATAGATGGGCACCGTCTCCATCTGCCCATGGTCTTTTCTGTGTGTGCCTGTGTCCTAGTCTCCTCTCTGTATAAACAGACTAGTCAGTCCTGTTGCAGTGGGGGCCACCCATGTGACCTCATGTACCTGAATTACCTCCTTGAAGGCCCCCCTCCCAGTGCTGTCACATTCTGAGTATTGGTGGGTAGGACTTCAACATGCGAGTTTTGAGGGGACTCAATATGGCCATGGCAGGCGGTCAGAATTGGTTTCAGCTGCTTGCAAAAATCTAAGCCAAACTGGAAAACTAGAACAGAGGATCAACTTGTTGCAGACTCTTCAGTCATTTCACTTTGATTGTGGCTCCTATAAACTCAGCACCACGGTTATTTTTTATTTTATTCAAGTATAGTTGAATTACAATGTTGTGTTGATTTCTACTATACAGCAAAGTGATTCAGATATATATATATATATATACACACACACACACATTCTTTTTCATACTGTTTTCCATTATGATTTATCTCAGGATATTGAGTACCTTGTTTATCCATTCTATATATAATCATTTGCATCTGCTAATCCCAAACTCTCAATCCATCCCTCCCCCAACCCTAATAAAGATTTTCAAAGACAAAGCAGCAAAGACTCTGTGGTCAAGCATAGCTGTCAGAGACAGTGAGATGTTCATTTCCATGACAATGATGGTAATGCCATAGCAACAGTTTTAGACCCAGGACAAATAGCTCTAAATGTATCTTCAAATCAGTGAGAGCGCAGGTTGGGAGGAAGAGACGTAGAAGAAGCAATCTGGGCTGGCCTCTCCCTGCTCTTGATCTTGGATCATGCGTTGCCTTGTGGAGAGTCCTGGGATCAAGGGAGAGTTCGAGAGTGGAGCACGGAATAGGGCGATGTTAGGGAGGACGCCAGTGAGGTGGGTGCTCGGCTCCAGGGAGCAGCCCTCCCTTGCGGGGCTCTGACACACTGCAGCTGTGACAGGGAGCCTGTCACCAGCCTTTGCTGGGCCACTTGGTCACAACTGACCAGCAGAGGAGTGGGCCACAGCTGAGCTGGGAGTGTGGGCGTCATCTGAGACACGTAGGAGCTAGAGTGTCTGAAGCCAAGTCTCATTCATTTCGGGTCTTGAGGGAGGAAATCCACAAACTCCATCCTGCAGCTGAGGTCCCAGAATCTGGGAGGAGGGGATCTCCCTACAGTTATGGAGGCTAGAAGTCTAAGATCAAAGTGCCAGCAGTTTGTCTCCTGCAGGGCCTCTCTCCTTGGCTGATAGATGGGCACCGTCTCCATCTGCCCATGGTCTTTTCTGTGTGTGCCTGTGTCCTAGTCTCCTCTCTGTATAAACAGACTAGTCAGTCCTGTTGCAGTGGGGGCCACCCATGTGACCTCATGTACCTGAATTACCTCCTTGAAGGCCCCCCTCCCAGTGCTGTCACATTCTGAGTATTGGTGGGTAGGACTTCAACATGCGAGTTTTGAGGGGACTCAATATGGCCATGGCAGGCGGTCAGAATTGGTTTCAGCTGCTTGCAAAAATCTAAGCCAAACTGGAAAACTAGAACAGAGGATCGACTTGTTGCAGACTCTTCAGTCATTTCACTTTGATTGTGGCTCCTATAAACTCAGCACCACGGTTTCTAACAGTCCACTCCTGCTGGGCAGGGACCAGATCTGGTTTGGCATCAGCCCCTTCAGCACCAACCCTGCACCTGGACAAGCCAGGGCCTGCAGGTAAGGGCCGGGTTGTGTTCTACCAGGGCCTCTCTCCTCCTGCATGGGGATCCCCAGTCCCAGGAGGCAGCTGCGGTCACAGAACTGATGTGGATACAGAGCCCTGTCCGTCGAGGCAGAGCGATTCTGGCTGCTGGCTCAGGCCGTGGCTCTTGGCTTCTGTGTGTTCCTTCTTCAGCATTTAACACTCAGATTTTGTAGACACTGTCAAGTTGCTTTTCTGACCAGTTCCTCAAGTTACTGATACTTGAGTAGCAAGAGAGAAAGACATGGAATGGGACAGACTAGCTGAAGGAGAAAATTGAGATGAATTTCTGATGGGACCGGCTTTCCACTCTGAGGCATAGCCTTAATATCCAATCACAAAATTTCCTATCAAGGAAAAGCCTGGGAGGTTGAGGGTACCCCTGTTCTCCATTAATGATTTGTTTGAGCTATACAGTTTTATGTTCAAAATCTGAATTTTAGATGAATTCTTGTTTACTATGAATCCCATGATATGTAGAACCTAATTAAAATTCTTAATGTGAGTTAATGTATCTTCACATACATTTCTATAATGTGTAGGACTACTTAATTTAGCATAATTATCAAGATGAACCACATCTAACATTACAAGAAAATTGCAACCTGTCATAAAATAAGAGGGCCATATTATAACAGAGTCCTCACCCTCTGAGATATGTGTTAGAGAAGCCAAATAATGCAAATAGATCATCACTCCCCAATTTGAAGCTGCTTTGGTTGATTAATTATTGTGAAGTGAAACAGCTAACAAAGAAGGATAAATAAAAATAACTTCTTGCATCCACAAAAGGGTGTAAATTTTAACTCCAATGCATGACAGCAAATGTAAGCAAGAATTATAAACAATGGAGCTGGCTGAATGAATTAATATGCATCAGCTTTTATTGCTAGAAATAGGCCCCTGTATTGTACTGGTACATTGTGGTTTCGCTCAACTGCAAATTTGGTTTTTCTTTTCCACTTCTCCTGGGAATTCAGAAACTGCGTTCTTATTAACAACAGTGGGGAGACACCAGAGCAAAGAGGAGCCTGAAAGTGTGTAATGTCGCGTCTCTCTGAGTGCTTTGCCCTTTTGCCAAGATTCTGCTATTTTTATAAAGTGTCTCTGGGTTTGTCTCATTTTGT
This sequence comes from Oreotragus oreotragus, assembly GCA_006410675.1. Taxonomy (NCBI): domain Eukaryota; kingdom Metazoa; phylum Chordata; class Mammalia; order Artiodactyla; family Bovidae; genus Oreotragus; species Oreotragus oreotragus. The sequence goes on from SJYX01006894.1 coordinate 210,838, forward strand.
TTTTTCTTTTTCTGCATTTCTTAATGTGGACCAGCGAATTCTGCAGACATTAAAGTCCCTCCACAAATCCCTGCGGGGCAGTCTCCACTAGGCAATCACCCATCTGTCCCTTGGCTCATTGTTCAAAGTCAAGCCTTAACCCCCGGAGCTACTTGAAATGCTTTATCTTTCTTTAAACCCCTCATTGAACCTGACCTCTAGGCCCCTATTTAATTGATGGCTGCCACGCATAGACCCAGCACCTGTTAGGTGCTTAATAGATACCTGTGGAGAGACAAGCTACCCTAAAATGTATCTTTCCACACCTAGACTTCCCTTAATACTCCGCCCTTGATCACATCCTTTTCTGGTTCCAGGGAGACCTTGCATCTTCCATAGCTTCTCACCTATTCTCTCCTAACTGCTTTCTTTTAGCTTCCAAACATGTTGCCAAGAAGAAATTGACATGCAAAACAACCACAAAGCAACGTCAGCAACGCAAGCCAACCAGCCTACAAAATAAACCAAAAGCCTTGTCAGCTTGCCATTAAGTCTCTTGATCCCCTTAAAGCTAGATAAACTCACTGTATCACAAAACAGGCCAGCCCTACTGCTGGTCGAGTGTGTATTTACCTAGGTCCCAAGCAGAGTGTACACCTTCCTTTGCTGAAAGTTTCAGCCCAGAAAAGGCCCCTTTCCCGGAGTCTCTCCATCATTCCTTTATTGCCCATCTGGTTATAACAAGCATCCTTTTTCTTGTGCTTCTTGGATCTAAGCTAACAATTCCCAGTTAGTTATCCCCAATTCTCACATTCAGCACTTTCAGCCCCAGTAGCCCTCTCCATTGCTAGCATGGCTCATTTCTCATGGCATTGTGTGGATACGTGATGTTGCTAAAAGACCCCCCAATCCCACAGTGCTGGATGCCAAAGGCGGATGACTCGGGGCGGGGGAGTCCTTCACCTCATCCGACTGCCTCTCCCACCTGCCTTTCTATTTCTCTCTATTTTGTGATGCATTTCTCTATGTGGCCCCATTTTCTCATTACTGGTTCTGGAACCATCACTTCCCTCTTCCTGTGTCTGGGGCCATGCTCTGGCACCCTTCTGATTGTGCAGTTTCCCCAGCTGCCCCTTTGTCTGATCCCCAGGGCACCCCTTCCACATAGGCTCTTGGCCTTCAGTCATCCCCTTTTCCTCCCCCCATGAACACTTCCAGTGCCCGTGACTCTCCTCCTCATCCAGATATCCCAGGTTTCCTTGGTGCTGAAATGGCTGGTCTGCAAATTCTAACTCTCCATATATATTAGCCCTGCCTGGTCTGCTAGGTTCAGAGGGCTTATGGATGTGACTTCACCCAGGCTCAAACCAGCTTAACACAAAATCATCAGTCTCCGTCACCTCTCCAAAAGAACAAGATGCCAACATTTTTCTTTGGCATTCTCTTTAGTGGGCATCTGGCCTTAGTATTGATAAGTATCCAATTTCCTCAAGCCAGTCATGCATGCCCACATCATTCACTGAAGCCAGGAGTAGAGTAAGCATTAATGTATGTGAACACACACATGGCCACTCTGGGAAGCTGACCTCCTCAGATTGTAAGTCTTAGTGCAATATGAAGGACATGCAGCAAGGACACATTAAGGTTTCTAAAAATGTGGTACATTTTCATTTTTCTTTCTATAACTGCAAAGTGAGAAAGCCTCCACTCTATTTTAAATGTACTGACTATCTGTGTCAGTAAATTTCCATTAACCGTTAATTGCTGGCACCAACTTACTTCCGTTAGGGTACTTTTAACTTCATGCTCAGGTGACAGCCACACCATGAGCCTTGTGCCAACAGAGGTGCTTGTCCTGCAGCCATCATCAATGCCTCATACTCTGGATAGTGCCACGGTGGACGATATAGAAGAGTGTGCATACCAAGGGGTATGAAGTGGGGGCCTTGCCCTAAAGGAGCTATCAATATGTAAAATGGTAAATGTGTACATAAAATATTAAGAGCTCAAAGTATTATAGAATTAGAGTGTTAAATGGGAACCAAACCATAAACCAACACATACGGATCAAAGCAGAAAGAAGGAGAGGAGGAAAAGACTCCTGGGTTGAGTATGAGGGCATTATCCCTGATGGGTTATCAGCATATCTAAAGAAGTAAGCTTTTGGTCAGAAAGGAGGGAGGTTAACTAAGAGGACATGGCCCAAGAGGTAACGGCTGGCAGGGTCCACTGGAAATGGCCAGTAAGCGGAGCCCATCCAGTGTGAGGACGGAGGAACATGCTGACAGAGCCAGGTGCCATTATGCGCTAGGAGGTTCTGAGTCCTTGCTCACCAAGCAACTCTGATACACCCGTCCCTGCAGTGACCTGCAGCTTCTATACACGAAGCAATTGTTTAGGATAACAATTGTTTCAGACAACCCATCCATCCTATCTCTTTGAAAGTAATATTTTTGTAGTAATTTTTTTTATTGCTTTCTGACTTACATGTCAGGCTCTTGTGAGCTTTTCAATGTGAGTTAGCTTCCCAGAGCGTGATCGGCCGTGGGACACAGAAAGGATCAGAGTCCTCTGAACTTTTACAGCTGATGCCAAACTGTAGCTAGGGCAGGGATTTGTATTTGTTTTCTAAAACTGAATTTCCCTTCTGTTAGTAACAGAAGTCCTGAATTTTAGCTCCATGGCCTCACAAAATACCGTATTTTCAGCTTCCCTGTACCTTGTGCCTATATGGCTGCTGCTAAGCTGCTAAGTCGCTTCAGTCGTGTCCGACTCTGTGTGACCCCATAGACGGCAGCCCACCAGGCTCCCCCGTCCCTGGGATTCTCCAGGCAAGAACACTGGAGTGGGTTGCCATTTCCTTCTCTAATCCATGAAAGTGAAAAGGGAAAATGAAGTCACTCAGTCGTGTCCGACTCTTTGCAACCCCGTGGACCGCAGCCCACCAGGCTCCTCCATCCATGGGATCTTCCAGGCAAGAGTACCAAAGTGGGGTGCCATTGCCTTCTCCAGCCTATATGGCTGAATAACTATTTTGCCTATTCTGGCAAAATAACTGTAGGTAGAAGTAATGTATCCAGCTCTAGGCCATGTCTTAAAAAGAGGAGAATGCACCCATGTGCCCTGTGCTGTCCTTTTCTCCTTCCCCCTTTCTGGAAGGTGGACTCTCCACCTAAAATGAGATGAAAATGTCCTAAAGAATGGTGAATTCAGAAACTCAGATCCCCAGCACTATGGAGTCAGTTCATCCCTGTACTTTTTAACCTCAGTGACTGCATAGTAATAATTAACTTTTATGCTATTTAAGCTATCATTATTTAGTTGGGGCATTGTTACAGCAAAAGAAATTGTATCCTAACTAATTGGGTACCATAATCAGTTTCTCTTGGAGGACAGTCATTAAATCTTCTTCAGGCCATTTGCATCCATTCATCTCATTGGGGGACTTTCCACTGGAAACATCTACAGTAAGTCCAGCCAGTACTGTAAATCAAAATAAAATGGTGAAAATGGAATATCAAAGTGCTAAGGGGAAAAATGCTCAGGGACCAGTTAAAAGGGAAAAACAATTGCAGCTACCCTTATTCTTTTTAAATTTTTTACTGGAGTATAGTTGATTTACAATGTTGTATTAGTTTCAGGTGTACAGCAAAGTAAGAAATTACGTATTATCTACTCTTTCTTAGATTCTTTTCTCATATAGGTACTGAGTACTATATATATATAGGTACTTATTACACAGTACTGAGTAGAATTCCCTGTGCTATACAGTAGGTCCGTAGTAGTTATTTTATATATAGCAATGTGCATATATCAGTCCCAACCTCTTAATTTATCCCTCCATCCCCAACATTTCCACTTTGGTAACCGTGTTTGTTTTCTACATCTGTGACTTTCTATTTTGTAAATAAGTTCATTTATACCATTGTTTTCAGATTCCACATATAAGCAGTATCATGATATTTGTCTTTCTTTGCCTGGTACGACAATCTTTAGGTCCATCCATGTTGTCACAAGTGGCATTGTTTCATTCTTTTTTATGGCCAAGTAATATTCCACCCATGCATATGCCATATCTTTATCCATTCCTCTGTCGATGGACATGTAGGTTGCTTCCATGCCTTGGCTATTGTAGATAGTGCTGCAGTGAACGTTGGGGTGCATGTATCTTTGCAACTTATGGTTTTCTCTAGATCATATGCCCAGGAGTAAGATTACTGGATCATATGTAGTTCTATATTTAGTTTTTTTAAAGGAGTCTCCATACTGTTCTCCACGATGGTTGTACCAACTTACATTCCCACCAGCAATGTAGGAGGGTTCCCTTTTCTCCATCCCCTCTACAGAGTTTATTGTTTGTAGATTTTTTCATCAGTACTCGTCTTTATTAAACAATCGTTATGTCTCAGATGGTAAAGAATCCACTTTGCAATGTGGGATCCAGTGCAATGTTCAATTCGTAGGTCGGGAAGATCCCCTGGAGAAGGAAATGGCTACCCACCCCAGTATTGCCTGCAGAATCCTGTGGACAGAGGAGCCTGGCAGGCTGTACAGTCCATGGGGTTGCAACGAGTCAGACATGACAGAGCAACTAACTTATATATGTGTCAAGTGCATTAAAGAGTAGTGGTAGGTACTATAATCTCTGTATTTACAAATAAGTAAAAGAAGGCATAAGTGGTTTAAAAATTTGCCCAAATTAGCAGAGCTAGAAAGTGGCATACCTAGGATTCAAACTCTATTCTGATTGAATTCAGCACATTATACTGAACAAGTCAAGCCCTATGAGTGAGTGAGATTGATAAAACACCAATTTTCATACCTTAGATATCATGGTTGCAAACTGGGAAGAAATTAAGATTATATACTTCAGAAAGATTTTTAAGTACACTTATTCGATTCTCTAATATTTACATACAAGAAGAAGAGGAATTATTCAGGACATCAAATATTTAAAAAGTCATCAGATCATTAACGTAGCACAAATAATGATCATACCTTAGATATCATGGTTGCAAACTGGGAAGAAATTAAGATTATATACTTCAGAAAGATTTTTAAGTACGCTTATTCGATTCTCTAATATTTACATACAAGAAGAAGAGGAATTATTCAGGACATCAAATATTTAAAAAGTCATCAGATCATTAACGTAGCACAAATAATGCTTTAATTTAGAAACTCCTATGGAAAAACTCAGGCATCTTGAGCAACCCGTGCTTGAAAGCTTTTGTTCAACTGTGTCATTAAATCTCATCACAGCCACCACATCCATCAACTCCGATCATTTTAACAAGCCTCCAGTACATCTTAACCAAATCATTTTAGATAGTCATTATCCTGAAAAAACTCCCATATTTATTTATTTATTTTTTTAAACTTTATTTTACTTTATTGGGTTTGGCATACATTGACATGAACCCACCATGGGTGTACATGAACTCCCAAACATGAACCCCCCTCCCACCTCCCACCCCACATCATCCCTCAGGATCATCCCCATGCACCAGCCCCAAGCATCCTGCATCCTGCATCAAACATAGACTGGCGATTCGTTTCTTACATGATAGTATACATATTTCAATGCTATTCTCCCAAATCACCCCACCCTCTCCCTCTCCCTCAGAGTCCAAAATTCCGCTCTACACATCTGTGTCTCTTTTGCCGTCTTGCATACAGGGTCCTCATTACCATCTTTCTAAACTCCATATATATGTGTTAGTATACTGTATTGGTGTTTTTCTTTCTGGCTTACTTCACTCTGTATAATCGGTTCCAGTTTCATCCATCTTATTAGAACTGATTCAAATGTATTCTTTTTAATGGCTGAGTAATACTCCATTATGTATATGTACCACAGCTTTCTTATCCATTCATCTGCTGATGGACATCTAGGTTGTTTCCATGTCCTGGCTATTATAAACAGTGCTGCGATGAACATTGGGGTACATGTGTCTCTTTCTATTCTGGTTTCCTCGGTGTGTATGCCCAGCAGTGGGATTGCTGGGTCATAAGGCAGTTCTATTTGCAATTTCTTAAGGAATCTCCACACTGTTCTCCATAGTGGCTGTACTAGTTTGCATTCCCACCAACAGTGTAAAAGGGTTCCCTTTTCTCCACACCCTCTCCAGCATTTATTGCTTGCAGACTTTTGGATCGCAGCCATTCTGACTGGTGTGAAGTGGTATCTCATTGTGGTCTTGA
>SJYX01006895.1:0-19221 GCA_006410675.1 Oreotragus oreotragus
TCCTCTGTGCATGGGATTTCTCAGGCAAGCAAGTGGGATGCCAGTTCCTTCTCCAGGGGACCTTACCGACCCAAGGATCAACCCCAGATCTCCGACTCTGTAGGCAGACTCTGCAGAAGCCTTGGGGCAGGTTTGGGGCAGTTCAGAACCTCCCTCCCCGCCCAGGAGCCGTGCCGCCCTCTGCCCCTCAGAGAAGGGGTGATGGGCACAGGCCTGGGGAGGATTAAGGTCCGCTGGGGCCCCAGTACCTCTGAAGGTCCACACTCCCCCACCAGTGACCCTCCCCACCTAACACTGAAAAGTTAGGCTCGACCTGTGAGTGCTCGGGGGTGAGACTGCGGAAGAAAGCAGAGAGCCTCTTCCGGCTTTTTTGAACCAAGAGGCTTGCATTTTCCTTTTGTACTTCTCCCTGCAAATTGTGCAGCCAGTCCTGGCCGGATGGGTCAGCCCCGAGGCCAGGTGGCCGGGACCCGTGGGGGCCGTGTGCGGGGAGAGTGTTTAATTGCGGGAATCCTCAGTGTCACAGGGGGCTGCAGCTGTTTAAAATATCTATTTGCTGTCAAGGGGACAGGAGGCACTGGGGTGGGGGAGGAATAGACCGATAGGAGGAGGTGGAGGCTGGGGGAGGGGACGGGGTCGGCGAGGAGGGCTCCGAGACGGGAGGAAATGGTCCAGCAGGGACAAGGCGGGCGTGGCCTGGCTGCATCTCCCCCTGCCTGAAGGAAAGCAGATGCTGTCTCTTATACACATCTAGATGTGTATAAGAGACAGCCTCCAGGAAGACCTCCTTGATCAGCTCAAAGATCCCCCTCCTTCACTCTCCATCTCCTCACCCTTGCATTTTACAGAACTTACCACCATCTGGTATTTAGGTGAGATTTATGGGCTGATGCTGTCCCATAAAATGAAAGATTCAGGAGAGGGGAATCTGTCTACATTTCTACTTTATATACCACATTTAACCCGGTGCTGACCAATCTCAGGAAATATTTTCAGAGTAAACACGCAGTTTGGGGGAGGTGAGGAAAGGAATGAATGGGCATCCGGTGGTCACACACCTGTCTCTTATACACATCTAGATGTGTATAAGAGACAGGTTCTAGACTTGTGTGACTTCCTTTCCTCAGTACCACTACCAAAAATAACAATGACACCATTTTAGAAGTATAGACTGCTATTCCTTGGGGCCTCATATGCTCCCCAGTGTTGGAGAAAGACAATCCATAGACCCCTTGTGGAAACTGGGGGAGGAGTTGGCTTTTATCTTAAAGATTCAAAGCCTCCCCAAAAGTCCCTGCCAACACCTGAGCTCTTCTCGTAGTGCCTCTGATATGAAGGTGTGACATTGCATGACATGAACTTTTCAAGTTAGCCTTTCTTTGGAGTTGAAACTCCCCTTCTTCCCTAAAAGTGGCCGGGTGAACAGCACAGCAAGAGAAGTCAGAGAAGGTTTTTTCTTGTATTTTTAGCACATAAAGGGGGATCACTGGGAAGAAGTAAGGGTGTGACCCACAGACTTTTTTCACTTTGAGTCCTTTTCTCTGCTCTACTTTGTAGTTCAATTTCACGTGAGTCCTTTGAGCTCTACAGTGTAGAAGTTTCTTTCAATCACCCCTAGGAATTGAGGGTGTGTGTGTATGAGACTTACTATGAGATTAAGTGAGATGATCAATATAAAGTGCTTATCATGCAACTAAGCTCCTCTGGTGCCAGTTTTACTGTTATTATGATTGCTAGCATCATCATTAGTTTCATGCTTCAGTCTTCCTTCCCCTTTGAACCCAACTCCATTTTATTGTGATTCTTGACCTCTTACTCTCAAAGCCCACCTGTTTGAGGCTGAGCCTTCTCCTTTCTGAACCACCCAGTTCTTCCCGTCTTTTCGGCAAGATTGTACTTGCCGGCTTTGGCTCACCTCTCTGGCTCCATGACCAGGAAAGAGCTGGGCTTGTGCACATGCAACTTCTACCTTCTCTGGACCCATAACCTACACCCTAATTATTCCCATCTGGTGTCATTTTTTATTCTCATGAGATAGAACGACTTGATTTTTTTAATGCTCTGTATTGCAGAAATTAAGCAAACCTCAGCACACTATCAACAAATAACCAAAAGGAAGAAAAAAAAAAGTGCTAACCTCAAGTTAAAACCTCTTCAAGCTCCACTGGGCTTTAGATTGCTAAATCTAAACTTTGTTTCAGGAACACTCTGAGGTTAATCAGAATGTTAATTCTTGCAATTTCAGAGCCAAATCGAAAAATGGNCGTGCTCCATCCTGCCGGGCCTGCCCGTCTCCTCTCCCCCTGGAGGCCGGGAAGTGACTGCTTTCACCATCCGCCTGGGAACCTGTGTTTGCTGTGTCCCCGTGAGGGAAGAATGAACCCATGTTTGCCACCTTTTTGCCAGGTGTCAAGACGGCCTTTCTGAGACTAGAAGAGACTGGATTGTAAATGTTCTTGCCACCAAAAAGAGAGGAGCAGAGTTCCTCATCAGTAGTGTGTAGCAACCTAATGGGAGAAGAATTCGAAAGAGAACAGATTCATGCGTATGAATATCCGTACTTCCCAGACTGCTCAGGGGTAAAGCACTCGCCTGCCAATGCAAGAGATGCCGGAGACGTGGGGTCGATCCCTGGGTGGGGAAGATCTCCTGGAGAAGGAAATGGCAACCCACTCCAGTATTACTGCCTGGAGCATCCCATGGACAGGGGAGCCTGGCAGGCCACAGTCTGTGGGGCCGCAAAGAGTCGGACACGGCTGAAGCAAGGGAGAATCCATGCGTGTACCTAACGTAGTGCGGGAGGGCGTGAGAGATGCGGCATTAGCTTTCTGGCAGGAAAGCTGATGACTCTGGGAAGATGCATGTACCCCCACTTTGGGGGATGGGTGGGAGGCAGGGTGTCGGTGGAATGTCTGGGCATCTCTCTGGGTTGGTTTCAACTCCATGTCTCCCAGGACAGGGAGTTGCTCCCGGGAGGGGATTAATGACACTGGAGGCTCTGCTTTGGGGCAGATAAGGGATTCCGAGAACTCAGATGCCCTCAGNACCCCCACTTTGGGGGATGGGTGGGAGGCAGGGTGTCGGTGGAATGTCTGGGCATCTCTCTGGGTTGGTTTCAACTCCATGTCTCCCAGGACAGGGAGTTGCTCCCGGGAGGGGATTAATGACACTGGAGGCTCTGCTTTGGGGCAGATAAGGGATTCCGAGAACTCAGATGCCCTCAGCTTGGGACAGTTCACGTGCCAAAGTGCCGTCTTTGCAGAGGCATTTCCCCGCCCTTGTCAACAAGCATGTGACTGAGCACCTTCCGTGCTCCAGGCATGGTGCTGGGCGCTGAGTTACTCCAGGGACAGGGTCTCTGCCTCCAGGGGCCCTGGGTTGTTTGAACAGACAGGCGGGCGTTCCTTAGGAGCTCACATGAGCATCTGTTTCAAGAAGGAAAATGTGTTTATCCAGCGCCCCCTCCCCACCTGCAGTGAGACGTGACCCCCTGGGCGGGAGTCCGCAAAGTGATGTAGGCATGGGTGGACTGAGGGATGAATGCAGAGATGGAGAGCGGGAGGCCTTGGGTCCTGCTTGAGATGGGGTGGTGGCGGGGGGAGGGGGGTGTTTCTGAGAGGAGGGGGTTCGTTTTGGTTGTGACTGAGCCTGGCCTTGCGGGTGTCGGCCTCTGTGAGACCGGGGAGGGGTAGGGTGTCTGGGGCCCCTCGGTTCCCCTGTGGGTTGGGGAGCCTGGGGCGGCCGTGCAGGGCTGTGCTGAGCACCAGGAGTCTGCACACACTGCAGAGGTGGGGGGCATGGCTCCCCTCTATTTACACACCGGCAAAGTATTCTGGGGGTTCCCAGGCGGACCCAGTGGCTGCAAATTCGGGACTCCTCAATTCCTATCATCAACCCCTTGAGTTCTGTCATTCACTAGAGGGGCTCGCAGAATTCAGGAAAGCGCCGTGCTCACAGTGTGATGCTCTATGTATGGATATAGACATTAACAGCTTTTTTCATTCATCTGGTTGCGCCCAGTCTAAGTGGCAGCATGTGGGATCTAGTTCCCCGGCCGGGGATGGAGCCCGGGCCCCCTGCACTGGGACCACCGGGGAGGTCGCTGCAATGCTCACATGCAGAGATGCACTGGGCTTTGGGGTCCTGGGGTGCCTCCCCTTTCTGCACATCCAGAGTGTCCCTGGGGAAGCTCATTCAAGCATTGGGCGTCCCGGGTCTGTGTCAGCGTTCCGTCGTGGGGGTCCCGGGTCTGTGTCAGCGTTCCGTCGTGGGGGTCCCGGGTCTGTGTCAGCGTTCCGTCGTGGGGGTCCCGGGTCTCTGTCAGCGTTCCGTCGTGGGGGTCCCGGGTCTCTGCTGGTGTTCCGTCATGGGGGTCCCGGGTCTCTGTCAGCGTTCCGTCGTGGGGGTCCCGGGTCTCTGCTGGTGTTCCGTCATGGGGGTCCCGGGTCTGTGTCAGCGTTCCGTCGTGGGGGTCCCGGGTCTGTGTCAGCGTTCCGTCGTGGGGGTCCCGGGTCTGTGTCAGCGTTCCGTCGTGGGGGTCCCGGGTCTCTGTCAGCGTTCCGTCGTGGGGGTCCCGGGTCTCTGCTGGTGTTCCGTCATGGGGGTCCCGGGTCTCTGTCAGCGTTCCGTCGTGGGGGTCCCGGGTCTCTGCTGGTGTTCCGTCATGGGGGTCCCGGGTCTGTGTCAGCGTTCCGTCGTGGGGGTCCCGGGTCTGTGTCAGCGTTCCGTCGTGGGGGTCCCGGGTCTGTGTCAGCGTTCCGTCGTGGGGGTCCCGGGTCTCTGTCAGCGTTCCGTCGTGGGGGTCCCGGGTCTCTGCTGGTGTTCCGTCATGGGGGTCCCGGGTCTCTGTCAGCGTTCCGTCGTGGGGGTCCCGGGTCTCTGCTGGTGTTCCGTCATGGGGGTCCCGGGTCTGTGTCAGCGTTCCGTCGTGGGGGTCCCGGGTCTGTGTCAGCGTTCCGTCGTGGGGGTCCCGGGTCTGTGTCAGCGTTCCGTCGTGGGGGTCCCGGGTCTCTGTCAGCGTTCCGTCGTGGGGGTCCCGGGTCTCTGCTGGTGTTCCGTCATGGGGGTCCCGGGTCTCTGTCAGCGTTCCGTCGTGGGGGTCCCGGGTCTCTGCTGGTGTTCCGTCATGGAGGCTGGGTGGATTTCATCACTTGCCACATGACTGAATTCCGTCTCCTGTGCCTCCTTCCCCTCCCCGGAGGCCAGGGCGATGGTTATCGGCTGCTCAACGTTCTCCGTCACTCGGCTCACGGCCCTTCAGATGTGGTGCGTGTGTGTGTCTGTGATCGGGCTCATAAATGTTCAGAGACATGCAGGAGACAGATCACACTGTCCAAAACACATTCTTCACATCGCTCTGGCCAGTGTTTCTCAGCTGGGAGTGGTTGTCTGTCCCCAGAGGGTGCCTGGCAGCATTTTATCACAGTCTGAGGACAGGGGATTAGTGGGTAGAGGCGGAAGACGCTGCTTCCAACAGCCTGTGATGCACAGGATGGCCCCCTAGTCATCCAGGCGCCAGTGAGCAACGCTCTGAGATTAAGGAGCCCTGAGCTAGGCTGAGTGGGATATGTTATAAAATTCATTTGAACATTCAGCTTTTCTATTGATTTGGGTATTTATTAGATCTTAGAGATACTAATTTTAAAGAGATAACATAGTAAATCACATAAAGTGTGAAATATCACACACAATAAAAGTTGTACACAGTACAATGGAATATTAGGCATTAAAAAGAATGAAATAATGCCATTTGCAGCAACATGGACGGACCTAGAGATCGTCAGTACTGAGAGAAGTTAAAAGTCAGAAGGAGAAGGATCAATAGTTATGACATCCCTCATATACAGAATCTAAAAATAAACGACACAAAGGAACTTACAAAGCAAAGACACTCACAGACAAGAGAACGAACTCATGGTTGCCGGGGGGGAAGGGATCGTCAGGGGGTCTGGGATGGACATGCAGACACGGCTGTATGTCACATAGCAACCAGCAAGGACCTGCTGTAAGCGCAGGGGACTCTGCTCAGGGTTATGTGGCAGCCTGGATGGAGGGGAGTTTGCATGTATATGTATGACTGTCTCCCTTCATTGCCCACCTGAAACTATCAACACCACTGTTAATCAGCTATACCCCAATCCAAAATTTTTATTTAAAAAATCTTTTCAGTAAAAGAAAAAAAGTTGTATAAAGACATGATGACTGAGTAAAATATTTGCCCAAGAGCAAGAACCACGAGGGTAATACTTTCAGGAGGATGTTTTTCCTTTTTGTTTTAATAATACTTCCTTTCAGCAAATAAAAATCAAGAGTAAAACATCTGTAAGTTGTTTTTAGATGATTACATATTGTGACATCTTAAATATGTATGAACACATAACCCCTTTATCTCCTCTTGCTGCTCTGATTTTAATATAAGGAGTTAGGAAACCATTTAAGACAATGTAACCTCCTAGGTATCACCTCTCCTGAGGAGCTGCTGATAAATTGACATAAAGCTTTTTTTTTCAGTTTTTCATTTTGCATGGGGATATAGCTGATTAATAATGTCGTGACAGTTTCAAGGGGGCAGCAAAGGGACTCAGCCATATCTGTTCTCCCCCCAAACCCCCCTCCCATCCAGGCTGCCACATAACACTGAGCAGAGTTCCCTGCGCTTACGGTGGGTCCTTGTTGGCTCTCCATCTTAAATACAGCAGTGTGCACATGTCCATCCCGCACTCCCGAACCATCCCTCCTCCCCATCCTTCCCCTCAACGAACATAAGCGGAACATGCAGCTTTTTAACACTGACTCTGTGCCATGCCCTTGGCAGCTACCCCAGTCAAGACCCCCATACGTAAGAAAATACACTTGAGTTACTTTCAGCCTAGAAAATAAGAAAAAGTGGGGGAAAACAAGATCCAGAGCAAGATATGGACTTCCAAGACGTTGACGTGCGCTTGAGACATCATGTGTATGACTTAGCGGTGAGAGTCTCCTGACCTCTGGATATTTCAAGTGGATTCTGAGAAAAATGTCTGCTTCTTTAATTAGATGGAAATGTACACAACAGAGAGCTGTGCATCAAGTCTGGCATTTAGTGCAGGACTCCCGGGGACATTCCAAGCTGGGCTGTTGACCTGTTTTCCTCTGGACCCCGAGCCTTGTGTTAACTCCTCGGCGACTTCTCGTCAGGAACCCGGCGATCCCTGTTGGAAACACCCGTCTTGCTGCCCCCTTATCTCCCTTCCTCCCTCAACCACTCTTATTTCTCATGGTTGGGTTGTTGTTCAGACTCTGTGGACCTCAGCATGCCAAGCTCTTCTGTCCTTCACCATGTCCCCGAGTTTGCACAAAGTCATGTGCATCAAGTCGGGGATGCCATCCAGCCATCTCATCCTCTGTCGTCCCCTTCTCCTCCTGCCCTCAATCTTTCCCAGCATCAGGGTCTTTTCCAGTGAGCCAGCTGTTTGTATCAGGTGGCCAGAGTATTGGAGTTTCAGCTTCAGCCTCAGTCCTTCCAATGAACACTCAGGACTGATCTCCTTTAGGATGGACACTGGTTGGATCTCCTTGCAGTCCAAGGGACTCTCAAGAACACCCGAGTTCAAGCATCAGTTCTTCTTCGCTCAGCCTTCTTTAGAGTCCACCTCACGTTCGTATGTGACTGGGAGTTGACCCTAACGAAAAATTGGAAACAGGCATTAACCTGAAACACGGGGCATGCAAATCAAAACTACTCTGAGATACCAGTTCGCGCCCACTGGGGAGGGCATGTTTTGTTTTTTTATTTTTGAAAGAGAAATGTCAAGTGTTGGTAAGAATGAAGAGGAGCTGGTGCGGGCTCTGTGGAAAGTGCTTCGGTGATTCCTTAGAGCGTTACACGTAGGTCCACCACGTGTACCCAGCAGTCGCGCTCCTGCGTGTGTGCTCGTCCACGTTCAGAGCGGCATTTTCCACAGCAGCTGAAGGGAAAAGCCAAGAGTCCACCAGCACGTGCAGGCATAAACGAAACGGGGCCCTTCTGTGCAGTGGGCTGCAGAGGCGGCTCCACCCCCGGGTCGGGAAGGCCTCCTGGAGGAGGGCACGGCAGCCCGCTCCAGTGTTCCTGCCTGGAGAGTCCCACGGACGGAGGAGCCTGGGGGCTGCAGTCCACGGGGTCACAGAGGGTCAGACACGACTGAGCGCCCAGCACTGGCTGGCTGGCTGGATCCAGGCACACAGGACTCTGCTCTCGTAGGATCTCCAGAACTGGTGGACTCGTAGGGACGAAACGGGGAATGGCTGCCCCAGGAGGAGGGGTGGGGCAGCGGGAGGCTCTGCTTCTGGGTGGGGCAAAGGAGAACTGGAAACTGGGTCACAGCGCAGGCCACGCAGCATGCCGAGTGTACCGATGCTCTGCCTGTGCGCTCGGAAGCGGCTCAGATCATCCGCTGTGTGCATTTCACCACAGGAGGATGCTGAGCGTACCGATGCTCTGCCTGTGCGCTCGGAAGCGGCTCAGATCGTCCGCTGTGTGCATTTCACCACAGGAGGATGCTGAGCGTACCGATGCTCTGCCTGTGCGCTCGGAAGCGGCTCAGATCGTCCGCTGTGTGCATTTCACCACAGGAGGATGCTGAGCGTACCGATGCTCTGCCTGTGCGCTCGGAAGCGGCTCAGATCGTCCGCTGTGTGCATTTCACCACAGGAGGATGCTGAGCGTACCGATGCTCTGCCTGTGCGCTCGGAAGCGGCTCAGATCGTCCGCTGTGTGCATTTCACCACAGGAGGATGCTGAGCGTACCGATGCTCTGCCTGTGCGCTCGGAAGCGGCTCAGATCGTCCGCTGTGTGCATTTCACCACAGGAGGATGCTGAGCGTACCGATGCTCTGCCTGTGCGCTCGGAAGCGGCTCAGATCGTCCGCTGTGTGCATTTCACCACAGGAGGATGCTGAGCGTACCGATGCTCTGCCTGTGCGCTCGGAAGCGGCTCAGATCGTCCGCTGTGTGCATTTCACCACAGGAGGATGCTGAGCGTACCGATGCTCTGCCTGTGCGCTCGGAAGCGGCTCAGATCGTCCGCTGTGTGCATTTCACCACAGGAGGATGCTGAGCGTACCGATGCTCTGCCTGTGCGCTCGGAAGCGGCTCAGATCGTCCGCTGTGTGCATTTCACCACAGGAGGATGCTGAGCGTACCGATGCTCTGCCTGTGCGCTCGGAAGCGGCTCAGATCGTCCGCTGTGTGCATTTCACCACAGGAGGATGCTGAGCGTACCGATGCTCTGCCTGTGCGCTCGGAAGCGGCTCAGATCGTCCGCTGTGTGCATTTCACCACAGGAGGATGCTGAGCATACCAATGCTCTGCCTGTGCGCTCAGAAGCGGCTCAGATCGTCCGCTGTGTGCATTTCACCACAGGAGGATGCTGAGCATACCAATGCTCTGCCTGTGCGCTCAGAAGCGGCTCAGATCGTCCGCTGTGTGCATTTCACCACAGGAGGATGCTGAGCGTACCGATGCTCTGCCTGCGCGCTCGGAAGCGGCTCAGATCGTCCGCTGTGTGCATTTCACCACAGGAGGATGCTGAGCGTACCGATGCTCTGCCTGTGCGCTCGGAAGCGGCTCAGATCGTCCGCTGTGTGCATTTCACCACAGGAGGATGCTGAGCGCACCGATGCTCTGCCTGTGCGCTCGGAAGCGGCTCAGATCGTCCGCTGTGTGCATTTCACCACAGGAGGAAGATGTGTAATGTTAGAAAACAGCATACACCACGTCATTCCTAGTCTTAAACAGATATTGAATAGATACTGAAGCAACGGCATTTTTAATATTTACATGCCTGAATAATAATAGTTAAGATAAATGTTTACTTTTAGCAACCTTTTTACATAAATTAATTTTTAGTGGCGTAGAGCTGATTTACCGTGTGGCGTTAATTTCTGCTGTACAGCAAAGTGAGTCAGCTGCACGTGTGCGTGCTTAGCTGCTCGGTTGTGTCCGACTCTGCGACCGCGTGGACTGTAGCCGACCAGTCTCCTCTGTCCGTGGGACTGTCCAGGCAAGGATACTGGAGTGGGCTGCCAGGCCCTTCTCCCGGAGGTCTTTCTGGCCCAGGGACTGAACCCTGGTCTCCTGCACTGCAGGCGGATGCTTTACCATTTGCGCCCCCAGGGAAGCCCACGCGTATACAGATAACTCCTGTTTCTCAGTTTCCTTCCCATCTGGGTCACCGCAGAGGGCTGAGGAGAGTTCCCTGTGCTGTACAGCAGGTTCTGATCAGTTATTGATTTTATAAAAATGTTTAAACCTCGACGTGAATATTCACAGCAGCCCTATTTATAACAGCCCCAAACTGGAAACAATACAGATGCCCTTTCAGCAGTCCAATGAGTCAGTAAACTCCAGGGCACCCACCCGGGGGAATACTACTCGGCCGTAGAAAGGAGCAGACTGTTGGGATAAGTCAACATTGGAACCATTTCCAGGGCGCTACGGTGAGTGGAAGGAGCCAGACCCAGGGGGCTGCCCACCGTCTGATTCTATTTACACAACATTCTCGAGAAAGCAAAAGCACAGTGCTGGGGAACAGACCGGAGGGCCGTGGGAGACCTGAAACTGAAAAGGGAGCCCCGGGGGGCTTCAGATGGGCTTCCCAGGCGGCTAGTGGCCACGCGCCGGCCTGCCAGCGCAGGAGAGAGGAGACGCAGGTTCCACCCCCGGGCCGGGAAGAGCCCCTGGAGGAGGGCACGGCAACCCACTCCAGGACTCTTGCCTGGAGAAGCCCACGGACAGAGGGGCCCGCGGGCTGCAGTGCTCGGGGTCGCAGAGAGTCGGGCGTGACCGAAGCAACTCAGCACGCAAGGGGCTTCAGGGGCGAGAAGGGACAGTTAGTTCCGTGTCCCGTCTCTGCTGGGGGCCACAGGAGCCTGCGGCTGGGTTAAAACTCAGAGCGCCCAACACCAAACCAAGTCCGTCCTCGTCTTGTTTGACGGGAGCAGAGCTGGTTTACTGTGCTGCGTTAGTTTCGGGCCTACAGCTCAGTGATTCAGCGGAACGTTCCCGTACATTTCTTCCGAGCGTTCTTTTCAGAGTGTTCCCTCCTGGACCAGCCCTCCCCACCCCGTGTCCCCGCCGACTGTCTCCCTGCGGCCCCCGCAGAGCTTAGCCGTAGGCGCCCGACCCCCTGGAGGCAGGGACCCTCCTGTCTTATCGAGATGAGATTAGAAGCCAGTAAAAGTGCAATGTGCGTCAGCGCTCCTTTCATGTACAGTCACCCGGTTCCCAGCCCCAGGGTGGGGCGGGGGGATGTTTTTCCCCCCGGGGACGCCAGGCGGAGTCTGGAGACCTCAGCAGGGGGACGGCGGGCTGTCACCTCCAGGTGTCCGAGGCGTTGAAGGAGACTGGACCACATCCTGAGCGCCCCGGACACTTCCAGGCGTCCATGCGCCCCGCTTGAGCAAACCCACGCCCTGGCGAGGACTGTCCTTCCACAGGCATGTCTGAACACAGCTTTGCATCCCGGCCTCATAGCAGGAGAGCCGGCTGTGCCTGGGGGCGCGGGGAGCCGGGGAGGCAGCCCTTGGAGACCCATCCGGGAGCCTGCATCTGCTGCGTCGACCGCCGTGAAGGGAGGAGACACACGGCCCGCCCTGGGAAGTCAGGACACGCCAGCCGTCAAGAGCACCTAGGGACAGTCCAGTTCAGTTCAGTCGCTCAGTCGTGTCTGACTCTTTGCGACCCCATGGACCACAACATGCCAGGCCTCCCTGTCCGTCACCAGCTCTTGGCGCTTGCTCCAGCTCATGTCCATTGAGTCGGTGACGCCTTCCAATCATCTCACCCTCTGTCGCCCCATCTCCTCCAGCATCTAGGGACACACTCTGCAGACAGCTGCGGCCTCAGTGTCTGCGTGGCCTGAAGGCAGACAGACCCAGCCGGGTCGGGTGGGTCCCAAGAAGCCTCTTCCCAGGGCCTTGCCCCTCAGGCTGGGGGAAAGTCCATGCTGAGGGGTCAGGTTCAGCTTTTGCCTGGTGATGGGACTTTTTTTTCTTCCCCTCGTTTCAACTGAAGTATAGTTGATTCTCAATGTTGGGTTAGTTTCACGTGAATAGCAAAGTGATTCAGTTAGACACACACACACGTATCATTTTTTCACGTTTTTTCCGTTGTAGGTGATGACGATATGTTGAATACAGTTTCCTGTTCTCTACAGTAGGTCCTCGTCGGTTATCTGTTTTATATATTGTTCAGTTGTGTCCGACTCTTTTCGACCCCGTGGACTGTGGAATGCGAGGCTTCCCTGTTCCCTGTCTCCCAGAGTGTGCTGAAACTCGTGTCCACGGAGTCAGTGATGCCATCCAACCGTCTCATCCTCGGAGGCCCCTTCTCCTCTTGCCCTCTGTCTAGTAGCGTGTGTATATCAGTCCCAAACCCCTAGTTTACCCCTCTCCCCCGAATCCCGCTCCCCCTTGGTAACCGTAGGTTTGTTTTCTCTGAGTCTGTTTCTGCTTTGTAGATAAGTTTATTCGTGTCGCTGTTTAGATTCCATATGTAAGTGATAGCGTCTGGTATTTGTCTTCCTCTGTCTGACTTAACTGCACTCGGTGTGATCATCTCCCGGCCCATCCATGGTGCTGCACATGGCGTTATTATATTCTTTTTCATGGCTGAGTAATATTCCGTTGTGTATATGCACCACATCTTCCGCGTCCATTCCTCTGCCAGGGGACACTTAGGTTCTTCCTTGTCCTGACTAGCGTGAGTACGGCCGCTGTGAGCAGAGGGCTGCACGTGTACTCTCAATTTACAGTTTTGTCCAGATATATATCCAGGAGTGGGATTGCAGGATCATACGGTAGCTCCAGTTTTCGTTTTTTAAGGAAGATCCACTCTGTTCTCCATACTGACTGCACCAGTTTCCATTCCCACCAACAGTGTAAGAGGGTTCCCTTTTCTGTACACCCTCCCCAGCGTTTTTTATTTGTAGACTTTTTGATGATGGCCCTTCTGACTGGTGTGAAGTGATACCTCACTGTAGTTTTGATGTGCATTTCCGTAGTAACCAGGAGGGCTTCCCACGTGGCACTAGCGGTGAAGAACCCGCCCGCCAGTGCAGGAGGCGTAAGAGATGAAGGTTCGATCCCTGGGTCGGGAAGACCCCCTGGAGGGGGCATGGCAGCCCGCTGCAGTGTTCTGGCCCAGAGAGTCCCGGGGACGGGAGAGCCTGGTGGGCTACAGTCCATGGGGTTGCAGAGGGTCGGACACGACTGAATCAGCTTTGCACACACGTGCACACAGAGCTCCGAGCATTTTTCACGTGCCTGTCGGTCATCTGCATGTCTTCTTTGGAGAGAGGTCACTTTAGGGCTTATTTTTCCCTTGTCTGTTTCAGTATTCAGCATGCATGGACTGTTGGGCGACGTGACATTCGAGCTTCATCCCCTTGGGCCCCGAGGGCTGGGGTCAGAATGTTTCTTCCCTCTGAGTCTTCTTTCCCGCTGGGCACTGGCTGAAGCCCCTGGTCCCCAGAATTAGGTGCTGTGTGTGTGGATAACAGTGTTTAGTGGGAGAGAGGGCCCTGGCTTCCTTTCCTAAATTGGTTCTGGGGACCCCCAGGGTCCCCGCCTCCTGGTGTGCACACCCTTCCCGCAGAGTGTCGATGGGACTCAGGACTTGGCTCCGGCCCGTGAAACACGGCCAAGACCCTGCGATGCCACCTCCATGACTGTGTCTCATCCCCTAAGCTTCTGTCCTGCCGGCAGACCGGCTCCGGTTTCTCTCCACTTCTCATAAACTGGCCATGTCGGCGGAGCTCAAATGGCCAAGGAGCCCAGTCGGGTGGCCCCCAGTCGACAGCCAGCGAGAAGCTGGCCCTCCATCCTATGGAAGTGAACATGTCAGTCACTCAGCCGTGTCCAACTCTCTGCGACCCCCACGGACCGTAGCCCTCCAGGCTCCTCTGTCCATGGGATTCTCCAGGCAAACATACTGGGTTGCCATTCCCTTCTCCAGGGGATTTTCCCCACCCAGGGATTGAACCCGGGGCTCCCACACGTGGGCAGACGCTTTGCTGTCTGAGCCACCAGGGAAACCCTCCTCAGTCCTGTAGTCCCAAGGAGACAGGTTCTGCCGACCCCCTGAGTGAGCTTGGAATCACGTCCTCCCCCGTCGGAGCCTCCAGTGGGAAACAGCCCTGCTGTCACCTGGATGACGCCCCGTTGAGACTGAGCAGAGGGCCCAGCTCAGCCACGCCTGCATTCCTGACCCGCAGAAATGGTCATTTTTCAGCCTCTAAGCTTGTGGTTATTGCAACACAACAATGGAAAACTAAGGCACTCACCACCACCCCCCCCAAAGAAAACAAATAGTATTATTACTGTATGTTGTTGTTGAGTTACCAAGTCGTGTCCAGCTCTCCGAGGCCCCATGGACTGCTATGCGTATGCCTGTTTATTTCTACATGAAGTTGCAAAGTAAGAAAAACGAGATTCCGCCCACGTTTCCCCCCAGGAACACCGGGTGTCTTTATAATCAGAGTGCACGAGACCCCAGACCATCAGCATAAAGGTGCAAATTCATGAATATGCCACAGACAGTCTGAAGATGTAAGGACCTGGCGGGGCCAGGGCAGAGAGGAGCCCGCCGCCATAAGCAAGGTGGGTAGTGAGTCTCCCAAGGGCCACCCGCTGGCAGCAGGACCCAGCCCACAGCCCTAGGTGATCCGAAGTTCGAGGGGCAAAGGGGGACACGCTGTCTTGTGGTCAGTGAGGGCCACAGAATTTCCTCGCAGGGGAACTTGGAGGGGGCAATATTTTGCGAGAGGTGGGAGGTTAGGAATATGTCTTGAAACTTCGTTTGCTTTACCTTCTTGACTCTTAATGCCTAGTTCTTGTGAGAAAGGAAACAGAGACTTTTACCCTAACCCTAACCCTAACCCTGGTGGTCTGATGGCTAAGGCTTCACCTTCCAATGCAGGGGGTGTGGGTTGGATCCCTGGTTGGGGACCTAAGATCCCACATGCCTCATGGCCAAAAAAAACCAAAACATAAAACAGAAGCAATGTTGTAACAAATTCCATAAAGACTTTAAGAATGAGCCACATCAAGAAAAAAAAAATTTTTTTAATAAAGATATTTTAAAGAAAATATATTTTATTCAAATATTTAAAGATACTTTAAATAAAATATTTTAAAAGGAAGTGAAAACAGAAGGACATCCCTGGTGGCCTAGTAGTTAAGACTCAGCACTTTGACTGCTGAGGCCCAGGTTCGATCCCTGGTCGAGGAACAAAGGTCCCAGAAGCCCTGCTGCGTGGCCCAAAAAGAAAAAGGAAAGAAAACCTGAGATTATTCCTGTGTGTATATAGATTTCTACATGAAGTTTCAGTGTAAGAAAAATTAGGCTCTCCCCTCACCCACTGTTTTATAGTTTCCATTTAACTCGGGGATATTTTTCCGGAAATCAGAGTGGAGGGCATTTATGGATCACTAATTATGTGCCGGGCATTGCCATCTCCATCGGGGACTCAAAGCCATTACGTTAGAAAATGAAAGAACAGATTCTCAGCCTTTGAAAAATCCGGGAATAATTACAGCCGGTGGTCTCCATGGAAACAATCGGCAAAACAATCTTAATGGACTCGAACACCTTTTTTTTCCGGCACCGTTTTGAAAAGGGCATCTCTTGAATAATGAGCATATTGTGTCGTTTCTGAGAGACCCATCTCCTTTTGCTATTCATTAAATGGCAAGCTGCATACATACACACGGACTGGGCACCCGACCGGGACTTCATCATGAATTTGGGGAGTTTTTAATGTCACAGCTTGGGCCCAGGTCCCTTCTATACACACCTGGTGTGGCCTCCACTCGGGAGGAATATCAACCCCACTCCCCCCAAAGTCGGATCTTGTTTGGGGCGTTTTATCAGCTCGGAGCATCCCTAACTTGTTGACAGCGTTTCAGCAGCGGAGGCGCTGTCTCCATGGCAACCCCCATTAGCCTCAGGTGCCCGCCTGCCCTCGGCTTCCAGGTACCCGCAGCATCTCCCTCCGCGCACCCCTGGCGCGGCCCGCCCTCTCCCGCGAACTGGGCAGCCTTTACACCATCCCTGCCTGCTGGCCCTCCTGGAAACTCTGCCCTCGCCTGGCGTGTTCGGCTAAGGTCAGCGGCGTCACTGGATGACTCAGAAACACACGGTTTTCTCTACGCGCAGTTTGCCTCTGATGGAATCGATCCCCTTAGGAGATGAACACCTCTGAGGGACAGTGGGAATCTTGCTTCAGCTGTGTCGTAACCTCAGCGTGATGTTTTTCTGTTAAAAATAACTTCCCTCCACCCTGACCCCCTGCCCCGAACTTTCCACAGTATTTGCGCAAGTTTGAGCTTTAAATCAATCAGTGTACAACCTGTCAGGTTCTTGCTGTTTCTGGGTTCAGAAAGCTATTGATCTTCTTCCCCGGTTTGCTGAACTGATCTTACTGCTTGGCTGTTCTGTGGAGT
Organism: Oreotragus oreotragus; assembly: GCA_006410675.1. Taxonomy (NCBI): domain Eukaryota; kingdom Metazoa; phylum Chordata; class Mammalia; order Artiodactyla; family Bovidae; genus Oreotragus; species Oreotragus oreotragus. Next base: position 16,465 of record SJYX01006895.1, read on the forward strand.
ATTTTGTCTCTCGAGTCCGTCCCTGTCCTGAAACTGGGGCTTCGTTCCCTCTTTACCCTAATGATCCGTACCTGTAGATAGCCATCTCATCCCCTTTTAATTCTTCCCCTTAATTTTCGTCGCAAAACGAACTCACACACGCTGTTTGGTTTCTGAATCAAATAACATCGATCTGTGTGTCTGTGAAACAAACAAGGGGAAACGGAAAAATCTTTCATCATGGCAGAGGAGCAACCAAATATTTGAAAGACTGTCTTCAAACACAGATGGACCTAGAGATTGTCACACCGAGTGAAGTTAGTCAAACAGAGAAAGACAAATACGTGAGACTGCTTATATGTGGAATTTTTTGTGTTCCACTTAGAGAACATAAACAGAGTCACAGGTGTAGAAAACAGCTTAGGATTAACAAAGGGGAACGTTGAGGTTATTGGGGAGGCGCAGAATAAGGCAGGAGCGTGGCATCGACATATACACACTGCTATAAACAGACTAGGTAGCTAATAAGGGGCTACTGTATAGCGCAGGAAACTCTCCTCTGCAATGACCTTTATGGGAAACGAATCTTAAAAAGAGTGGATTTATGTCTATGTATAATTGATTCATTTTGCTGTACAGAAGACAGGAACACAGCATTGTAAATCAACTAGACTCCCATAAAAATTTGAAGGGTGGGGGGGAGATTGTTTTCAGTCACGTTCCTGGAGACCACCCGCATCCAGGGCTGGTTCAAGATGCAGGACACCCTGGGAAGCAAGCTCTCCGCGCCTCCCGCTCCGGTTCCTCTCGCCGCCGTATTCTGTTTTTTTTTTTTTTTTTTTTTTTTTTTGCNGAGATTGTTTTCAGTCACGTTCCTGGAGACCACCCGCATCCAGGGCTGGTTCAAGATGCAGGACACCCTGGGAAGCAAGCTCTCCGCGCCTCCCGCTCCGGTTCCTCTCGCCGCCGTATTCTGTTTTTTTTTTTTTTTTTTTTTTTTTTTGTCGCACTCATCAGTAACTGAAATCATCTGGTTTGTGCCTTTGCTCGCTGGTTTATTGTCAGTGACCTGGTGACAGAAGCGGGCCCCCCCACCTCCCCGCCGAGTCCTGAAACGCTTGCCTATCTGATTCACCTCTGCGTTCCCAGGACCCGAAAGACGCCAGATTTTTGCTGTGCTCGGCATACATGTTTTGAGTGAATATAGGATGTGTCAAAGGTTATCTCAAATATGCACGTGTCCTTTGGCCCAAGAAACTGACTTGTAGACTATATCCTGCAGGCAAAGCTGAACCTCCGCCAAATGCAATACAGACACGTTGCTTTTTCTGTGGCTTTTCGGGAGCTGGGGGAAAGAACTGAAACAGCCCGCCGGCCCGCGGGTGGAGGAACGCTGAAATCAATCCCGAGGTCTGCGCACCGTGAAGGATTCTGCTGCACACCAAAGCAAGCAGAGAAGCGCTTAGTCCTGACAGGGAGCCGTGCCCCCCACGGGTTGTCACACGGAGCACATGTGTCAGACAGAGTCTATGCTGTCATGTTGTGTGATGTGCAGATAAACGTATTCGTAACCACACGTGAGGGTGTAATTGTGCACAGTTACGTATGCATAATGCCTTAAGAAATGTGGATGTGAAGCTCAGCGCTGGGTAACGCGGGCGGGAGAAGCTGGTGTTCTGAAAGCCACCACCACCCAGGGAAGGGAGAGGGGAAAGAAGAAGCGGTGAGGGCGGGAGACAGATTTCTTTTTGTTCTGTCTGATGAGTGCTTTTGTGCTCGCTTCAAAGTGAATCATTCAAGGAGCGAGCCTAACGGGAGACAGCGATTTGCATGATGTTAGCTGAAAGCTCCATCTTGCGAGGTGGGCGAGAGGCTAGGGTTTCTGTGATGTGTATGCTGAGACTTTCCAAACTGTTGTCGCAGAGGCCAGAGAGAAAGAAAAAGGTGAATGCATGGGATAAAAATTAAAGTTTTAAGTCATGAGGAAAAGGTAAATGGAATTTAGAAGGCGATCAAGGAACAGTTGGAAGATGAAAATTTTAAAGTAAGGAGCATGTTAAGATCCAAAACTACCCAGTGGCTAGTGTAAATCTCACAGAAGATACAAAAGATGGTCCAAGAGGTCACAAAACATTGCTGACAGGTTAAATAAGACCCAGATAAGTGAAGAGACACATGAGGCTCAGATATTTGAACTCTTTTCTTTAATTTCAGAATATATATATTTTATTGAAGCATAGTTGACTTACAGTGTTCCAGGTACACAGCAAGGTGATTCAGTTATACATATACACATATATCATTTTTCAGATTATTTTCCATTGTAGGTTATTACAAGATATTGACTACAGTTCCCTGTGCTACACAGTAAATCTTTGTTGCTTGCTGCATATCTGTGTTTTTGTTTTTGTTTTTAATTTGAAATCTATTATTCGTGCTAAGTCAAACAAGTGGGGTCAAAATGTCATACATTTTTTTAGTTAGGCAAAAATTTATATGTTTTCTAAGAACTATATATTATACATGTTATTTATGTAATATGCTTACAAAAGCTTTTCTACTATGCTTGATAAAGGCTTAAGAAAGAACATGAAAAAGAAAGAAAGATGAAGAAATGGGAAAACAAACTAAATGAAATGAGAGCACTGAGCATGCTCTAGAAAAAGTGAACCGAGCTCGGCAAAAGACCCAGAACTCTCGGCAGTGTCTGCATGACTGTTTCCTCAAGGCTGGTCTCACAATCCCAGTGCCATTCTTTTTTTTTTTTTTTTTTTTTTA
>SJYX01006896.1:4152-15775 GCA_006410675.1 Oreotragus oreotragus
CTGGTTAATATTAGTCAAAGGGAAAAATCTATTATTATTTTAAAAATTCAAGTCAAAAATATCAGAATTTGATATTTTTTATCAGAATATCAGAATATCAGAATCATTAGATAATGTCTTAAATAAAAACTTTTTTTTTTTGAACTCTAGTGTGTTAGTAGTCCTAATATTGCCAAAGAATATAAAATAATTGAAATATTCATGAGAATAACATAGAGAGTGATGATAAATACGTATACTGACTACCGAGATATAACTAAAGATGTGATGAAAGTGAAAGTGAAGTCGTTCAGTCCGGTCAGACTCTTTGCGACCCCGTGGACTGTAGCCTACCAGGCTTCTCTGTCCATGGGGTTCTCTGGGCAAGAATACTGGAGTGGGTTACCATTTCATTCCCCAGGGGATCTTCCCGACCCAGGGATCGAACCTGCTGGGTCTACCGCATTGGAGGCAGATGCTTTAATCTCGGAGCCACCAGGGAAGCCCATATACTTAAAATGCACTCCGTTTGACCAGTTCTTTGCTAAATGCTTTCCCAGACTGGAGCTTGGATTGTTTTCATATAACTACTTAACATCTTTGAAAAGAGATGGGGTTATTTGAGGAGGGAAGATGTAGATGTCAAGAGTCTTTGGAAACACTGCTACTTGCTTATTATGGGGAATACTGAAAATTGGCAGATTAAAAAACAACATGATTTTACAGTGAATAAACAATTCCATTTGGAAAGGATGCATAAAATTTCATACACTTTGATAAATTTTTCCATGTGTGACAGGAGCTCAGTCTTAACTGCACTTAGTATTATAGTAACTATTTACATTTCTTATTACTATGTGTAAAAGGGCATAGTTCTGTAAGAGGTACAATTTGTAGACTCCTAGCACTTAATCTTACTTGTATTAGTTATGATCTACCTAGTCCAGATACGTATCTGGAGTAATACCCAAAGGAGCTCTTTAGCTTGAGATTTATGATGACAATAAAAACTTTTGTTCAGAGTGATTTAAGCATTCCTATGGCGTGAGAACTATCCATGAAGCCCAATGAAATACCAGGTAATATTCTGGTGTACATCACTTATTGTAGTTGATTCAAATTCCTCCTAATTGTGAAAAATATCTGATGTGAAATTACAAGAAAATGTTAGTACTGACTATGAAACATAGATTGTTTGAAATTTAGGGATGCAAAATGAAATTTAGATTTGATCCTAACTTTACCAAATTCTTATGTTGAAAAGCTTCCTTATATTAAATGCAAAATATGTTTTTCAGATTGCCAAGTGCTAACCTTTCTAAGTAATGAATGTTACTACGTGGTCAGCCACAACAGGAAAATAATGCATTTTGATCTGTATATTTCAACATCTGGTTACTATGATGCTAAACCTATCAGAAATACTCTTTGCCAGATGTGACTTATGGTTACATTGTATTTTATTTAGTTCAGCAAAATGTATTTGAAAAGAAATCAAAGATATTACAGGGAATAAGCAAACCTAAGCTGTTTGTTCATTCATTAATTAAAACAGTAAAACATTCATAATGAAAACAGTTAACACTTATTGAGAAGGACCTACACACCTTCTATTTGTACACATAACAATTGTTTAATTTTTAAATCAACTGTGTGAGAGCAGATTCTATTTGTTCTTCATGGTATAGATGAGGAAACTAAGGAGAAAAAAGTTGTGGGTAGTCATATAGCTAATGTGGGCTTTCCCACATTATATGGCAAGCTTTGAATCTGAGCTGAGGCCAAAATGCTATACAATACAACCTCAATGTATGCTGCTTTAGTTTCTACTTGACTTTTGACCTTATGAAGAATGAGTGGTTAAATTTTACAGATCAAATGACTTTTTAATGTTAATGAGGACTATATGCTACTTTTATGAATAACTAATACATTTTAAAGATGGTACATATTGAGGGAGATAGAGAAGGCAATATTTTATTAAGGTATTTTTTTCTCTGATGAACCTACACTTTTTTTTTCTGTATTTAAAATTATTTCTAACGTGTTGATAGATAATCCACTTGTATTTCTAAAAAGTCATTTCTAGATTTGTATTATTTTAAAGTCATTTTCTTTTTTTATTTATGAAAATACAACAGTGTAAATAATGTGGCTGATAAGTCATTGAAATTATTAAACCTTTTCAATATTACACATTCATGTTTGAAGAGGCAAAGGTAGTTCAGATATTTTAACTATAGTGTGTTTGTGGAGTAAAATATTCTGTGCAACTTATTCGTCATGTCAATTTAGTAAAAATATAAAACACTGTTAGCATTGTTCTTTAATAGGTGAGCTTATCTAGTGTAATGGCTGAATGATGTCATTGGTATTTCCTTTAGCTAAGAACAGTATGCGTTATGCCACAAATCATTCCATGGAACCAACTGTCATAAAATACTGTATAGGGTTTTACATTACAACTAAGGTTAAAAATAACAAAGTAGAATGTTATGAATTTGATTACTTTAGTCAGATTTGTATAGATTTTATTTCATTCCGATGGTATGCGAGTTAGGCAAGTAATTGTATAAGTAATTCAACAGGACTTCTATACTTGGATTTCAGTGATAAAATTTATATTCAATGCCTAAGTCTGATACAGTGAAATCTCATAGTACTTTATTGTATTTTTGCAGAATTAATAATAAAGATAATTTGAGGTAATATTTTTCTAACTGGAAGCCAAGATTTGAGCCATATGGAAAAAACTGTTGAAGAATTATACTAAAGAAATATGCTTTAAAATAATTTATTTTGATATTGAAAAAGAGGATATGTCATTGGTCTTTCACATATTAATTTTCTCTTTGCTCAAACCATAATGATAGAATAGTGCCAACCCTTTAAGATTTGGACTTCGTCTGACAGTGTAATTCAATAAATATAGTAGTTAATCCTTTAATTTCCCTCCTTTATATCCTATGAGACCCTCAAACTTCTAGGTTTGAGGGTCTCATAATCTTTCTTTATTTGTAACATCTTGATTATGTCTTAGAGTTGCCCATAAGAAACAAAAGAAAACGCCAGCTGTGTAAACCAATTCTGAGTTTACAGTGCATCTGGTTTTACCTTCCAAATAAAGTTCTCTATTAACAAGTTTCTCTGTCATCATCATAGCTTGAAGGATTGGGAAATAATAGAGAGTCGAATCCCAAGAGATGAAAGAGACTGGATTAGCTTATACACAATGTATATACTTTGCCGCTAATTTCAGAAATGCCTGTACTTAAAGCTATAAAAGTTATTGGGGGCTTCCCTGGTGGTCCAGTAGCTAAGACTTCAGGCTCCCAATACAGGGGGCCTGGGTTTGATACCTGGTTAGGGAACTAGGTCCCACATACTGCAAACACCTGGCATGGCCAAATATATAAATAAAAATATGAAAAATTCTTTTGACTTGCATTCTCATGTTTATATGTACATAAATTATAACTGAATGAATGAATTCATTAGAGAATGACAATATATTAGGAAATGAAGGGACTCTTTTATAAATCATAAATCATAGACTCAAATTATAAATTAGTTTTCCATAACAAACGTTTTATAGACTATATTCATAGAAATGCATCTGAAAAAAAAAAGAAAAAAACATTTAAATTCAGAAGATGGTGAGCCTACAGTGCGTTTTCTAACACAGAGGACAAAGGACAGAAGGGAGCAGGAAAGTAAAAAGATAAAACTTTAAAATAAGGAGTCTTAACTGCTGATTCTAAGATGAATATGTGATTATCAAAGAAATTTTACAAAATTTAACATCCAGCAAAGTTCTTTTGAACATTGCACTAAATTGACTATTATACTCTTCTGTATTCTTACTTTTTTGGGTCAAGTTTCCCTGCTCCTTGCCTGCAATGGATTCCAAATGTGTTAGGCTTATTAGTTTGGCCCTTACTTCTCTTCTGGGCCCCAGTTAACCAATGAGAAGGTTATTTTAAACTACTAAAGCTGCACCTGGGTGTTTGTAGCACATGGAGATATTAGATCTTTCCCTTTCTTTCTTGCTTGTAAAGATTTGCCTGGGTGTATTAATAGACTATACAGAAATTAATTTGATCATTCCTTGCTTATGAGAATAGGTTACCAGAATCTGCACATCAATTTTTCCAGCTCTTACTGATTTTTGACTGAATCGTGGTTTTACCTCTTTAAGCCTTGTGCAAATGTCCCATGCATACCAGTATTTAACTTGAATTTGCTTTTTAAATGTAGATTGTTGAATTTATATAAGTTTCAAGATAATCAGTAATGATAAATCTCAAGAACACCAGACTGGATTGCCATTCCCCTCTCTAGAAATATACTATTAAATTTACTTTTTTCTGAGTTTTATAAATTATTCTTACAGATTAATTTAGAAGAGTCATTAGTAATGCAGAGAGCTGCTGGTCAGATTTACATATATTGACTTTTAAGTCTACATAATGTAGTTTACTTATTAATTTTGTCTTTTCTTTTAGTGTATCAGAGCAATTATTTTGTGTATGGAATTCAGATACTGGCGTTTTATGCCTCATGACTAGCTCTGCCTAGTTCATTAGTTTTTCTTTTTTCCCAGTTTTTTATACCTTATACCAGTATTTTATATTTTATTATATGATATATTTATTTATATTATTTACTTATTATATAAATATTTTTATACATTTTATATCTTATTTCAGTATTTTATATCTTATAAAAACAAAGATATGTTTAGAAAAGTCACTAAAAATTCTAATTTTGTTGAATAAATTTATGAAGATTATGTCTCTTCTCAAACTTTTACTTTTAATATTTATCAAGTCGCTAAATCATGTCTGATTTTGCAACCTCATGGACCCCTCCAGGCGCCTCCTTCTGTGGAATTTACCAAGCAAGAATACTGGAGTGGTTTGCCATTTCCTTCTCCAGGGGATCTTCCTGACCCAGGAATCAAACTTGTGTCTCCTGCATTACAGACATTCTCCTGCATTGAAGGCAGATTCATTCTCATTGAGCCACCCAGGAAGTCGTTACATCAAGAGTATACATACCATTTGTTTTACTTTTTGATATGTCTGAAAATTAGGCATTGTGAAAATCGTATTAATTCATAATCCCAAAACTCTTGACCAGTTGAGCCAAAAAAAGAAAAAGCATCTTAAAAACAAAATTGTGTACAGAGGTCTAAATGTTTCAGTCATACACAAAGTAACCTCATTTTTTATTCTTTTAAAGTAATATCTTAAAAATAATATTAATAAAAAGCCATTTTAACCAAAATTTGAACCAGAAAATAAAATGTTATACTTTCTTTTTAAGGTGACTAGCAGACATGACATAATACCTTTACTGGGATTCAGAAAATCATTACACTTATTTTTATGCTTGATTTATATTCTTAAAATTTAAAATACTGATAATTTGATCTGTAATCAAAAGGAAGAATGGATTTTGTTGTGCTTTATTTTTAAAGAAGTGTTATCCCAACATTTTTAAGTGAACTTTTTGAATATTTATTCTTTCATAGGATTAAAACTTAATTCAGAGTTTAATTAAGGGATTAGGAAAAGGAATTTTAGGTTAGAGGAAATGCATTACAGTTACATTTTTGTCTATGAGTATGTACCGCATGCTGCATCCGCTTCAGTCATGTCCAACTCTTTGCAACCCCGTTGACCATAGCCCACCAGGATCCTCTGTCCATGGGATTCTCCAGGCAAGAATACAGGAATGGGTTGTCATGCCCTACTCCAGAGGATATTTCTGACCCAGGGATCGAACCTGTGTCCCTTACATCTCCTACGTTGGCAAGTGGGTTCGTTACCACTAGTGCGACCTGGAAAGCCCCAAGATATAAATCTACTTGATTTTTATAATAATCAATCCATATTAAATTGTGTGTACATGTATGTATTGTTCCTTTTTGGGGAAAAAAGTGTCAATCAGCACCATGGCAAATGAAAGGGAAGAAAAAGCTCTAAAACTTATTTGTTTCCACTTATTCATTAAACAAATTGTTTGGACATTTTAAAATAGCATGTTTTTCCATAAATTTATATTTGTAATTCTTTAAACCTAGGCTATAAAAATGAAGTTTTGAGAGGTAAGCTGGAAAACAGGAATTTTAATTCTTTAAATTGTCATATTTCAAGAATTATGCAAGAATTTCTGTATATTCTTCAACCACATTCCCCCAAATATTAAACTTTTACCTGTAACCACAGTTCCTAAAAAAAGAATAACATTTTTTTAACATAGTGACATACATGATTTATCATTCTTTTCAGCTTCACATGCAAACACAAATGCAAAGGTAAAATTATGAAAAATTTAAAAATGATTACTGAAGAGCATTTAGCCTAAAGTGCCGACTGTTGGGTTCATGTGACTGCATTGGTTGCATGTCCATGATGCCATCGCTGTTTATAAACCTCAAATATTGTCCATTTTACCATAATCTCCATTATAGCAAGAGAAAAATCCCTAATCATGCATTATATTCAGTGATCATGCCCCTTTAGACTTTTTTCCTTTTTTTTTGGTGGTGTTTTCTCAGCCTTTCTTTGTATCTCATTAAGTGATATTTGTAGATTCTGTAAGATAGTTCTTTTATAAATGCCCCTCAATCAGAGTTTTTCTTATTTTTTCTAATGATTAGATTTATGTTAGACATTTTTGACAAGAATACCACAAAAAGGATATGATGTTCTCAGTATATCATATTAGGAGGCAAGTGATGTCAATAACAAAAATTATTCCTTCCTCTACTCAATTCAGTTCAGTTCAGTTCCTCGATAGTGTCTGACTCTTTGTGACCCCATGGACTATAGTACGCAAGGCTTCCCGGTCCATCACCAACTCCTGGAGCTTGCTCAAACTCACGTCCATTAAGTTGGTGATGCCATCCAACCATCTCATCCTCTGTTGTCCCCTTCTCCTCCTGCCTTCAGTCTTTCCCAGCTTCAGGGTATTTTCCAATGAGTTAGTTCCTTGCATCAGGTAGCCAAAGTATTCCAGTTTCTGCTTCAGCATCAATTCTTCCAATGAATATTCAGGACTGATTTCATTTACAGTTGACTGGGTTGATGTCTTTGCAGTCCAAGGAACTCCCAAGAGTATTCTCCAGTACCACAGTTCAGAAACATCTATTCTTTGGTGATCAGCTTTCTTTATGGTTCAACTCCCCCATCCATACCTGACTGCTGGAAAAATCATAGCTTTGACTAGATGTACCTTTGTCAGTAATGTCTCTGTTTTTTTTTTTTTTTAAAGCTTTGTCATAGCTTTTCTTCCAAGGAACAAGCACCTTTTAATTTCACGGCTGCAGTCACCATTTGCAGGGATTTTAGAGTCCAAGATAATAAAATCTGTTACTGTTTCCATGTTTCCATATCTACTTGCTATAAAGTGATGGGACTGGATGCCATGATATTTGTTTTCTGAATTTTGAGTGTTAAGGCAGTTTTTTACTCTCCTATTTCATCAAGCTTTCATTAAGAGGTTCCTTAGTTCTTCTTCCCAACAATCAACAGAAAACTGGATTAAAGATTTACTGAACATGGACCTCCCCATCAGAGCAAGAACCAGATTCCCTCACAGCCAGTCCCTCCCATCAGGAAGCTTCCAGAAGCCTCTTATCCATCAGAGGGCACACAAAATGTAAACCACTGTTGCAGAATACTATGCAAACTGATCACTTGGATCACAGCCTTGTCTAACTCAACAAAACTATGAGCCATGCCATATAGGACCACCCAAGACAGATAGGTAATGGTACAGAGTTCTGAGAAATCATAGTGCACTGGAGATGGGAACGGCAAGCCACTTCAGTGCCCTTGCCTTGAGAACCCCATGAACAGATTGACAAGACAAAAAGATATGACACTGAAAGATGAGCTCCTCAGGTTGGCAGGTGCCCACCGTGCTACCGGAGACAAGTCAAAATATAGCTCCAGAAAGAATGAAGAGGTTGAGCCAAACGCAAACAACACCCAATTGTGGATGTGACTGGTGGTGTAACAGAAGTCCGAAGCTGTAAAGAACAATATTGCATGGGGACCTAAGATGTTAAGTCCGTGAATCAAGGTAAATTGGAAGTGGTCAAACATGAGATGGCAAGAGTAAACATAGACATTTTCGGAATCATTGAACTAAAATGGACTGGAATGCACAAATTTAATTCAGATGACCATTATATCTAGTACTGTGGGCAAGAATCCCTTAGAATAAATGCAATAACCCTCATAGTAAAAAAAAAGAGTCTAAAATGCAGTACTTGGATGCAATCTCAAAAACAATAGAATGATGTCTGTTTCCAAGGAAAACCATTCATTATCACAGTAATCCAAGTCTATGCCCCCAAAACTAATGCCAAAGAAATTGAAGTCGAATGGTTCTATGAAAACTTACAAAACCTTCTAGAGCTAACACCAAAAAAGATGTCCTTTTCATTAGAGGAGGCTGAAATACAAAAGTAGGAAGTCAAGTGATCCCTGGAGTAAAAGGCAAATTTGGCCTTGGAGTACAAGATGAAGCAGGACAAGGGCTAACAGAGTTTTGTGAGGAGAATGCACTAGTCATAGAAAACACCCTCTTCCAGCAACACAAGGGATGACTCTCCACATAGACATCACCAAATGGTCAATACCAAAATCAGATTGATTATATTCTTTGCAGGTGAAAATGGAGAAGCTCTATACAGTCAGCAAAAACAGACTGGGACCTGACTGGGGCTCAGGGTTTGAACTCCTTATTGTAAAATTCCCTCTTCTGTAAAGATGATATTGAAAAAGCAGGATTCTTTCTTAAAAGTTTGCCACAGTTTTGTGTACCTCTTATGTGGATAACTGTCTGATTCACACTAATATAATACATATTAACACAAGAGCAGTATTTAGCTTCTAGGTTTGAATCATTAATATTTCCATTCTTTCAGATTACAATTTTAGCCAGTACCTCTTTCAGTCTTTATCTTTTTTTGGATAAATGATCAATTCTCTTTACCTTATCTTGAAATTTTATTCTTTACACTTTTCTGACTTGTCAGAAATTTCAATTATATCTTAAGCTGTACTGCTGAAATGACTCATATATGTTACTTACTGGACATCAGGATATACTTGGGAGATTTCAGAGATTTCCTGAACACTTTCAAATGTAGTGATATTACTGAGAAAATCACTTTAACAATTCAACTAATGGAGTATAATTCTATTTTAAGATGAGAACCAATTATTGAAATGATTTAAATATAAAGTCATTAAAACTTTTCTTAGTTTTTAAATTAATAAGAATGTGTTAATATGAATGCTAGCACTCATTTATTCATCTTAATACACACAAATTGAGTTCTGGTAATACGTCACCTCTCAGATGTCCACACTTGATGACTACGTGCTATGATAGCTTGCTTCAAAAAGCTCACTATTTGGCTAGAGTCATAGAAAGATAACTCAATAATTTTAGTTCAGTGGGTCTAATTCTTATAACAGGGGCAGGCAGAGGATGTTCCAGGAGCACTGATATGAGTGCCTGACTCAGCTTAAAAGTGTACTGAAGTGTTATGTTTCCTGGTAAGATTGCCTGAATATTTAATAAATTTTAAAGGATGACTAGAGGCTTGGGACCAGAGAAGGCAATGGCAACCCACTCCATTACTCTTGCCTGGCAAATCCCATGGATGGAGGAGCCTGGTGGGCTGCAGTCTATGGGGTTGCTAGGAGTTGGACACAACTGAGCGACTTCACTTTCACCTTTCACGCTCATTCATTGGAGAAGGAAATGGCAACCCACTCCAGTGTTCTTGCCTGGAGTATCCCAGGGAGAGGGGAGCCTGGTGGGCTGCCATCTCTGGGGTCGCACAGAGTCAGACATGACTGCAGCGACTTAGCAGCAGCAACAGAGGCTGGGGGNTTTCACGCTCATTCATTGGAGAAGGAAATGGCAACCCACTCCAGTGTTCTTGCCTGGAGTATCCCAGGGAGAGGGGAGCCTGGTGGGCTGCCATCTCTGGGGTCGCACAGAGTCAGACATGACTGCAGCGACTTAGCAGCAGCAACAGAGGCTGGGGGCAGCACTCTAAATAGAGTAAATAAATTGGAGATCTCATTCTTTTATCTCTAATGGTTATTCACTTTATAACACTGATTCTCCAAAAGAGGTTCCATAACTCCGTGAAAAATACTCCACCTACCCTATGCAGAAACAGAAACTTATGATTAATAAATAATGTATGACCAACCTAGACAGAATATTAAAAAGCTGTGACATTACATTGCCAACAAAGGTCCATCTAGTTGAACCTTTGGTTTTTCCAGTAGTCATGTATGGATGTGAGAGTTGGACTATAAAGAAAGCTGACACCGAAGAACTGATGCTTTTGAACTGTGGTATTGGAGAAGACTCTCCAGAGTCCCTTCGACTACAGGAAGATCCAACCAGTCCATCCTAAAGGAAATCAGTCCTGAATATTCATTGGAAGGATTGATGAAGCTGAAACTCCAATACTTTGGCCACCTAATGCAAAGAACTGACTCATTTGAAAAGACCCTGATGCTGGGAAAGATTGAAGGTGGGAGAAGGGGACAACAGAGGTTGAGATGGTCGGATGGCATCACCAACTCAATGGACATGAGTCTGAGTAAACTCCAGGAGTTCTTGATCGACAGGGAAGCCTGGCTTGCTGCAGTCCATGGGGTCACAAAGAATTGGACATGACTGAGTGACTGAACTGAACTGAATTGAGCTACATTGAATCTGTAACTAGTGCTGCAGCGAATATGTGGATTTATGTAACCTTTTAGAGTTAGGGTTTTTTTTTTTTTTTTTTGTACTATTTGAATAAATAATCAATAATCTGAAGTATAATTGCTTGATTATGTAATAATTCTATTCTTAATTTTTTAGCAACAGTCTTCATTTTTTTTTCCATTGTGGCTGCACCAATTTACATTCCCATACACTGTGCACAAGTGTTCCCTTTCCTCCACATCCTTGTCAACACTTTTTTTCCCTGTTTTTGGTAAGAGCCATTCTAACAAGTGTGAGGTGATTATTCATTGCAGTTTTGATCTGATCATCCCTGATGATTAGTGGGCTTTTACATTCTTACTTCACTCTACTATAGTTTAAAGTGAAAAGTTAGATTTTCTTTAAGGTAGTCTTTTTATTTACTTGTTAATCTCAATTGAAGTCTCCCAAATGTTTTGGGTTTTCAAGGAAACTGATTAAAAAAGACGATGTGACATTATTGCAACTAAGCTTTGATACCAAGCTTGTGATATTCCAAATAAACTTCACCATCTTGGGGAAAATTTTCCATACACTTTAAAAGGTACATAAAATGTTTAATATAGTGAATAATTTAAAAAGTGTTGTCAGTTTAGTTCAGTTCAGTCACTCAGTCCTGTCTGACTCTTTGCGACCCCATGAACCGCAGCACGCCAGGCCTCCCTGTCCATCACGAACTCCCTGAGTCCACCCAAACCCATGTCCATTGAGTCGGTGATGCCATCCAACCATCTCATCCTCTGTTGTCCCCTTCTCCTCCTGCCCTTGATCTTTCCCAGCATCAGGGTCTTTTCAAATGAGTCACCTCTTTGCATCAGGTGGCCAAAGTATTGGAGTTTCAGCTTCA
>SJYX01006896.1:18561-28561 GCA_006410675.1 Oreotragus oreotragus
ACATGTAAGAAATACTATGGAGAGACTTCCTTTACTAAGTTTTCTCCAATAGTGATACATGGCAAAACTGCTGTAGAATATTATAGACTGAGTGTGACAATGATTCAGTGGAATACTTTTGCTTTTTATATGCCTATCTCCTTATATCAATATTTGAGAATTTCTTATAGATACCATATCTGCCAATCTTTGTATTTAATTTGGTTTAAATTTTCATAGTATAATTATTTAATATGTTAAGGCTTGCATCTTCACTGTTGTTGGTTTTGTGTTGGCTATACTGTACAACTTCTGGGATTTTAGTTTCTTGACCAGGGATTAAAACCTAGACTCTTGGCAGTAAGTGTGGAGTCCTAACCACTTGACCAACAGGAAAATGCCCTGTCTTTATTGTCTTTTATGTGTTTTTATATAGTTTCTTTCTTTAGGCATTATATTATATATAAATGACATCATGGTGAACTGTTGTCAACTTTTCACCAGTACAAGTTTCTCCACCAAAATTGCCAAGACTGTATACCCTTTATTATCCCTTTACCCTCCCTCGTGTATAAATAGTTGTCTTATTTTCTCTCCATACGTTCAGAACCATATCAGTGTCAAAGTTGTGCTACTAAAGTCAAATGTAATTTAAGAAGAAAAGGAAAATCTGTTTTATTAACACATTTTTATCTTTTTTCCTTTATAATCAGTGATTCCTACTTTTATTATTTTTATTCCATTTAGAAAACCACTTTCAGGCATTCTCTTAGAATAGTTTGTTTGGCAACACATTTCTTTAAGATACTGTTATTCCCTGTGGTTCCTGAAGTTAATGTTCATATGTTCCTTGATATATAATGTAGTGTGTTCACAGGTTCCACTGATTAATATTTTTGGGGGGTTGGGGACGAATTTTGTAACTATCAAAATGAGGATAGTAGATCTTTTATTATAGTTTCTAAGATTTTTCAAATTTTTGTTTTCATTTTTTCTCCTCTGTGGTTTAAATTGGATAATTATTTTGCTCTATATAAAATTACATATCAGTTCATTTCAGTCACTCAGTCTTGTCTGACTCTTTGCGACCCCATTAATTGCAGCACTATAGGCCTTCCTGTCCATCACCAACTCTCGGAGTTCAGTCAAACTCATGTACATTGAGTCGGTGATGCCATCCAGCCATCTCATCCTCTGTCATCCCCTTCTCCTCCTGCCCCCAATCCCTCCCAGCATCAGAGTCTTTTCCAATGAGTATACTCTTCACACTGAATAAACCATAGCTTTGACTAGACGGACCTTTGATGGCAAAATATTGTCTCTGCTGTTGAATATGCTATCTAGGTTGGTCATAACTTTCCTTCCAAGGAGTAAGTGTCTTTTAATTTCATGGCTGCAATCACCATCTTAAAAATCTCAAAGAAATTTAAAAAAAAAATTAGATGATGTCAATAAAGTGATGACATCTGACTAAGCTTTTAAGGTGATTATCACAAAAAATGTTCCAAGAGCAATTACAGAAACACCCGAACCAAGTAAAACAATCATAGCAAAGAAACAAAAAGTTTCAGTAAAGGAACATAAGATGTAAAGAAGAACCAAACAGAAAATGTAAAGCAGAAAAATACAGTAATCAAAATTTAAAAACTCAATGTATAACCCCAAGAGCCTAACAGATAATTTTCTTTTTTTATTTCTCTGAGATTTCATTGGTTATTCATATGATGAATAATTTTCTTTTAAACTTGAACATTTTGTGTATTATGTGATGAAGCTCTGGATTTTGTTTAAATCTTCTCTTTTAGCTGATTTCTTTGGTTACTGCCCCAACTGGAAAGATTGAGTACTGCTTTGTTATTTTACTATGGAGATAGAAGTTCTCATTTGGCCATTGTTAAAACCTGAAGGGGAGCCCCTTATCACTGCTTGATGAGGTTGGAACATGCAGTTCCCAGGAGTCCTCTACTCATATCTCCCTGACTGGGAGGAAGAAGAGTGCTCCATTATTACTAGCTATGTGGCTTCCACTTCCTGTGTGTACTGGTAAAAGTCTCGCTTGGCCTCTGCTCACCAACCTTATAAGAGGTATTTCATTACTCTTGTTGAGTGTGGGTATCCAAGTTCCCCATGTAGCTTTTATTGAGTACATGGAGTTAGGAGTTCTTATTATTGCCTAGAGGGGATGAAAGTGTGACCTCCCCACTATACCTTCTCTGATATCACCCTTGTGGGAAGAGTATTAAGCTATATTGTTATAATCTAGTAGGAGCTGAACTTCAGATATTTCTTGGTATTTGATGATGTCAGTGTTGATGGGGTACAATGAGTTCTATGTTGTTTGCCTTGAATAGAGTGTTTTTGTTAAGTTCCTGGCATTGCTGTGATATGTTTTTCCTTAATCCTTTGTTCAAGAGAGGAAGCTTTAGTTGAACAGTTTGTTGTCTGCATCTGTTCTTTTTTTAGATTCCCAGGTTTTTGTGTTCCAAGCCTAAGTTCTATAAATCCAAGAGAAAATCCAAAATTCACCACCATGTTGTTCCTTGAATCTAGAGGACCCTAACTTGTCTGCCTATTCTCTCCAGTTTTCAGGGTCTTCTTATATTTGTTTATATATAATGTCCATGGTTTTAAGTTTTACTTAACTGAAGAAAAAAAAAAAAAGCAACCACAGCAAAAACTCATGTACCTTCTCCCTGGGATCAGAGTTCTCTTTACCTTGTTGTTAAGCAGATCAATCCCAGATACTGCTCTAATTTCCAAATATCTATCCATTTGGATTTATTTAATATTCTGTGTGGACTCAGGATCAAGGAGTGTGAATTGGTTATTGCTAATTTTTTGACTATTAATGAAAAAAAATTAAATCATGTCCCACTGATATGAAGTATCTTTGTGTATAAAGGCCAGATTAGTATGAAACTTTATATTTAATGGAATGCTTTCATGTTACCAATATACAACTTTACTATTAGCTTCTAACTTTATATTGTTTCAATTTTATTTTTGTTATCTTATTTCCTTTCTATGAGAGTATTTACTTTAGTGATTCATACTAATTCAGTCCTTTGACAAATTTTTCATTCTTAAGATATTTGTATGACCAAATTTTTTAAAAAATCTTTGCTATTAATGTACTAGCAGTTTAATGATGGATATGTTGAAGAATGAGAAGTTATTGTGGCTTTTATTTTGGAAATATAAGAACATATTCATGTAAACTTCATTTCCTTCTATTTGCTTTCTTTATTCTTTCCTTTCTATTAAGTCTTGGTACCTCAGATTAAGAAACCAAACAAGAGTCAAATGTTCACATGGCATGTCATAAATCTTACTGTTTATTAAAGATATGCATTTTAATTGTAAATGTACATTTGACAGCTGTGTGTGATTTTCCTGTATTTATTGGGAATATTTATGCCCCAAAGTCCTATTTCTAGTATTAAGTTAAACCATATTGTTATGATTGAAATTCATCAACTTTGTGGAAAACATTTCAGAAAATTATCCAGAAGACCTTCTTAGACTGTCATAGATAATTGTGAAGAGAAAAAAGCATTACATAGAAATAGGAGCCCAGAAGCTAACTCATCTGGAAAAGTGGAAAAAATAATATCAAAGGATTTCACTTTCATAACAAGCTTCATAACTAATGAAGTGAAAGTCATTCAGTCATGTCTGACTCTTTGGGACCCCATGGAATATACATCCATGGAATTTTCCAGGGCAGAATACTGGAGTGGGTAGGCCTTCCCTTCTCCAGGGGATCTTCCCAACCTAGAGACTGAACCCAGGTCTCCTGCATTGCAGGTGATTTCTTTACCAGCTGAGCTATGAGTGAGACAGACAAAGTTTTATCAACTCTTCAATTAAAATGCTTCACTAACTTAAGATACATCGTCCCTTGTATGTAATATAAAGAGGCACTGCCAAGACTATTCTTTCTACTACTCAGTGCATGTTAATTATTTTGAACATTGGAGCTGATAATTAAAGATTTGAAGATTTTATTTATTCTTTTATAAGTATATGTCACTCTTTTTCAAGAGAATAATTTTATTGCTTGAATTTTCTTCTCTTCTGATAAAGCTAACATGATCCAAGTGAATATTTTCAAAAGTTTCTATTATTATGTTTGATATTTTGAATAACTCTTTGACTATTAGTCTGTGCTCCGTGTCAGTTTTTGCATTTTACGAGGGTTTCCTTTTTATTTATTTTGTTCTTATTCCACCTATAAGTGAAATCATACAGTATTTGTCTTTCTCCATCTGACTTATTTTACTTAGCATAACACACTCTAATCCATCTGTGCTGTCGCAAAAGGCAGATGTATAGCACATCCTGTTTATCCATTTATCTATTGATGGGTATTTAGGTTGCTTCCATATCTTTACAGTAAATGATGCTGTGATGAACATAGAGGTGCATTTAGCTTTTTCAATTAGTGTTTTCATATTCTTTGGATAAATAGCCAGAAGTTGAAAAATTAGATCATATTATAGTTTTGTTTTTAATTTTTTGAGGAAACTCCATACTGTTTTCCATATTGGCTGCAGCAGTTTAAGTTCCCACCAACAGTATATAAGGGTTCCCTTTTTTCTATATCCTCGCCAGTATGTATCATCTTGCCATTTTGATAGAAGCTATTTTAATAGGCATGAGGTGATACCTCATTTTGGTTTAGATTTTCATTTCCCTACTAATTAGAGGTTTTAATATCTTTTCACATGCCTATTACCCATCTATATGTCTTCTTTGGAAAAATGCTTATTTATCTCCTCTGTCAAATTTTGTTGTTGTTGAGTTACATGGATTCTTTATATGTTTTGGATATTGGATATCCATTTTATTTGGATATATAATTTGCAAATATCATTTCCCATTCCATAGGTTGTCTCTTTGTTTTGTTATTCATTGTTTAGTTCCTAAAAAGTTACTAGTTAACCTGTGCTTATGCTGTTATATTAAGGAAAATGGAGGAGAGGAGACAGCAACAAAGAAAATATGAGAATGAGTTTGTTTTTTGCTCACACTAGTGGTAAAGAATTTGCCTGTCAGTGCAGGAGATACCAGACATGGGTTCAATCCCTGGGTTGGGAAGATTCCTTGGAGAAGGAAATGTCTACCTACTCCAGTATTCTTGCCTGGAAAATATCATGAACAGAAGAAAGAGCCTGGTAGGGTACAGTCCATGTATTTGCAAAGAGTCAGACATGACTGAACACACAAATACTTAACTTTGCAATAATATAGTAAATCCAAGAATTGTATTTATGGATTTTTCCTTTTGGTTTTTCTCTGCTTGTTATAGGAGTTGATATTTGTTATAAACTGTAAAAGTGATTTTTCAAGTAATTTTTTGTAAAATACATAAAAATTTTATTTTTCCAAATTTAGTCATCAAAATAATGATATGGAAGTTTTTCTGTTATCATTTCAGCTTAAATTCTCCAAACTTTCATGGCAGTCTTAAGCAAATGCAATATTTACTTGGACTTCCAAGATTGTTTGGTGGTAAAGAATCCACCTGCCAATGCAAGAGACATGGGTTTGATCCCTGAGTCAGGAAGATACCCTGGAGAAGAAAATGGTAACCAACTCCAGTATTCTTGATTGTGAAATCCCATGGACAGGGGAGACTGTCGGGTTATAGCCCATGAGGTCATAAAAGAGTCAGACAAGATTTAGCAACAACAACAATAATATTTACTTAATCTACCTTGTAGCTTTTTGGTTGTCGTAAAATAATTGGAAATGTGCAAACCAATATTCTAAGTAGGTTTCTGAATTTTACCTGAGTGGAAGGAGATGCTGTGTTTTTATTTCCAGCTAGTTCTTGTTTTGTTTTTTTTTGCTTTGACTTTAAGTAAAGTTCTATATGTCTTGAATAAAAAGATGAGAGCCATTAAAATAGGCTGTCCTAAGATATATTTACTAAGTCACATAATAAGAAACTTATATTTATGTTAGTTTACCTTTGATGTATTGGTAATTCACTTTTGAAAATTTTATTTATTTGTAAATAGTTGCCTATTTTCATGAATTCTTTTTATTTTAGAAAGACTTTTTTAATGAGGAACTAATGAATTTTTGAGAAAAGACAAAAGTTTTTCTTTTTTTCCCCCAAAGTTGTGTATCTCAAGCAATTTTTGTAGAATGTTAATACTAACTAGTTAGGAAAACTTTAGAAAATTATCTCCTGAAGGCAACAATAGTTTAAATTTGTACCACCTAGTACATCATTTAGTCAGTTCAGTTCAGTCGCGCAGTTATGTCCGACTCTTTGCGACCCCATGAATTGCAGTACGCCAGGCCTCCCTGTCCATCACCAACCCCCGGAGTTCACTCAGACTCATGTCCATCGAGTCAGTGATGCCATCCAGCCATCTCATCCTCTGTCATCCCCTTCTCCTCCTGCCCCCAATCTCTCCCAGCATCAGAGTTGAGGTGCTATTTTTATAAAGATGATAAAATTCTAATGAGTACTAGTAACACATATAATTGACCATGTTAAATTTATCTCATTTTCCTCTATCTTTGTTTCTACTTCTTTTTACCAATCTTTTCTTTTTCTACTTATTCCTCTTCTTCATCCCCATTCAAAAAACAAAAATAAAAACATACACCTCTATCTAAAGTACCTTTTTTCCTCCCAATATAGTATATATTTTCAGCTTTTCAAATAATCACTTTATAGAGCCAGGGACATACACTTCAATAATAGGGGTTGTGATATATCTCAGTGTAGGGAATCTAGATGAGAACATTTTTCCCATGTTCTGACACTAACTATTATTTTCGTTTTTGAGCTATTCTCCAGCAGTGTTTCAGAAGTTAATAGTAGTTTATGCCTTTTCAAGGCAATTTTTCCCTTTCTTCTGTCTCTTTTGTGATTTAGTTAGACATTCATCAAGATTCCTCAGTGTCACTAATAAGAAGTTTAGGTTATTATAGAAAGTAATTTTCAGAATATTAAAAAATACATCTTTCAGTTATGTTTTTCTATGTGCTCATTTTTAGAATTGGTAAATTATGTAAAATATATTATAATATGTTATTTGATATTATTGTTTAGTATATATTCACAAGCATAATATTGACTTACATCAATCTCAGTTTTGGCTGAAAATATAATTGGAGATAAGAAATTAGTACTTTTTCAGTAAAAGCTAAAATGTTGAGTATTTTTAATATTTATATATCTATTAGAAAAAATAAATAACTTTGAACTTCTTTCAAAAGTCATTGAAAAAAAAAAAGAAAAAAAAAGTCATTGAACTCCCTTTTATTCTTCATCCAAGCCTTCCCCAGATTCCTCAAAATGATGTTGCTTTATTCAGTTTCAACTTGTGATAAAGAAAAAAGGATAACTGAGTACTAAACTGGGTCAACGTATATAAGAATCGTGTTTAGAAAAATATTTTTGCTTGCATTTTTGAATTCCAATACAAATGATTTTGAAAAATGGTATAGTAAGTATGGCTTTGGATCAATTCCAAAGCACTAATAACTGCTTATATCTAGTGTACAACAAAGCAAGAAAAAATTGAGATTAATTTTTGGGAAACTTTTATTGTACTTTGATATCTGTTGCAATCTCTAAACATACAATCAGTGGGCTTGTTTTGTTGAGAGGGATGTATTTCACAAAATAATTCGTCTGTGACACATTGTATTGAAAAAATGAAGTCCTTCACCACAGATAGTTTGTAAAGCCGTGGTTTATAAAAACAGTACTCTTGTCTAGTTTGAATGGCTATTTTTAAGAAAACAGAAACATTTTCCTTAGTAGTAAATATAATGATAACAGATGTTGTAGTTTAAATTTTATTTTTTAGTTTAAACCAAAATTTATTTTTTCATTATAAGAAGAGTTATATAGAAATATAATTGAGAGTGCAATTTTGTGCTTAAACTCTGTCTATTCCATGACTGACTTACGGAGGTTTGAACTTTGAGGCAGATAGTTTTAGAGCAAAACCTTTGACTGCTGGAGTAATAGACCCAAAAGAATCAGATTGGTTGCATGTTGATAGTAGAGCAGTGAAAATTTTCGGTAAAATAGAATTTCATTTTTAATGAGATACACATTTTAGGCACAGTTACTAGTTAGCAGTTGAACTTGGTCCAACCTGATTAAAGATAGAATTTTAATATTTTTACTATGATGAATCATACAGACACAGGGAAACAATGTAGTGTCCTAGGACTAAGCTTTTCTGTTGTCCTTAGTATGTAACCTTCATTCTCATGATTGCAAATTGGTTACTATCTAGTGCCAGTCACCATGTTCTGGCTGGAAAGGGAGAAGAGTGGGATGCATATTTCATCTAAAGCTACCATTCATTTTGGAGATCTTCTAGATGTTGTGCTTAATGCTTAATAGCTTTCTTACTGTATCCTTTCATATCTGAAAGAGTTGAAAATATTTCTTTTTACAGTTAGAACATAGTTTCTGCTGCAAGAAATGAAGTTCTGTTAGTAAGGATACACTAGAGAAAGGATAAGGCAATGGCACCCCACTCCAGTACTCTTGCCTGGAAAATCCCATGGATGGAGGAGCCTGGTAGGCTGCAGTTCATGGGGTCGCTGAGGGTCGGACATGACTGAGCGACTTCACTTTCACGCATTGGAGAAGGAAATGGCAACCCACTCCCTTGTTCTTGCCTGGAGAATCCCATGGATGTGGGAGCCTGGTGAGCTGCCGTCTATNCGCTGAGGGTCGGACATGACTGAGCGACTTCACTTTCACGCATTGGAGAAGGAAATGGCAACCCACTCCCTTGTTCTTGCCTGGAGAATCCCATGGATGTGGGAGCCTGGTGAGCTGCCGTCTATGGGGTTGCATAGAGTCGGACACTACTGAAGTGACTTAGCAGCAGAGAAAGGATATCGGGTAATCATCTGGAAGTGTCTGCCATCACAGTGGCTTGATATTCCCCAGTTCAGCATATGTCGAGCTCTGAACATCTGACCTGGTTTTGTCTTCAAAATGGAAGCAAATTGATATAAAATTTTGTTTAGGGCCATCTCTGTTCATTACTTCAGTATCTTGAGTATTATTATTATTTTTTAAAATTCTTGCAGTACTTTATTCCTGACAGTCTTCCTGTTAACACTATATCTTTTTCATTTTTTGTTGGTCTTGGCAAGAGCTATGTTCTTTGATAAACTGATATGTATTGATAAATTCTATAAAATAAAACACTAAATGAAAACAGACCACTTGAATAGGGAAATAACATCCTGCTCAGAAAATGATCAGTAAGGCCCAATGTTTGTTTTGTTAATTTTCTCATAAAATGTTCTTTTCATATCAATATGAATTCATATAATATGCCTCAGTAGTAATTGTATTAACTGTGTTGAATATTCATGTTTCTATGAGTAGAGTTTAAGAGGAAATTCTTGATTGGATATATAGGTAGCATACAGTAAAATTTAAAGGCTCTGTATTATTAATATATAGGAAGAAAAAGTATATGATTTAATTCAGATACTATCTACATGCTACTGATTATAAATTGAAATCCTTTGTCATATGTCTCAATAGTATACTTGATTTAGAGTGGTTTCCATGGTTTTATACTTTTATAAATTCATATATGACACTTATTTTATTAAAATGTATGTATAATACATGTATGATATATGCAAGTAGATTTTTAGAATTATAATACTATATTTTGATATTTTCAGAGAAGTAAAATATATTCAGATATGTTAAAATATCTATTTTTTACAACTTTATATTGATCAGACTGTTCATGACTACAAAGTTAAAAATTTTAAGATACACCTTTCTATTTTCTTTATTTTATTTTTTTTCTTTAAATGATATCTTTTACATTAGGGACCCTGGCTCTGTGAATGTGCTTAAGAGTTACTAATCAGGAATTTAAAACATTTTGGTTTCTATAAATGTACAAATGGGTTAATAAATCTTTAGACATATTTTTATCATGGTAAATTCTAATATAATAATAAAACTTTTGCAATGGATAAAAGTGTGGTGATTTAT
>SJYX01006897.1:0-27454 GCA_006410675.1 Oreotragus oreotragus
TCAGATCTAGGCCCTTAAATCTATTTCTCACTTCCACTGTATAGTCATAAGGGATTTGATTTAGGTCATACCTGAATGGTCTAGTGATTTTCCCTACTTTAATTTGAGTCTGAATTTGGTAATAAGGAGTTCATGATCTGAGCCACAGTCAGCTCCTGGTCTTGTTCTTGTTGACTGTATAGAGCTTCTCCATCTTTGGCTGCAGAGAATATAATCAATCTGATTTCGGTGTTGACCACCTGGTGATGTCCATGTGTAGAGTCTTCTCTTGTGTTGTTGGAAGAGGGTGTTTGCTATGACCAGTGCATTTTCTTGGCAAAACTCTGTTAGTCTTTGCCCTGCTTCATTCTGCATTCCAAGGCCAAATTTGCCTGTTACTCCAGGTGTTTCTTGACTTCCTACTTTAGCATTCCAGTCCCCTATAATGAAAAGGACATCTTTTTAAAGTGTTAGTTATAAAAGGTCTTGTAGGTCTTCATAGAACCGTTCAACTTCAGCTTCTTCAGCGTTACTGGTTGGGGCATAGACTTGGATTACTGTGATGTTGAATGGTTTGCCTTGGAAACGAACAGAAATCATTCTAACTTTTTTGAGATTGCATCCAAGTACTGCATTTTAGACTCTTTTGTCGACCAGGATGGCTACTCCATTTCTTCTGAGGGATTCCTGCCTGCAGTAGTAGATATACTGGTCATCTGAGTTAAATTCACCCATTCCAGTCCATTTTAGTTCGCTGATTCCTAGAATGTTGACGTTAGCTCTTGCCATCCCTTGTTTGACCACTTCCTTGATTCATGGACCTGGCATTCCAGGTTCCTACACAATACTGCTCTTTACAGCATCAGACCTTGCTTCTATCACCAGTCACATCCACAGCTGGGTATTGTTTTTGCTTTGGCTCCATCCCTTCCTTCTTTCTGGAGTTATTTCTCCACTGATCTCCAGTAGCTTGTTGGGCACCTACTGACCTAGGGAGTTTGTCTTTCAGTATCCTATCGTTTTGCCTTTTCATACTGTTCATGGGGTTCTCAAGGCAAGAATAATGAAGTGGTTTTCCATTCCCTTCTCCAGTGGGCCACATTCTGTCAGACCTCTCCACCATGACCCACCCGTCTTGGGTTGTCCCGCTGGCATGGCTTAGTTTCATTGAGTTAGACAACGCTGTGGTCCTAGTGTGATTAGGTTGACTAGTTTTCTGTGTTTATGGTTTCAGTGTGTCTGCCCTCTGATGCCCTCTTTTAACACCTACCATCTTACTTGGGTTTCTCTTAACTTGGTCATGGGGTATCTCTTCACGGCTACTCCAGTAAAGCGCAGCCGCTGCTCCTTACCTTGGATGAAGGGTATCTCCTTATCGCCACCCTTCCTAACCTTCAATGTGGGATAGCTTCTCTAGGCCCTCCTGCGCCCGCGCAGCCACCACTCCTTGGATATTGGGTTGCTCCTCCCAGCCTCTGCCGCTGACCTCGGTCACGGGGTAGTTCCTCACAATGCCACCCCTGACCTCAGACTTGGGTAGCTCCTCTCGGCAGTTCCTGTGCCATCGCAGCCTGGCACTCTTGGCCACTGCCCCTAACCTCGGACGTGGGGTAACTACTCTTGGCCACCACACTTTGGGCATGGGGTCCTCCCAGCTTCTTCCCCTGACCTCAGACATGGGTAGCTCCTCTCCGCCAGCTTAGTGCACCAGTCACAGCCTCCCGTGTGCCGGTAGAGATGGGAATACCAGACCACTTGACCTGCCTCTTGAGAAATCTGTATGCAGGTAAGGAAGCAATAGTTAGAACTGGACATGGAACAACAGACTGATTCCAAATCAGGAAAGGAGTACATCAAGGCTGTGTATTGTCATCCTGCTTATTTAACTTCTATGCAGAGTACATCATGATAAATGCTGGGCTTGATGAAGCACAAGCTGGAATCAAGATTGCCAAGAGATATATTAATAACCTCAGATATACAGATGATACCACCCTTATGGCAGAAAGCAAAGAAGAACTAAATAGATTCTTTATGAAAATAAAAGTTGGCTTAAACTCAACATTTAGAAAACTAAGATCATGGCATCTGGTCCCATCACTTCATAGCAAATAGATGGGGAAACTGTCAGACTTTATTTTTGTGGGCTCCAAAATCACTGCAGATGGTGACTGCAGCCATGAAATTAAAAGACACTTGCTTCTTAAAAGAAAAGTTATGACCAACCTAGACAGCATATTAAAAAGCAGAGATATTACTTTGCCAGCAAAAGTCCGTTTAGTCAAGGCTATGTTTTTTCCAGTGGTCGTGTATGGATGTGAGAGTTGGGTTGTGAAGAAAGCTGAGTGCTGAAGAATTGATGCTTTTGAACTGTGGAGTTGGAGAAGACTCTCGAGAGTCCCTTGGACTGCAAGGAGATCCAACCAGTCCATCCTAAAGGAAATCAGTCCTGAACCACCCTTATGGCAGAAAGCAAAGAAGAACTAAATAGATTCTTTATGAAAATAAAAGTTGGCTTAAACTCAACATTTAGAAAACTAAGATCATGGCATCTGGTCCCATCACTTCATAGCAAATAGATGGGGAAACTGTCAGACTTTATTTTTGTGGGCTCCAAAATCACTGCAGATGGTGACTGCAGCCATGAAATTAAAAGACACTTGCTTCTTAAAAGAAAAGTTATGACCAACCTAGACAGCATATTAAAAAGCAGAGATATTACTTTGCCAGCAAAAGTCCGTTTAGTCAAGGCTATGTTTTTTCCAGTGGTCGTGTATGGATGTGAGAGTTGGGTTGTGAAGAAAGCTGAGTGCTGAAGAATTGATGCTTTTGAACTGTGGAGTTGGAGAAGACTCTCGAGAGTCCCTTGGACTGCAAGGAGATCCAACCAGTCCATCCTAAAGGAAATCAGTCCTGAATATTCATTGGAAGGACTGATGCTAAAACTGAAACTCCAATACTTTGGCCATCTCATGCGAAGAACTGACTCCTTGGAAAAGACCCTGATGCTAGGAAAGATTGAAGGCAGGAGGAAAAGGGGATGACAGAGGATGAGATGGTTGTGTGGCATTACTGACTCAATGGATATGAGTTTGAGTAAACTCTGGGAGTTGGTGATGGACAGTGAGGTCTGGAGTGCTGCAGTCCATGGAGTCACAGAGAGTCAGACAAGACTGAACAACTAAACTGAACTGAACTATACTTTATTCATGTAATATTCTTCCCCATAACCTCAGTCTAATCATGAGAAAAACATCATACAAACTCAAATTGAGGGACTATCTACAAAATTTCTTACCAATATTCTCCAAAAGTACCAAGATAATGAAAAGTAAGGTAAAACTGTCACAGATGGAAGGTGATGAGGAGACATCATTCAATGCAATGTAGTATCCTAGATTGGGCACAAGAGTAGAGAAACGACACTTGTGGAAAAACGGGAAAAAAAAAAAACAAACAAATAAAATCTCTGGTTAATAGTATTTGCCTATGCTAATTTCTCACTTTTAGCAAACATGCAATGTTTATAGACAATGTTAATAGTAGGATATTAAAATATCCTATTAAATGTACTATTAAATAGAATTACTATTTAATGTACTATTAAATTGGAATGTACTATTGAAATGAGCAGGACCCTGTGAGGCTCCTGCACACAGAAGCCTTTCTATGTTCCCCATTTTTATCTGTAGGGAATAGACACACAGCTTCCATTACCTTCCCTGTGTTGCAAAGGGCAGATTCAAGCAGTTGCTAATCAGGGAAAGGAAGGAATGCAGAGACAAAGGAGAAGCAGTTAACAATAGTGCAGCCTTGGGGCACAGTCCTGGTTTTCCTCAAGGGATACATGTAACAATGTCTTTAAGCTCTTCTGAGTGCTTCACAGGTGGTGTTCCCAGTGGCGAAGAACCCACTTGCCAATGCAGGAAACACAGAGACTCAGCTTGGATCCCTGGGTCAAGAATATCCCCTGAAGGAGGACATTGCAACTCTCTCCAGTATTCTTGCCTGGAGAATCCTGGCAGGTTACAGTCCGTAGGGTCACAAAGAGTCGGATACAACTGAAGCGCCTTAACATAGCACACAGCAGAACTAAAACCGCCATCAAATGAAAGATCTTTCAGAAAGAAGGTCACAGTTTGATAACCTAGAGAAGTTCATCATGGGACCACCTGGGGCCAGATTAAAGGAACTACAGAAACTCCTGGGAATACCATTTGAGGCCAGATTAAAGGAGTGCAAGTCCTTCGCATACCCTGATCCTTATCAGCACTCAAGCCTGGAACCGTTGCTGTAAAAGTCCTCAACCAAACCGTCTTGGGTTGGGACACACAATTTTGAGGCATGAGCCTGCTGCGACCCCTTTGCCTGGCAAAATAATAAAGCTGTTCTTTTTACTTCACCCAAAACTGTCTCCAAGATTTGATTCAGCACAGGTGCACAGAGGACAAGTTTTTGGCATCAAATTCTCTCCTTCTTTTGTGTAAATCTGAAATTATTTTACAATAAGATTTTTAAAGGAGAATGAAAATATTTACTGGGTACAGATTTGTTTAGTGTCTACATTGCTCATGATACTGTAAGCTTTAAGAAGCCAAAGAACATGACTACTATATAAATTCCCCCCCCCACCCCCACTCAGGGCCTGGAATTGTACAGTTTTCTGGTAAGACCTCAGGAAATTGTGGTGTTAGTCACTCAGTCATGTCTGACTCTTCACTATCCTATAGCCCATCAGGCTCCTCTGTCCTTGGAATTCTTCAGGCAAGAACGCTGGAGTGGATAGCCATTTCCTTCTTCAGGGGATCTTCCTGACCCATGAATCAAATTTGGGTCTCCTGCATTGCAGGCAGATTCTTTATCATCTGAGCCACCAGGGAAGCCTGCTTGTTGTCTAAATAAGTGTGTAACTAATTCAATGGACATGAATTTGAACCAACTTCAGGAGATGGTGAAGGATAGTGAAGCCAAGTGTGCTGCAGTCATTGCAAAGAGTAGGACATGACTTAGTGACTAAACAAGAACAACAAAATAAGGATAAGTGCATGCCAGGATTTCTCCAATATCTGCCGTTTGCTGACTTTACCAGGATTTATACCCACACTAGGATGAATTCAAGGCAACATAAGCATAATATGAGACCAAATACATTCTCTCATAGGAAAAAATGTGTATTTTGTCCTATAGTGTCTGTCACAGAACTAGGTTCATATGCCTGACATATAGCAAGCCAAACACTAAAGGATTATAGCAGAGAAATGGTTAAATCACAAGGCAGCCAAGAGAGGGGGTAGGGAAGTAAATTTCAGATTTGCTTCTCCAGAAGAGAAGGCTTAGGGCTATTTTGGTGGCTCAGATGATAAAGAATACACCTGCAAAGCAGGAGACCTGGATTTGATCCCTGGGTTAGGAAGATCCCCTGGGGGAGGGCATGGCAACCCACTAGTGTCCTTGCTTAGAGAGTCCCCACAAACAGAGGAGCCTGGCAGGCTGAAGTCCATGGGGTTGCAAAGAGTTAGACATGACTGAGCAACTAATCACACACACAGCATGGGTTAAGAGGCAGAGTGGTCTAAGGTGTGGGCAAAGTTGATTGTAGGCAAGAAAATTGAGGTAATCAGTGGTCTGTGCAAGCATGGTCTAACTTCATGGCTCTGAAGGACACAAGTTCAGATCATGTTCTGAGAGTGGAGTATTGGGTCCTCTGAGGTCAAGAGGTCCCCCATGGGACACTCACATAGTCCCATTTGAATGGTTGGTGATCTCAACAGGTTTGAACTGGGCAAGAACTAGCTAAATGTTCCTTAAAATCAACTTAAACATTATTATGAGGAGGTGGGAGTTTAGTTCAAAATCAATTGAAAGCCAGTGACTAAAAGTAAATTAGGGCACTTCCCTGGTGGTTCAGTGGCTAAAACTCTGTTCCCAGTGCAGGTGGCCTGGGTTCAATCCCTGTTCAGAGAACTAGATCCCTGACCTCAACTAAGATCTGGTGCAGACAAATAAATATATAAAAGCAAGTGAGGTGGCTTATACTTGGTGGTATTAAGCAAGGTCACCCCTGCTTTCATTTTCATTGATCACATTTTAAAATTTCTATTTCTGATGCAAATTTCCTTCGCATGTTGATGGAGTTCAAGATAAGCTATTCTAAAATATGACAACTTGGGATTGAACATGACAACTCGGTTGGTTGGTCTAATTGCTAAGTTGTGTCTGACTCTTGTGACCTTGCACTGTAGCCAGCCAGGCTCCTCTGTCCATGGGACTTTCCAGGCAAGAATACTGGAGTGATTTGCCATTTCCTTCTTCAGGGGATCTTCCTAACCCGGGATCGAACCCAGGTCTCCTACACTGCAGGCAACTATTTACCATGCTATGACAACTTAGCATGATAAATATTTGAAGCTGAAAGAATCTGAGAAATGGCGTATGCAGGGAGGACTTTCTGACCTTCCTTTGAAGTAGGTCTTAAAACTCTCTTGTGAGAAGTGATCTCCCAATACTCAGAAGAAAGGAACATTCTTATCTTTGAAGATGAAGGGAAAAAGAGAGAACTCGGAACAAAAAAGCCTTGCTAAGCTTCCCTCAGTTTACTATACTTAGCTCACCTTTATCCTTTCACATCTTTCTAGGACTTTCCATTATTCATCAAACTTAGCACAAAAACACTCACGTTTAACTATTTTTCTAGTGCTTTATTTTCTTCTGAAGACTCCTTCCTCATAATACTCCTTATGAAGTATTATGTCACAAAATATTTATGTTAAATCTGTATGCTTGTCTCTTGTTAGTCTGTCTTCTGTTAAGAGGAATCCAACTAAGAACTTAAACAGGTAGGGGAAAAGAATGTTTTTTTTTTTTTTTTCCCCAGTATATTGTTTTGATCCAGTTACTAAAAGCCAGATCTGACAATTAAGTCTGCCATTTGGAATCTCAGCATTTTAGAGCTAGGAATGCATTCAAATAATAAGAACTTACTTTATCTTTAAACTAAACAGTTAGTGAAATTCAAAAGAAGGACAAGACCTCAGCTGCTCTATTTTACTTTATTCTACTCGGCTGACTGCCTCCTTATACTTGCAGAACTTCAGAAGACCTGGGGCTCTGTGGAACCCAGTTTGAAAATCAGGGCCATCATTTTACTGATAGGGAACACTAAAGCCCTAAGAAGCAAAGTGATTTGGCCAAATATCACTTATAGAAATTTTGATAAGATCAGGAGAAAACCAAAACTTTCTTGAGAATCATTCCTAATGAATTCAGTTAAGTTGCTTAGATGCAAATTATGTATTTTCTCTATCATATTGAAAGTCAAACTTATTTTCCCTAAAAAAAGAGACATTTTTGACCAAATAAAGTAAGAAAAAAATTTTTTTTTTTTTCCCCAGTATATTGTTTTGATCCAATTACTAAAAGCCAGATCTGACAATTAAGTCTGCCATTTGGAATCTCAGCATTTTAGAGCTAGGAATGCATTCAAATAATAAGAACTTACTTTATCTTTAAACTAAACAGTTAGTGAAATTCAAAAGAAGGACAAGACCTCAGCTGCTCTATTTTACTTTATTCTACTCGGCTGACTGCCTCCTTATACTTGCAGAACTTCAGAAGACCTGGGGCTCTGTGGAACCCAGTTTGAAAATCAGGGCCATCATTTTACTGATAGGGAACACTAAAGCCCTAAGAAGCAAAGTGATTTGGCCAAATATCACTTATAGAAATTTTGATAAGATCAGGAGAAAACCAAAACTTTCTTGAGAATCATTCCTAATGAATTCAGTTAAGTTGCTTAGATGCAAATTATGTATTTTCTCTATCATATTGAAAGTCAAACTTATTTTCCCTAAAAAAAGAGACATTTTTGACCAAATAAAGTAAGAAAAAAATAGTATTCTCCATCTGCCCATCTTCCTCATGGTTTTCTTGTTTGTTTGTTTTTTCTTTTTCTTGTTTTTTTTTCTTCTTTTTTCTCTTTTATTTTTCTTGTTTGTTTTATGATAATTTTTTTAAATTCTTTTCAGAACCCACCAATATATATCTATGGGAAGAGAAAAGTTGAGGTCTTTCATGTAAACTTTGTAAATTATGTTTCTCAAATCTTAGTTTCCATGATGACGGTCACACTCACATGAAGACTTACAAATTTCTCTAAAAGTTGATCTACCTTGTGTACAATGATGTTAAGTGTTGGGAATGACATTTATATGAAGATTTGTGAATCTTCCTGAAAATAGACCCTTTCTGCTGCTGCTGCTGCT
The DNA here is from genome assembly GCA_006410675.1 of Oreotragus oreotragus. Taxonomy (NCBI): domain Eukaryota; kingdom Metazoa; phylum Chordata; class Mammalia; order Artiodactyla; family Bovidae; genus Oreotragus; species Oreotragus oreotragus. Next base: position 8,241 of record SJYX01006897.1, read on the forward strand.
AAGTCGCTTCAGTCGTGTCCGACTCTGTGCGACCCCATAGACGGCAGCCCACCAGGCCCTTTCTAGTATATAATCAAATACAAGCTTAAGGGAAGACAAAAAAAATAGAGTGTGTACTCATCCTTACCAGGTAACTCAGAAAGAAATAAATGACTTCAGGGCATGAACTATGTTAACGGAAAGTAGCAGTATAATATAGTAGAAAACTTACTTCAGGAGAGCATCAGGGAAATCTGGACTCTACCTCTGATTGTTTCATACATTCTACATATTCATTTTGAAATTTCTGAGGTTTGAAGGGGGTGAACAGGAAAAGATGAGGTCCTTTTCAAATGTATGGTTAAATCTGAATTTACAATTACTTTTTGCAGGAAGTGAAATGAGAGCTGCTTTTATAGAGGCATTTCCTCTACTTTTCCAGACCACCTGGAATACTTCATACATGTCTAAAGAATTCTGACACCTGATTTTTACCTTCATGCATTTCTCATGCCATTGCATCTTTCTTATACCAATGAGGCTTTTCTGTTAAGTCTTTTCTTGCTAATGATGTCTAAAAACCAAAGGCCAAGTAATGAGCAGATCAATAGCTTCCATTAAAGTCTCTGTAGAAACTCTTCTAATTTTATCTCCTATGGTGTGACCTCCAATTTGCATAAGAGAGATACTACTTAAACTTGCAGGCAGGATTGATTGGCTGAACCTGACAAAGGTGGGAGAGCAAATGCCTAATTTAAATCACATCCAAAAGATGAGGAAATGATTAAGATCTGTGCTATAATTACTCCCATAATTCTTATTTCTGCTGTTTTTGTTTTTTTTTTTTTAATAAAGTTTACGTACTCATGTATTTATCTGGCAGTGCTGGGTCTTGTCTGCTGCGTGGGCCTTTCTCTAGCTTCAGTGAGTAGGGGCCACTCTCTAGTTGTGGTACACGGGCTTGTCATTTCAGTGGCTTCTCCTGTTGCAGAGCACAGGCTCAAGGGAACTCAAGCTTCAGTAGTTGTGGTTCCTGGACCTTTAGAGCAGAGGCTCAAAAGTTGGGGCACACAGGCTTAGCTGGTTAGTAGCATGTGAAATCTTCCCGGACCAGAGACTGAATCTGTGTTTCCTGCATTCGCAGGCAGATTCTTTACCACTGGGCCACCAGGAAGCCTTCTCCTAGTTTTTAAACTTAATTCTCTCATATAATTTTCAAATTAATACCCCCTAAATTTTTGTTTCCTTAGGGCAAGGAATAAATATCACTAAAATAATTCTAAATCAAAGGGCAGTTAACAAAGCAGCAGGCATTTCAGGTACTAGAAGCAGAATAAGAAATGCTTTATTGCAATATATTTTGTTGCCTAGATTCCAAAATTTTACATTCTGGTTTGTAACATCCTCCTAGGGCATTCTTCCTATATTTCAACAGTCAATTATTTTAATGTGTTTGAGTTGGCCCCAGAAATCCCTCTACCTCATTCACTTTCAGCTGCCCCCTTATTCTGATATCATACTTCCAATGATTTCTTTGCTGACCAGGGACATGTCTCTTCTTTCTTGATGCCTCTCTTTCCAGCTAATTCTCTCATCCATATCTCTTTTTATGGAAAATGTCTATTTTACAGTCTAGTTTTTAATACAATAAGATCCTAGAAATGTTTTCTTGTATTTCAAGTGTTTCTATTCAATTTATCTTTCTCTGTTGTTCCTGTTGCCATCACTGAATGAATGTCCAAGTTTTAGGGAAAGTATCTCATTGGGCACAGTAGTATTAAATTGATATTTAAAATAATAGCATCTAATATACACCAGGTGCTTACTATGTATCTGGTCTTGGGATAAATACTCACTTAAATCATCTATTTTCATAACATCTTTATTAAGTAAACACCCAATCTGTCCCCATTTATGATGAGGAAGCTAAGCCTTATTAAAAAAAAAAAATCAACAGTAGATTTGAAGACCTAATTTGTTGTATTTAACGACTTATAAACTGGGCAGCATCCCATCTAGACAATACAGGAGTCGGAGATGACTGAGCAACTAACACATACACACACACAAGGGGTTGCTCCAAGGCTGGAGCAAGAAGTTATGAGCACAGGAAAAGAAAGAATTGTTTCTGGCCAGGCCATCTTCTTTTGAGGAAATGGAAAGGCAGCGGTCTTTACTATGTGGATTATTTCCTGTTAACCAGGAAATTTTAGATTTAATCTTTTCAAGGTCACATTTCTGGGATGGGTTGAAACTGCAATTAAGCCTTGTTTTGCTGTCATATGGGGCAAATGACTCCATTTTGGCCTTGTTATTTCTAACAGTTCTTACCTTTGATCAAACACTCTGCCTGAGATATGTGATCAAAACTGACAGCATTAAAGCCACTCTCAGCTACTTCTCTATAGTTCTTACAGGTTTCTCTGATCCTTTGTGTAGTATCATTAGGCCATGACGTTTCTGCTTAATCCCTGTGATATTCTCAGGTCAGGGCTTCAGGTTTGCAATCTTTAAATTAGTTATTGTCTTGGCTTTTTGTTGACATTCCAGTATTATGGAGATCATGTTTAGTGGTCAGCAGCTACAAAAATGCATTTAAAGCTTTTGATAAAATACAATGTGCTAGGAAGAATATACACAGGATAATTCCAAAAGTTTGGAGTGGGCTTCAGAACTATGATCTCCAAGAAGTGAAATGAAAGTTGCTCAGTCATGTCTAACTCTTTGCAACCCTATTGATTATACAGTCCATGGAATTCTCCAGGCCAGAATACTGGATTGGGTAGCCTTTTCCTTCTCCAGGGGATCTTTCCTATCCAAGGATCAAACTGGGGTTTCCTGCATTGCGGCTGCTGCTAAGTCGCTTCAGTCATGTCCGACTCTGTGCGACTCCATAGATGGATGCACACCAGGCTCCCCCAGTCCTTGGGATTCTCCAGGCAAGAACACTAGAGTGGGTTGCCATTTCCTTCTCCAATGCATGAAAGTGAAAAGTGAGTGAAGATGCTCAGTCGTGTCTGACTCTTAGTGACCCCATGGACCGCAGCCTACCAGGCTCCTCTGTCCATGGGATTTTGCAGGCAAAAGTACTGGCGTGGGTTGACATTCCATGGCAGGCAGATTCTTTACTAACTGAGCTATCAGAGACTCCCTGAGCTCCAAGACCTTAACCAATTAAAGAAGACCCTATTGAAGTTTCCCTAGTGGCCTCCCTAGTGGCTCAGATGGTAAAGCATCTGCCCACAATGCAGGAGACCTGGGTTCAATTCCTGGATTGGGAAGATCCCCTGGAGAAAGAAATGGCAACCCACTCCAGTACTCTTGCCTAGAAAATTCCACAGATGGAGGAGTCTGGTAAGCTACAGTCCATGGGGACACAAAGAGTTGGACACAACTGAGCAACTTCACTTATTGAAGGTCATCCTTTTAAGCCAATGGCTTGCTCGATGATCTTATGTAATTGAGTTTCAACTTCACCCAAATTTTCAATGTGGGTCCAATACAAGATGTTGGCCACAGCACAGACATCTCCTTGCTTTGCTAAAAGATAACCAAGGGCTATCCTGTTGTTGGGATTTCCCAGGTGGCTCAGTGGTAAAGAACCCACTTGCCAATGTTTGATCCCTGGTAGGGGGAGATCCCCTGGAGAAGGAAATAGCAACCCACTCCACTCTTTTTGCCTGGGAAATCCCATGGACAGGGATGCATGGCAGGCTTATAGTCTAAGGGATCACAAAGGGTTGGACATGATTTAGCGACTAAACAACAACAGAAAATCCTCTCATGAAGAACAACTTTCACCAGTGAGTCTATGGATGCTTTGGGGGCAACAATTTTCTTAGCAATGGAATGTGTAATGTCTGTAAGAGTCAATGAGTGATTTCTGATCATATTTTCATTTGTATTTACTCCTAATCAGGGACTAGATTTACTCTTGAGAATTTCTGCATTTACCCATTTAATCCAAGGATTAGTCAGGTTTTTAGTTTATGTGGGAAAAGAATTTCCTGCGGCTTCCCAGGTGGCACTAGTGGAAAAGAATCCACCTGCCAGTGCAGGAGAGATAAGAGACATGGGTTTGATCCCTGGATCTGGAGAATCCCCTGGAGAAGGAAATGGCAACTCACTCCAGTATTCTTCCCTGGAGAATATTATGGAAAGAGGAATTTCCTAGCTAGCTTGAGATAAATTCATTCTATGATTTGGAAAGAAAGTGTCTTCTGGTGAAATCTCTTAGTGAGTAGGGGCAAATGTGACCTATATCAGCATGAGAATGTGGGGGTGAAGAAACGGCCTTGTCTTTCTAGGACAATGTGAGAATAAAGGAAAGAAAGAAAAGCGTTCATGTTCAGTAGAAGTATGAAGTCTTGATCTGTCATCTGGGACAAAAAGAGTCTACCTCAATGTGTATTTCTCCTCTCATCAATTTGATTCAGAGGTCTCCAGAATTGCTACAGGTGTTATGTGTAATCTTTAGCTATGAGCTGTGAACCCAAGGCTCACGGCCTTCTAGTTTTGTAGTAGTGTGATCAGTGGGGCACTTCCAAGGTACTTTCCAATGGAGTTACATGAATGTCTTAGTTCTGAGTGAATGGGTGAAAACTATAAACATTGCATTGGTGAATTGTAACCAGATACTTGAGGAAACTAGAATTCAAACTTCAGTCCAATTTAAAGTATACAACAAAACCTCAAAGACAAATAAGACTAGAATCTAATATCTAAAAAGGTTCAAACATAATTTTTCTCTTTACAATTATCTTTTCTTTTTAACCATAGATAATCATAGTAAAATGAATTTGTTTGACAAGGAATATAAAAATAAGAATACTGACTGAGAATTTCTGAATTCTGAGGAACAAGGTAGGAGAAAATGTAGATATTTTACTTCTTTATGTAAAGGTATATCTTACCAAAGTGTTGATAGTTGTAAAAATTTCTTTAAATCTGGAAAAAAGTTAAGAACCTGTACTATTTTAAACACAAAGTCATAAAAACTATAATCTTCCTTATCAGTTCATTTAATTCCATGTATTAATTCTTATTGTGCCTTATCTGGCTTTTTAAATTCTTTTAACCTTGACTAATGATTGAGGGTGAGAGGGACAGTAATAATTCATGGATGTTTGCAAACTTTTCATTGAGATTTATATAAGTTCCCAGTAAAGTGGGTGCTTTGATCACTGGAAATTTGCCACAAATGAGAAAAAAAACACTTTCTAACTTTCTTTGCCACTGTGATGATATTAACTTTGTAACAGGGAAAGACTTTAACTCATCTGGAAGCTATATGTACAATAACAACAATATATTGATGTAGTTATCAACCCATACTAAGTGGGAGTTTAATGAAGTTCAATTGCAGGTGTTCAAAGGATCTATAGAGAAGAGGTCTGGGGACTCTAGAGATGAAAATAATTTTTCTTAAATGCACTATGGTGGGTGAAGGAACACAAAACCCCAAAAATAGGCTTTTTAAGGCACCAGAAGAAATCAAACAGCTTTCTTGTAGTTCCCATAGAATAAAGGAAAGAAAGAAAAGCGTTCATGTTCAGTAGAAGTATGAAGTCTTGATCTGTCATCTGGGACAAAAAGAGTCTACCTCAATGTGTATTTCTCCTCTCATCAATTTGATTCAGAGGTCTCCAGAATTGCTACAGGTGTTATGTGTAATCTTTAGCTATGAGCTGTGAACCCAAGGCTCACGGCCTTCTAGTTTTGTAGTAGTGTGATCAGTGGGGCACTTCCAAGGTACTTTCCAATGGAGTTACATGAATGTCTTAGTTCTGAGTGAATGGGTGAAAACTATAAACATTGCATTGGTGAATTGTAACCAGATACTTGAGGAAACTAGAATTCAAACTTCAGTCCAATTTAAAGTATACAACAAAACCTCAAAGACAAATAAGACTAGAATCTAATATCTAAAAAGGTTCAAACATAATTTTTCTCTTTACAATTATCTTTTCTTTTTAACCATAGATAATCATAGTAAAATGAATTTGTTTGACAAGGAATATAAAAATAAGAATACTGACTGAGAATTTCTGAATTCTGAGGAACAAGGTAGGAGAAAATGTAGATATTTTACTTCTTTATGTAAAGGTATATCTTACCAAAGTGTTGATAGTTGTAAAAATTTCTTTAAATCTGGAAAAAAGTTAAGAACCTGTACTATTTTAAACACAAAGTCATAAAAACTATAATCTTCCTTATCAGTTCATTTAATTCCATGTATTAATTCTTATTGTGCCTTATCTGGCTTTTTAAATTCTTTTAACCTTGACTAATGATTGAGGGTGAGAGGGACAGTAATAATTCATGGATGTTTGCAAACTTTTCATTGAGATTTATATAAGTTCCCAGTAAAGTGGGTGCTTTGATCACTGGAAATTTGCCACAAATGAGAAAAAAAACACTTTCTAACTTTCTTTGCCACTGTGATGATATTAACTTTGTAACAGGGAAAGACTTTAACTCATCTGGAAGCTATATGTACAATAACAACAATATATTGATGTAGTTATCAACCCATACTAAGTGGGAGTTTAATGAAGTTCAATTGCAGGTGTTCAAAGGATCTATAGAGAAGAGGTCTGGGGACTCTAGAGATGAAAATAATTTTTCTTAAATGCACTATGGTGGGTGAAGGAACACAAAACCCCAAAAATAGGCTTTTTAAGGCACCAGAAGAAATCAAACAGCTTTCTTGTAGTTCCCATGGCCAAGCCCTAAATGTTCATTAATTTACAGTTATGTTTACTTATCCTAATTTCTCTAATTTAGGAGCAAACTATTGCCACGTTACTAGGACATCAGGTTGGCTAAAGTCTGACAATTGAGTGAGTGGTCATTTTTGCAAATGCAGAACAAATTTTACCTACTTTTTCCATAATCCTAATAGATTCTATTGTTGCTGCCTTTGCATGAAAATCAGCTAGGATATTTCCCTGGTATTCAGATTCAGTCCATTTAGTGTGAACCTCAATTTTGTCATCAAATTACTTTCAGAAAGAGAAGAGCAATGAGAAGATCACCTATTTTTGGTCCATTTCACCATGGTCCCAGAGAACATCATACATTATAAGACAATAGCTAGATTTACAAATGATAACATTATACCAGGGCATATCACCTTTCTAGGAATTTCACACAATTTCTAAACACTTCCATACCTATGGCAATACAAAATAAAGAAGGCCTACCATTTACTTTAAAATTATATTAAATATTTACTAAATACATAATATACCTATAGCATATTATAGCAAACAAATATTTAACATTAGAATATATTTAAGTACTATAGATCACAACTATCCTAGAACAATGTTTAATATATAACAGCCATCCGCTACATATGTGTTGAATATATAGCTAAAAAACTTCAAATGTGTAAATAAATTTGAATCAGTGAAAAAGTAAGCCTTTACTATCAGTGATCTGAAGATATCTAGAAGATAAAACTATTACTGCTTGTAAGCCATTGTTAAACAGTATGGGAGGATGACCCATATGTTACAGCAAACATGGGAAATTCCTTTTAATTTTGCTTATTTTATTTTTGAAATTTAAATCATTTTAATTGTCAAAAAATATGCAAGGCTCTTTTACTTGAAATGTAAGGAAAGTAATATCAATTGTTGATCTCATTGTACTCATAGGAATGATAAGAATAATTATACATAAACTTTGAAATGTCTTGCCCACTCTCTACCATGTAATGTGCTAAGTTGCTTCAGTCGTGGCCAACTCTTTGTGACCCTATGGACTGTAGCCCACCAGGATCCTCAGTCCATGGGATTCTCCAGGCAGGAATACTGGAGTGGATTGCCCTGCCCTTCTCCAGGGGACCTTCCTGACTCAGAGATCAAATCACATCTCCTGCAGCTCCTGAATTTCAGATTGGTTCTTTACCTCTGAGCCATGACCATGCAATAACCCCATTTAATTAAATTTGTTGTCATTTATTTTAAAATACTTTTTTCTATTCTTTTTCAAATTCTTTTCCCATTTAGGTTTTTATAGAATACCGTGCAGAATTATTGGTGCTATATAGTAGGACCCTACCAGCTATATACTTTAAATATAGCTGTGTATACATATCAATTCCAAACTCCCAGTCTATCCCTCCCCCCACCTCTTGCCCAGTTGTAATCATAAATTCATTCTCTAAGTCTGCAAGTTTGTTTCTGTTTTATAAATAAGTTCATTTGCATCTCTCCTCTTTTTTTTTTTAAAGATTCTGCATTTAAGTGATATCATACATTTGTTATTCTCTGTCTGACTTACTTCATTTAGTATGATTATCTCCAGGTCCATTCATGTTGCTACAAATGGAATTATTTCAATTTTTTATGGCTGATTTTACATTATACATATGTACCACATCTTTATCCATTCATCTGCCAATGGACATTTAGGTTGCTTCCCTGTTTTGGCTATTGTAAACTATGCTGAAATGAACACTGAGGCAGATGCATACTTTCAAACCAAGTTTTTCTCCAGGTATATGTCCAAGAGTGGGATTGCTAGATCATATGGTAACTCTCTTTTTAGTTTTTTAACAAACCTTCATATTATTTTGCATAATATTTTATATGGCAATGCTTTCTAGGTAATTTAACATATCAAATAAGCTTAGATAGTTGAATAAATCATTTGGAATGTTCCAGAGACTCTCTGAAAAATTCCCAAGTTAGTTTGCAGTCATAAGACTTCATGTAAAATTTGATTTAGGGAAGTTTTTCAAAAATGTCAAACTGTTCTAAAACACTTGATGAAATAGGATCACAGATTATGATGACATAATACTTAATATTTATTAACAAAACTTAGCTTTTTAATATTAAGAAGTTAATATTAAGCTTTTTTAAGTAATCAAAGAGCCAATAAAAACAGGAAACACAGATGTTTTTATCTTGATGTGACACAAAACCTTTGTTTAAAGGCCGATCACTTAAAAGATGAGGAAAATCTTTGTTTACAATTACTTATTAAGAGGTGATCAACAATCCAAGAAAAATTGTCCTTTCAGGAGATAAAAGAAAACTGGAATTTAGTTTTATATAATACAAAAACCTATTTCCAAAAACCCTTTAATAGCAACACTTTTTTAAAGCCAACTTGACCACGCAAGGCAAGATTCTCTCTCTCTGAAACAACCAAAAGTTTTAGATTAGATAAAACTACTCTAGCGTCTCTTAACAAGAATGTATCTCCATAGTGTTGGTTGCTCAGTAATGTCCCACTCTTTGGTACTCCATGGACAGTAGTCCAACAGGCCCCTCTATTCATGGAGTTCTGCTGGCAAGAATACTGGAGTGGGTTGCCATTCCTTTCTTCAAGGGATCTTCCTGACCCAGCCGTTGAACTCATGTCTCCAGCATTGCAAGCAGATTCTTTACCATTTGAGCCACCATGGAAGCACATACTTTTTCATAATCAAAAACATATCCTGCTTCCCTTGCAAGGAAACAACAGAGTTGTTTAGAAACCTTTAGAAACCTTTAATTTCTAGTGAAAACTAAGAAATAAGCAATTATAAACTGTGGATTGGCAGATTCATACTCCCTATAATTCCTGGAAAATGTGCTTTTTCATAGAAAATATCCAATGTGATAGCAACATATTTACAATAGATCCAACTTTATCTTTTGTTTCTCCACAATAGGAAGCCAAAAGTAGATAAACCTTGTAGGGTGAGGGAGTTAGAGAAGGCAAGGTTTGGAAAAAGAATGAGACCTGCTCTTTAAAGGAACAGATCACCTTTAATGAGGCAAGAAGAGGAAGCAGTCAGATTAGTGAGCTGCTGCACTAACCCAAGAGTGGAAATCTATTGTCTTAAAGGGGCCTGTTCTTTTCTAAGGTTGTTCAGAGTAGTTATCTCTTAAAGAGCTGGGGCAAGGAATTCTGGAGATCAGCCAGAGGTTGGACTGGCTGGGAACTGGGCATAATCAACCTTAGTGTCCATTTTTTTCTTTAGGTGAGAGAGTTCTTTCTTTTGCATAGAGTGGTGGGGAGGACTTGGAGGGGAGTTTTAACTCCAGGCTATTTTGAGCCATGTAACTTTCCTTCAAACCTAGTTTCGTAATTGTTTCATTCTTTTATCTTGTAATACCATTCAGAGGTAGAAAAACATCAGACATCTACCACACACACAGACACACATACATACACACACATATATATAGACAATCATGAACATATAGACAAACAGAAGATTCATAGTTTCCATTCTAAAAATTTAATCTTAGGATGAATATGGTAATACAAAACTTGTAACAGGGAAGAACAAGGTCTGACTCCATGTTGGATCTATTTCTTTTTAACCTTTGCTTTCTGTTGTTTCCTTAATATAATTACTAAATTTAAAAAATTGTCTGTAGCTATACCCATACATAATGGCCTGTCTAGGGGAACACTACCCCTCTTTCTGAATGTTAAACTAAAGTGCCTTTGTTCAGCTCACAGGGAAACATCCTGGTCCTGCCCACTCATGAGTGACTGCTGGGGAAAAAAGAAATTAGCACACACCCCACCCCCAGACTGGCCAAACTTGGAGATATTTTGAAAGACTTTTTACTTTATTTCTTTACTACCTCCTCCTCTCTGATCTATAAAAGATACTAGCATCCAGAACCCGATAAGATGGTACTTTAGGACTCTTCTCTGCCATCTTCTTTGATCCTAGCTTTCCAAATGAAGTCACTTTCCTTGCCTCAACACTTGGTCTCCTGATTTATTGGCCTGTACTATGGCAAGCAGACTGAGCTTGGACTCAGTCACAAACTCACTCATTTATAAATGAACAGTTGGATCAAAACTATTTTTCTGACATGCAGAATAAGTTGTTCCTTGCTCCAATGACTAAAGTTGGTTTGTTCAGCTACTGCTGCTAAGTCGCTTCAGTCATTTTATCTTGTAATACCATTCAGAGGTAGAAAAACATCAGACATCTACCACACACACAGACACACATACATACACACACATATATATAGACAATCATGAACATATAGACAAACAGAAGATTCATAGTTTCCATTCTAAAAATTTAATCTTAGGATGAATATGGTAATACAAAACTTGTAACAGGGAAGAACAAGGTCTGACTCCATGTTGGATCTATTTCTTTTTAACCTTTGCTTTCTGTTGTTTCCTTGATATAATTACTAAATTAAAAAAATTGTCTGTAGCTATACCCATACATAATGGCCTGTCTAGGGGAACACTACCCCTCTTTCTGAATGTTAAACTAAAGTGCCTTTGTTCAGCTCACAGGGAAACATCCTGGTCCTGCCCACTCATGAGTGACTGCTGGGGAAAAAAGAAATTAGCACACACCCCACCCCCAGACTGGCCAAACTTGGAGATATTTTGAAAGACTTTTTACTTTATTTCTTTACTACCTCCTCCTCTCTGATCTATAAAAGATACTAGCATCCAGAACCCGATAAGATGGTACTTTAGGACTCTTCTCTGCCATCTTCTTTGATCCTAGCTTTGCAAATGAAGTCACTTTCCTTGCCTCAACACTTGGTCTCCTGATTTATTGGCCTGTACTATGGCAAGCAGACTGAGCCTGGACTCAGTCACAAACTCACTCATTTATAAATGAACAGTTGGATCAAAACTATTTTTCTGACATGCAGAATAAGTTGTTCCTTGCTCCAATGACTAAAGTTGGTTTGTTCAGCTACTGCTGCTAAGTCGCTTCAGTCATGTCTGACTCTGTGCGACCTCATAGACAGCAGCCCACCAGCCTTCCCCTTCCCTGGGATTCTCCAGGCAAGAATAGTGGAGTGGGTTGCCATTTCCTTCTCCAATGCATGAAAAAAAAAATTGTCTGTAGCTATACCCATACATAATGGCCTGTCTAGGGGAACACTACCCCTCTTTCTGAATGTTAAACTAAAGTGCCTTTGTTCAGCTCACAGGGAAACATCCTGGTCCTGCCCACTCATGAGTGACTGCTGGGGAAAAAAGAAATTAGCACACACCCCACCCCCAGACTGGCCAAACTTGGAGATATTTTGAAAGACTTTTTACTTTATTTCTTTACTACCTCCTCCTCTCTGATCTATAAAAGATACTAGCATCCAGAACCCGATAAGATGGTACTTTAGGACTCTTCTCTGCCATCTTCTTTGATCCTAGCTTTCCAAATGAAGTCACTTTCCTTGCCTCAACACTTGGTCTCCTGATTTATTGGCCTGTACTATGGCAAGCAGACTGAGCTTGGACTCAGTCACAAACTCACTCATTTATAAATGAACAGTTGGATCAAAACTATTTTTCTGACATGCAGAATAAGTTGTTCCTTGCTCCAATGACTAAAGTTGGTTTGTTCAGCTACCGCTGCTAAGTCGCTTCAGTCGTGTCTGACTGTGCGACCTCATAGACAGCAGCCCACCAGCCTTCCCCTTCCCTGGGATTCTCCAGGCAAGAATAGTGGAGTGGGTTGCCATTTCCTTCTCCAATGCATGAAAGTGAAAAGTGAAAGTGAAGTCACTCAATCGTGCCCGACTCTGTGCGACCCCATGGACTGCAGCCTACCAGTCATGGGATTTCCAGGCAAGAGTACTGGAGTGGTTGGCCATTGCCTTCTCTGAAAGTTGGTGTGTGTGTTAAATATTTTTAGAGAACACACATAATGTTTTTTAAGTTTCAAATGACCTGTTTCTGATGACCTTTCCCCTTTCCCATAAGAATTACTTTCCTAAAGTTTGCATTTCAATGAATGGCTCTTCGGTCATAGAGAAATGAGAGTAGAAAATCTGCATCATGAAGGTAAAGATTAGGTGCAGGGCAATTCTGTTTACAATGCCCTGATCTCTTCAAGTGGTTTGAGATGAAAAGTTAAGGCACTGTGTATTGGCAAAGAAAAAAAAAAAAAGCAAGTGAGCTTTGGACCTACAGAGCCATATCTTTGGCCTGTAAATATTTGATTTGTGAAACAAAAACAGTTGTATTACTTTGAATGTTTTTCTTTCCTCTGGGCACATTTAAACTTATGGGGGAAGCTAAAAAAAATCCTATCAGGCTCTGAATTTTAGCTCCCAATTTGGTCAAATTTCTGACTATAAATTTATTAAATTAGTTCAAATATCTTGTCAGGTTTCAGCTGGAAAATCAGTAAATATTTCTGGCAATACTGAACAACTCCATGAATTTTAATTTATAGTTTCCCCTTTACTGTTTAAGGTAATAAACTTAGCAGTTTAGTAGAAAATCCCTCAGAGTCCAGTCACCTTTGGGAGGAATCCTTGTGGGAGTGTTTGAGCTGATTTTGATGAATTTTCATTGAACCTTTGAGGACAACCTCTTATCCAATCTCCCAATTGATTACAATTGACATATCAATTTCTGGGGCAGTGTTTTGATGATGAATCCCTAGAAGAATGTAACAGAGGAGGCCCAGGTGTTATTCTGGGTCTCTGGCCTTGGAGCTGTGGCAGCTGCAAAGCTATTAGCTTGGCAGATTTCTGTTTGAAATTTTGTTCCAGAGTCCTTTAGAAATGCTCAGCAATAGTCACAAGTTCAAGCAGGTTAATGGCCTCCTATCCCAGTTTCTGCCTTTTTAATCCACTAATTTCAGGAGATAATCTATTCACAAGTAGGCAGCTAGAACAGGTTGGGTGACCTCAGTATCTATATGGAACTCCAAATGCCTTAAAAAGAGAGCTTCCCAGTGGGCTTTAAAGTCTGCCACAAATTCATCTTTCTTTTGTTTACATGATTGAATAACAGACCAGTCTGAGTGGGCAGGGAAGATTTTAGGAATGGATCATGAGTACACAGGTGAAAAAGGAGAGAGGAGCCCTTGGGGGTCATATCAGTAGTCACATCCATCCTTTTACCTTTTCTCTTAGATACCCCTAATGTCTTTAATTTTTCATTAGCTTTTGGTAATGACTCTTTTAATGAAGCTATTTTGGAATCTTAAAGCCTTTTATGAGCTTCTGCATACTAATTAAAGTAGGAATTCCATTCTATCTGTCCAATTTGGGATCTCTTTCTCTCAAGTGCATTTTCTTAAATGAGTGACAGGTCTAATGGAATGTTCCCCATAATGGCCATTATAATTATAGATTGTTTTTAGCAACATATGATCATCTTATTAAATATCTTAAACTTCCAAGACTATAGTTGTTAAACATAATATGAGCAGGTGTGCTGGAAGGTGGTGCACTTAAGTTTTGGATATAAAGGATCCCATTTCTTTTAGCTAGACTTTTGGTTCTCTTAGAGCTAAATTAATACCTAGAATTCATTCCCATTTACCTTGGAATTATGGGGTGTTTTACAGTGTATCTTGTTGCACAGAAATTTTCTTGAAGTTGGTGGGTGACTAGCATCAGTCTAACCTGTTCCATGATTAACTTATCTTATCACAGGAGTCTTCTTGAGATGACAAGGACTCTAACAGCTTTTAAATGCCTACGTTCACGCTCATCAATTTTTGTGACTTTTTGGCTTCAGGGATTTCCATAAGCAATGTCCTCTACCTCATGAACATATTAACAGAAATCAGCAGTTAACTAGAAAAACTAGTGGCTGGGAAAAGGATTGAACTAAAAGCTTTCTAAGAATGAGACCTATAGACTGACTTCTAACAAATGGAGAACTGAAGCTTCCACCAGAAGCTCCAGAGTGGGATCTGGGAAAGGATTCCAAATAAATGAGGAACTACAGCAGTTTCTAATGCAGTGCCTAGGAATAGAATTAAGGGCTGAGGTTTCTCATCCAAGGAATTTTGGTCTAAAAAGCCCAGGGATTTGGGTTCAGGTAGAACTGACTGTCAGATCTGTTGGGCTCCAAGCAGAATTGTTACTTTCCCTGTGGCTCAGCTGGTAAAAAAGTGGACTTCCCTTGTAGCTCGGCTGATAAAGAATCTGCCTGCAATGTGGGAGACCTGGGTTTGATCCCCAGGTTGGGATTTGATCCCCAGGTTGGGACGATCCCCTGGAGAAGGAAAAGGCTTCCCACTCCAGTAGTCTGACCTGGAGAATTCCATGGACTGTATGGTCCATGGGGACACAAAGAGTCAGACACAACTGAGCAACTTTCACTAGCTGCTCTACCCTGTAAAAGAAAGCCAATCAGCCCGGGAGCCTGAACACAAAGAGGGGAGCTCAAACCAAGAGGAATGAGAAAGTGACCAATGGCCTCTTGGAACTATAAGAAATGCAGTGAATTCAAAAGGATTTGTGGAGTGCCATCTCTGTGAATCTCATTTTCCCCAAATGCCACTAGAAGTTTGCCTCAGATCCCACTATAGCCCCCAATTTGTTAAAAAATAAAGTTCAACAGAGTACATTTGAAGGTCTAATTGATTTTGCTCAATAATTCATGAATTAGGGAGCATCCCATCAGGTAAATAGAAGGGCACACACACAGACGGCTATTCAAATGAAAGGTTTTTATAGGCTGAAGGAAGGTGGTGTAAGTAAGTATGAGCAGAAGAAAATAAAGTATTGTTTCAGGCTAGACCATCTTCTTTGCAGGGAAGGAAATGGCAATGGTCTTTATCATGCAGATTACCACACTAGGTTGATCAGAAAATTTTAGGTTGATTATTTTAAAGGTCACATTTCTAGGAGGGGTTGGAACTGCAACGAAGTCTTGGTTTTCTGACATGAGGGGCAAATGACTCCATTTTGGGCTTGCTAACAGACTTAAGATAGTATAAACAGAAATACATTTAACCCACAGATTTAGATGCTTATCAAAACCACTGAAAAGTGGGAGAGGGCTGCACTTGGGGTCTCTGGGAACAACATCTACAAATATCACAGGACAGGACTGATGCCTGGTGAAAGGTAGGGGATCAGGAGGTTCTTTGCTAAACGATTGAATCTAAGAACACATAGCTGGAAGTGCAAACCTTGGAACTAGAAGACAGGACCAGGAAGCCCTTGAAGCCATCCCCTCTTGATACTCGACACTAGTGCACTGTTGCAGAAAATGCTCATATTTCTATGATAATTTCAAGCAGTAGAGTAAACTAAGTGTAGTGTGGTCTACCTGGCCTACATGTTCTCTCCCCTACCTTTCAAAACTTTGGTGAATGCAATCAAAGAAATGAACCTAATTTGTCACCAGATTCTGGCTGCAAGGGAATCTGGGAAGTGAAGCTTTTAGTCTTTCAGCCTCTACTGTAAAGGGAGTCCTCCTAGCAGGAGTTAGAATAGATATGAAGTGCCAATCAAATAAGCTAAATCCAATAAAAAGAATGAGTGACTGTGACACAACACAGAGTGAGTAAACAGTGAAGATCAGAGTACAACTCAGGCTGACTCGTTTGCAAAATCTGACAATAATCACTGTACAACACTGCCTCTACAGCAAGATGCTCCAAAGTTCCAAATACATGTTTTGAGAAACATTAATTTTAACAGGAAAAAGCACCCCAAAAAGGAATTGAAAATAGAAAAACTATTATCTGTTATCTTTCCTTTATTCAAGGTTATTAGTCTTATTATAGTAATTAATATATACATTTTTGATGTAGATAAAGACATGCTTACCTACTTCATGTAAATTATGCCAAACCAGAGAATGTGACTCCTTTGAAATCTTAACATGCTGTGAACTGGAGGGAGACAGATTCTTTTGATATTATTGTTATAATTTTATAGCCTTCACAATCTATGATTTAGAAGTTTAAATATTTATTTCAGGAGATTTTATCAGATTCTCTTGGTATCTTCAAGGTTCTTGGATAAGCATCTACCACTGTCAAAATGTATCTGACTTTGGTACACATGGTGACTGTCAAAATGTATCTGACTTTGGTACACATGGTGTCCAGAGATGAGCTGGGCTTACAGCATTCCTCCACCAAAGGAAGTGTAGGGAAAACAAAGATGATAACAGCAGAGGCTACCCTCCTTCTCCCTACCAATGGGAAGTGAAGTGACAGATATTGCTCCTGCTATCCTACCTGCTTCATGTTCTTTAAGATATTTATGTATTTTAGGTTTTTCTATACCTGTAAGATTCACTAAGCAATTTTCTGAAACTGAGAACTTTTCCTTAGCCTTTAAAAAGATGTTGCTGTTACTGTTATTACCAACTTCAGTGACTTTTCTCTTACACTGGTAGGTCTGTGGAAAATCCAATAACTGTATTCAATGTGTTCATGAGACCAGGGCATGTGGCTGATAGTCAGAATATCTGACTTATCCACCCTTGACTTAATGTGTAAACTGGGCTAAGTCACTCCACTTCTCTCAATCTCATTCATCCTCAAAAAACAGAATACACATCACTGGATAATATCTGAGTGAAATCATTATTAGAAAGAATCTCAAGACGCCAGTTTCACATATCTTCCTGGACTCCCTATTTTATTAAAATAACAAAGAAGATGGAAAAGTCTTTTTATATAGCTTTCAATCACAGGGATAAGAATAGAAAGTTAATGTAGCATTTGCTGTATTCATTAATTTTTTTTTTTCTTTTAGAGGTTTCTCCTTGCCAAAATGTTTCGTATTATGCTGCAAGGAAACTACTGTCTCCAGTAAGAGAGGTAGCTTGATTTTGTGAAGAAAAGTGAAAGTGAAGTCGCTCAGTAGTGTTTGACTCTTTGTGATCCCATGGACTATAGTCTACCAGGCTTCTCTGTCCATGGAATTTTCCAAGCAAGAGTACTGGAGTGGGTTGCTATTTCCTTCTCCAAGGGGATCTTCCTGACCCAGGGATCGAACTCAGGTCTCCTGCATTGCAGGCAGACGCTTTACCCTCTGAGCCACCAGGGAAGCCCTTCTGAAGAAAGAAGGGCAATTATTTGAGAAGCAGAAGCTCAGAAATGTGCTTGAAGAAAATGTGATTTATGTGTATGTGTGGAAACTATTGTGTTAAAAGAAAAAAAAAAACAGAAAAATTTCCATTCCTAGTTGCTACTTTTTTTTTATTTTCACAATTGCAGTGGCAAGATAATAAACAGGCTGCCAAAAAGTGTGTAAACATACTCTTTAGTCTCCTAAAACAATCTCAATCAGTTCAGTTCAGTTCAGTACAGTCGTTCAGTCGTGTCCGACTCTTTGCAATCCCATGAATCGCAGCACGCCATAAATAGGGTCAATTATTTAATAATGATCTTTGCAGCCATGAAATTAAAAGATGTTTTCTCCTTGGAAGGGGAAGTATGACAAACCTAGACGGTGTATTCCCCTGGAGAAGGGAAGGGCAATCCACTCCAGTATTCTTGCCTGGAGAATCCCATGGACATAGGAGCCTGGTGGACTGCAGTCTATGGGGTTGCAAAGAGTCGGACATGACTGAGTGACTAGCACACTTTGATATTTTGACAGACAGTGTATTAAAAAGCAGAGATATCACTTTGCCAACACAAGGTTCAATTGTTCAAAACCACAAAGTTATGGTATTTCCAGTAATCATTTAAGATGTAAAACTGGACCATAAAGGAAACTGAGTGCTGAAAAGTGGAAGGTGTTGAATTGCGATGTTGGTGAGGATGCTTGAGAGTCCCTTAGATCACAAGGAGATGATTAATCTAGTCAGTCCTGAAGGAAACCAATCCTAAATACTCGTCTGAAGGACCAATGCTGAAGCTGAAGCCTCAATAGTCTAGTCACCTGTTGTGAAGAGCTAACTCATTGGAAAAGACCGTGATGCTGGTAAAGACTGAAGGCAAAAGGAGAAAGGGGCCACAGAAATGAGACGGTTAGATAGCATCATAGACTCAATTGACTTGAATCTGAACAAAGTCTGGAACACAGTGGAGGCCAGAGAAGCCTGGTGCTCTGCAGTCCATGGGTCACAAAGAGGCAGACACAACTGAAGTGACTGAACACACAAGCATTTGTTGAACAATGTAATCAAAATCTTTCTTTCTTACTTTTGGCTTGATTGCCAAGGAAATTTCTTCTTTAAGAAGGTGAATATCCAAGGGAAAAATAACAAAATGAGGTAACAGTAGAAAATTTCTCTCCTATGAAATTAGAAGATGCTTACTCCTTGGAAGAAAAGTTATGACCAACCTAGATAGTACATTCAAAAGCAGAGACATTACTTTGCCGACTAAGGTCCGTCTAGTCAAAGCTATGGTTTTTCCTGTGGTCATGTATGGATGTGAGAGTTGGACTGTGAAGAAGGCTGAGCACCGAAGAATTGATGCTTTTGAACTGTGGTGTTGGAGAAGACTCTTGAGAGTCCCTTGGACTGCAAGGAGATCCAACCAGTCCATTCTGAAGGATATCAACCCG
>SJYX01006897.1:29618-204405 GCA_006410675.1 Oreotragus oreotragus
TTTTTTTTTTTACCCACTGTATTTTAGAGTCACTGAAGCATAGAGTGGACATTCTGTCTTAGTTATGTTTTTATTTTCCTATAGCTATATTTTCTTTGCCTACTTATAGTATAAAACAGCCATCAGTCATCTTTATCAAATCCACTTTTTTGTGTAGGTCCCGCTACCAAGTTACTTAAGGAAAGGTGATTACTGGCCTCTTTGAATTTATTTCTGAAAGAGGCACTGCTACAAAAAAAGTTCTTGGCATTAATCATATTTTCATTACTATTTCATCATTTTTTATCACTTTCTTTTCCCTGGTATTTTGCTCAATCATGATCATATTTGTCTGTCTGTTTTTCCACTTGATTAATTCAGTGAGAGAGAGACCATCTTTGCTCTGTTTACCACTCTATCAGTCACCTTGTGCTAATTGATTTTGTATCCATTGTATCACTAAAACATCAAAAGCAGCCTGTGTGTAGGAATCACTATCTTCCTTTTACAAACAGGAAAACTAAGCCTCCAAGATGTTAAGCATCATTTTTTAAAAGTCACACAGCTGGTAAGTAGGGAGGAATGATTCTTGCTAAGAGATCTATGGTTCTCAAACATACTTTCCACAACATCTCTACAATATCTCACTGCTGCTGGAGTTCTAGAAGTGGAAGAAAAATATGCTCAATATCTCACAAGACTCTAGTTTATCTGTAATTCTGAATCTACCTCGTAGCATGAGAACTGACAAAACTTGTTTTGATAAAATAACAACAGAGATTAACAGCTTTCCACACCCCTAGATGTGGTCCAAGCATCCAGGGTGTTCAGTTAAAGGTGTTATATAAATAGGTAATCCCAGGTGGTGCAGTGGTAAAGAACCCACCTGCCAGTGCAAGACACACAAGAGATGTTGGTTTGATCCTTGGGTTGGGTAGATCCCCTGGAGAAGGAAATGGCAACCCACTCCAGTATTCTTGCCTGGAGAATCTCATGGCACGCTACAGTCCATGGGGTCACAAAGAGTTGGATTATATAGGTGACAATGTAATTTTTAAATTTTAATAGTTTTTATCTTGGTTTTGTTTAATCCTTCTACCTAATTAGTTTCTTAAGTATGCCACCTGACTTCATACTTTCCAGAGAACATTTGCTATTTATATTATTTAAATATATCCAAACTCATCATCACTGTAATGCCTAACATAATGACATTAAAAGCTTTCATTCATTATGTATTTATTCTGTGCCATCATTCAGTTGCTAAGTATCTTCAAAAGTGAAAGTGAAAGTGAAGTCACTCAGTCGTGTCCGACTCTTTGCCACCCTGCGGACTGTAGTCTACCAGGCTTCTCCATCCATGGAATTCTCAGCAAGACATTAATACTTTAAATAACCTTATGGAACATTGTATACTATCATTATTCTCATTTTTCAGATAAAGACACTGAGGCTTATAGAATTTTCTTCAGGCTCAACTCATGTGTCATCTACTTAGAGTTTTCCTAATCACCCTGTATCAAGTTGTATTTGGGTTTTCCATGCCCCCACCATCTCATATTATATATCTTTACAAATAAAAACAAACATGTAGAACAGAGTAGTGGAAAGCTGAGTGCTGAAGAATTGATGCTTTTGAATTGTAGTGTTGGAGAAGACTCTTGAGAGTCCCTTGGACTGCAAGGAGATCAAACCAGTCAACGCTAAACGAAATCAGTCCTGAATATTCATTGGAAGGACTGATGTTGAAGCTGAAACACCAGTTCTTTGGCCACCTGATGTGAAGAACTGACTCATTGGAAAAGATCCTGATGCTGGGAAAGATTGAAGGTGGGAGGAGAAGGGGATGACAGTGGATGACATAGCTGGATGGCATGACTGACTCGATGAATATAAGTTTAAGTAAGCTTCTGGAGTCGGACAGGGAAGCCTGGTGTGTTGCAGTCCATGGGGTTGCAAAGAGTTGGACATGACTGAGCAACTGAACTGAACACTACTATTTTTAAAATAAGTAACAAATACATGAAATTATACATATGATTCTTTATATATTTTATATATATATACATGTACATATATATAACAACTTTTTGTTGCTGTTCTGTTTTATCCAATTGCAACTAAAATCTATAATGCTGTGAGCTTATTTTGTTACCACTGTATCTCTAATATCTGAAACAGCCTACAGCACAGACTTAATATTAGATAAATACTTGTTAATGAATAAATAAATCAATGAGACAATTGATTTAGAAACAATATTTAGAGCTGAGAAGACCAAGGTCTTTTTACTTCTAGTTCAATATTCTTTGAACTATTAATAAATTATACAAGGTTATACAAGAAAATTGAGTTTACAAAGTTTGAGGATAGAAATGCTTAACTTTGTTTTAATTTTGTTTATAGCTATATAGTTTCCCTTAAATTGTACTAGGTTAATATGATTGAAAGCAGAAGTTTTTAACTTGCTTGAAGAACAATCTCTTCAGAGAACTGTGTGTGATTTGGTGTTTTTATGCATAATTCAATTACCTTTGTTTATGAGAGCAGGAATCCTCATTGAACAGTAAGATATTAGCACAAAGTTTGAATTACTGTACTATTCAGAATATATTTATTTTAAATCCTTTTAAAATTGCCTAGACTTCACACTTTTACTCTCTTTGATTAGTTGGTAGCAATAAAGCCTTACTCCGTCTACATAGATTTCTTTGATATGGTTTGTCGTCTTTGAGTCAGAAAATTGACTTTTTATGAAAACTCTTGGCTCACTTTGCTACAAATTAGAAGAACTCAAGGAATGAGAGCTCAGTAACTGAATTTGCATTAGGATAACTTTTAAAAGTACAAGTCAGTTATCAAAGAGGTTTGCAAAGGTGGAATCATTTCATCTGGGAATCTGCCAGGTGGGGTCCTAATAACTACATCTGATTAACTTGGCTACTTTACTTTTCCAGAAACCTGTATTCTAGATGGCTGAGTTTGGGGACCAAGTTGTAGCAAGGATTTGTGCAGCAACGCTGCATATATTTGAGATGAAATTTATTAGAAATTGATGCCAAATGTGGGTGATGGACCTTGTAAATTCCAGTTTGAAACACTGGATTTGCAAACCATCTGCCATATGCACTGTTTTTGCTTCAGCTGGACTTCATTTTATTTTAAAATTCTTGTTGGGGGACTTGCCTGGTGGTCCAGTGGTTAAGAATCTGCCTGCCAATGCAGTAGACATGGGTCCAATCCCTGGTACAGGAAGATCCCACATACCTCAGGGCAACGGAGCCTGTGAGCCACAGTTACTGAGCCTAAGCATCCTAGAGTCCATGCTCCACAAGAGAAGCCACCGCAATGAGAAGCCCGAGCACCACAATGAAGAGCAGCCCCGGCTTGCTGCAACTAGAGGAAACCCACTTGCAGCAACAAGACCCAGCAGAGCCATAAATAAATAAATACAAGTCTAAAAATAAAGTTCTTTTGGGGTAGATGCAAAAGCCATGGCAGGATTTCTCAGCGGGTGGATTTTATCACATGATCTTAAGGTTCTTATGTGGCTACATGACTTTTCTTAAATGAAAATACATCCACAGAGAATACCACACATACTACCAAGTTTGGTATTTAACTGTCTCACACCAGAAATGAAGAAGCACATGTATTCGGAATTAAAATTTTAGGAAGAGTGTAATGTATTGGGTGCTCAATCTGGGAGTTGGCATATGCCTGTATGATCTCAGAACTGAGTTGAACCTGGGAGGCAGCAGGTTGCGGAGAGGTATTTTCCAAGGATGGAATGTGGCAGCAAAAACATGACTGTGGACCATAGTTACTATTCAAAGAGTTGATTCAGGGACTCAAATTCAGAGTGTTAAATTAAAAATTATCCTGGCATTTGTTAAAGATGGTGAGGAGGCTTGTATTCAAGGGACTACTGCAATGGTGTTTTGCAGTAGAGCAGAGGAATTAGATTCAACTGTAAATACAAGGAAAAATGGAAACTTATAGAGAAGGAGCATGTAGGGCATCTGTGGATGGAAAAATACTAAAGGGAAATATCAGAAGTTAAGGAGGGGGGATTCTGGGTATTTAAACTGACTGGACAGGATTCTTGCTGAAGGCAGGTCAGAGTGATCAGATATCACTGGGAGAATGACTGGAATGAGTAATTTGATCAAACATTAGGGATGATCATGTATACAGGGTGGAGGAGCTTCTCTAAACTGATTTAGCATGATTCTTGCTCTTGCAGACAAGGCCCAGGGATAGGGCCAAATCAAAAAAATCACAGAGGAACCTGCCTAAAATTTGGTTAAGGAGAGTCTTCATCAGGGATAAGGCTATAAGTATGCAAAGACAAGAAGAAAATGGTTTACACAGCTGAGGTCTCCATCCAGGGACATCAAAGAATCAGCAGTGAAAGCTCAGGACAAGACTCCATGCATGCAGAGTGGTCAATGGAGTTTCCCTTATATGCTGATGTCCAAGATCATGAGGATGGTAGTCAGGACAACTTGGAAGAGGAGGAGAAGACTGTCAGTTCTTTGTTCCCTAAAATGAGGGCTCCCTAAAGCTAGCATCATAATAAAAATGAAAGCAGTGAGTGGAAAAAAAAAACACAAACAACTGTTCTTATTCTCACATATGAAGCTTTTGGTATCCTATCAGCTATCATCAGCTGTATCTAGATTTTTCAGCTTTTCAAAGCTATTATAGACGTGTTTTGTGATAACACTCCCAAACCTTTCTTGAAGTCTATTCCTTTTCTAAGGGTTAAAAAGATGATCATTAATTCCCTAATATTAACTAAAGTCAAGCAGTTTTTTAATGGAACTTTTCTGGGTACTTTTACATACTTTATCTTGCTTTACCTTGCAACAGGCACAAATGGTGTGTGTGTGTGAGTGTTTGCAGGTGTGTCCATTAACGCTCTTTCAGGCTGAGAAACACAAACAGAGAGGTGAATTGACTTGGTCAAGGGAAGTAGCAGCGTGGAAGTAGCAGACTTGGGACTTAAACACGAGGTTTCCAAATCCAAATCCTGAGCCTTAAAACAATTTTTATATTGGAACACTAAACATATTAAAAAAACATGCATGACTCATTACAGCCCTAAGGACTATAGACCCCCAGACTCCTCTGTCCATGGAATTCTCCAGGCCAGAATACTGGAATGGGTAGCCATTCCCTTCTCCAGGGGATCTTTCCAACACAGGGATTGAACCTGGGTCTCCTGCACTGTAGCTGGATTTGGAAGGTGTTATATATATTTTTTCTTGTGTTAAAATTGTGTCATCAAAAAATAGTTTTTCATTTTCATACCTCCTTTCTCAAAAGCTAATATACACAGTTGCTTGTTTGATGCTTGCTGAGAACCGAAATACACTCCTGTTAGTGCTAGTCTAGTCATCAAATGATGGAAATATAAATGCATCCAATTTTGCAAAAGTATTTTCATCAAGCCACATGGAGCCTCTGTGAGGCTTGGCACCCACAAATTCACTAAGGGTCAGTTTTTGTCATTTAGGTGGTCGGGGCCCAGGCTAAAGAAGCCATGTTGAAAGGCAAAGCTCTCGGGAGGACCAGTGGACACTCTTCTGCTCTAGTGCAAGTGTGTCTTCCTGACTGCTGTACTGGTGACTGAAAGGGAAACTACAGCAGAGCACTCTGGCTGGTGGATTGAGGGGCTGGTTCATTTACTCATGTACAGTCTACTTCACACTCCACAAACTATTGGAAATTCTAAGAGGAGAGACAATGTGGCCCTCTTTTCAAACAATTTATTATTTCTTGTTCGGTGATATGGAAATGCTTGTAATATCATGAACTAAACAGAAGCCAGAAGTGCCTGGTACACAGAAAAACAGAATGTGAGAGAGCAGCATGCACCATAATTAGAGCACAGACGCTGGGGTTAAACTGGCCAATGTCCGAATGCTACATGTACAGTTTACAAGCTGTGTGAAATGAGCCAAGACATTCCACCTCAGGATCTCAGCCTGGTGCTCTTTGATGAGCTAGAGGGTGGGATGGCTGGTTAGATGGGAGGTTCAAGCAGGAGGGGATATATGTAAACTTGTGGTTGATTCATGTTTGTGTACAGCAGAAACCAACACAATGTTGTAAAGAAATTATCCTTCAATTAAAAATAACTTTATAAAAAGGTATTCCATCTTCTTTTGACTCAGTTTCCTCATCTGAAAAATGAGCATGAACTTACAGTGGTATGGCTAGTTTGAAGATTAAATAGGTTAATATTTTTAAACAGCTTGGCATTTAAGCACTGAAAAGGTTTTATTAAATAAATAACATTAGGTATCTTGAAAGGCAAGAAATAAAAATGGAAAAGTGATCAAAATAAACATTGTGGAGTATTTGTGAATGCCAAGTACTCTATAACCTTTAACTTTTAATTGTCATAGTGACATGAGTCACTAGGTTTATGATCTCCATAATACAGAGTTCTTCAACCTCAACACAATCGACATTTAAGAATGGATAATTTTTTATAGTGGGGAGCTGTCCTGTGTATTGTATTATATTTAGTAGTATCCCGGTTTCTGTTCACTTGATCCCAGTGGCACCCTTCTGTTTGTAAAAATAAAACATGTCTGTACAATTGACACATGTCCCCTGGGATACAAACTCACCCTCAATTGAGAATGAGTAACTGCTAAAAAATCAGGAAAATGAGGCTGAGAGAGGTTAGGCATTTTTTCCAAGTTACACAGTGAATTACAGTAAAACAACAATGGGAAATTAGTCTGTATGACCCATGTAAAGATAAAGATATAATGAATAATGTTCTGTAAAGATGAAGGAATAATGAATAAACTTTAAGGAAGTTTCCAGTATTGGGTTGTGAAATCCATTCTATAGTGACTAACCTGATTTTTCTTTGAGCAATAGAATTAACTTGATCAGGTGTATGTTTTATGTATAACATGACACATAGATTTAGGGAATGAAGAACTAAAAAGTGAGAAGTTATGCAATTATCCAGATGTGGCATTTGAACTCAGGCTGCGTAGAACAAAAGAAACAACGAATAAAACCATTGCAGAGTACAATTTGTTGAAATTCTTTTTCACTGTATTCAGGCTATGTGAAGGACTCCATACGCCCTTCTGATTTTACTTTTGATAGCCTTGCCACAAGATAAAGATGCATGCTTAGTCGCTCAGTCGAGTCTGATTCTTTGTGATCCTTTGGACTCTAGCCTGCCAGGCTCCTCTGTCCATGGGATTCTCCAGGCAAGAATACTGGAGTGGGTTGCCATTTCCTTCTCCTGGGGATCTTCCCTACCCAAGGATGGAAGAGAAACTGTTCTTTAACTTCACACTTTAGAGATGTGGCTCAAGTGCTGACANCTGTCCATGGGATTCTCCAGGCAAGAATACTGGAGTGGGTTGCCATTTCCTTCTCCTGGGGATCTTCCCTACCCAAGGATGGAAGAGAAACTGTTCTTTAACTTCACACTTTAGAGATGTGGCTCAAGTGCTGACAGATTAATTACAAGCACACAGGGTCATACGGATAGATATTGGTTCTTAGTCTTTCATTTTCATCTCAGGAACACCGTGTCTCCTTACACTTTCTTCTAATCTAAATGATCTCCTGTTACTGACTGCAAGAAAATGGATATTTACAAAGCTAATCAATACCAGTTCAATCCACTTTACTTAATAGCACGGCACAATCCTGAATAGCCTTTTCAAATGGGAGAGATGCAGATCCTCTCAACTGTAAGTCCGATGTAAATCCCTTCTTCCTCTTTCCATTTATCTTCTTGCCTTCCCTCTCTCATCATTTTTTTCTCTCCCTCTTCTTTCAATCTGATACAAATTTTACAAAGTACATTGAAGTTAATAATCATTATAATTGGATCAACAAAAAAACTAACATTTATTAATATTTTGCCATGTGCCTGGCATAATTTTAAGCTTCATGCATTTTTAGCTCATTTAATCTTCATCACAGTTTTATAAGGAGGATATAATTCTTATCCCCATTACACAGATGAAAAGCTGGGCATACTTACTTCCCAGCATTATCAGAGTCAGATGAGCTAGTAGATGCATTAGAAAACTGCAAGACATGACAGATTTGAGCTGTTGTTATTAATTCACTTTTCTGACTTCATTATCTAACAAAGTGAAATCTGACAACTCTACTTAACCTAAACCCTTGAAACCTACAAACAATAATTGGAATGGAGAGCAGATGCTTGCTATTTAACAAGGCTTGTTCTAACAAACAACAAAAGCTCTATGGTTCCTATTTACTTAGTTGAAAATGAATTTTGGTTCACTTTAAATCAGGTCAGGCATAATTAGGATTAAGGACTAACTGGACTTGAAAAATGATTGAACATAAGTGTCACCTATCTGGCCAATATACCTGTATTAAAAAAATTAACATGAATGACTGAAATGCACTGACCTTGTACATTTCATGGGTGTGATACAGTACTGCAAGTGCCTCTGTGTGATAAATAAGACTTTACCAGAACAAAATGAGCAATTATATGCTTCCCAGATGGCCCAGTGTTAAAGAATCTGCTTGCCAATGCAGGAGATGTAAGAGAAGCAGGTTTGATCCCTGGATCAGGAAATCCAGATCCCCTGGAGAAGGAAATGGCAACCCACTCCAGTCTTCTTGCCCGGAAAATTCCATGGGCAGAGGAGACTAGTGGGGCTACAGTCCATGGGGTTGTAAGAGTCAGGCACGACTGAGTGAGCACTCATACACACACAGAAGGAAAAAATGACAGAGATAAGACTTCCTAACCATTATGATAGAGACGATCTTTCTAACCAAGGGTATAACCATTAGGGAATACTAGCAGATTCTTTAAAATGAGACCACTGAGCCAAGCCACTTGAAGGCTCCTTGTGGGAGGCCCTGACTTCATGCTGCTGGGAGCTCTTCTAGTTGGCACTTTCAGAAGCCCTATTGGAGCAGAGGGTGACTTTCCACTCAGACTTGTTTCAAGATCTGCTGCCAACTGGAATCACTTCTCATCCTGAGATACCCCTTGCCCGAACTTCTCCCTGGAGTGGTTTCTTACCTCCTTTTCTAATTTCCCCACTCGGAATAACCTGTGTTGTGTGCTGATCGTGTGCAACATACTGGGTGATTTGTGAATTGATTAGCTACTTTTCATGTATTTCCAATCTTTACCTGGGTTTACCTCTGAGCCCTGTGATGAAACACACAAGCTATATTTCATCTCTTTCATCACGGTATTATAAGTATCTTCTCTAAACTGATTTCATTTCCACTGCATCCAAGTTGAAATGTTCATATAAGTGGTTCCATCAACTACCAAAAAATGTCTGGTGGTCGGATACAGTGGCATCATGTCGGGCTTCATCCTTTCAACTATTCCTCACCACTTTTCCTTGAACTTGCTTCACCTTTCTCTTCTTCGCTCCTGAATTTCCGTTTTCTCTGAGTATTCAGTTTAGAGTGTTCATCTCAGCCTCTTCTCTTTTCTGTCTCCTCCTCTTCTCCCTACTTGCCTCTTCCTTTCCCTCTCTTCCTCCCCCGCCCCACCCTCCGACACTCCTGTCTCTTTCTCTTTTATTCTTTCCTGTGGACTCAAATGATATATTTATCTAGATGATGCTTGAACTCAAATGCTTTATGGCTTTATAAATGTTCTCATAGTCCTCAAAATAGTGGCAGTCTCCCTCTCTGAGCTAAATTATACTTTGATGTCTCTGGTTGTGATTAAAAAGATATTTCAGGCCATCCATAGACCAAATCCAGTGATATGGTCTCACTTTCCTTTAATGCTCATGAAACAATGCCAAGAAATACTTATTCAGTTCTTTGTCCAAGGTGGGATTTATCAATATTCTGAGAAGTCCAGCCAGGGCTAGCTAAGTGAAAAAACTGCACTAAAGGAGGATTCTTGCTGGTTGCCAAGCACCTATGAGCAACTCTTTCATCAAGAAAGAAGAATTTGTTCTGACTCCTTTCATTATTCTTCTTGTGAAGAAATTAGACAATATCCAAGCATAATTTTGTTTGGCTTTATTCAATATTCAAAGGGACATATTTTCCTACAAGTTATTTATTTAGGCATAAATATACAAAGCTAAATACACATGATTTCTAAGTAAAATGATTTTTTAGTAGGTAATTTGCAGATGTTGTGTGATCCCTTAATGTGAGAAAAGTGGCCTACCTCCTTGGAAAGGGCAGTCACATTACTGACAATCTCTTACTTAAGAGCAACAGAAAATAGTCACCATTGTTAGTTCAGTTTGCTTTCAAAGCAAAGGAAAAATTGCTACTTGGTGGTATAGTGGAGAAGATTCTCCCAGAATTGCCCTCTAACACTATGAGGTTTGAGCTCCAAGTGTATTTCCACTCTTTTAGGCAACAACAAAGAGATGGCAGGCAGATTTTTTAACCAAGTTACAGACAAAATTAAATTTACTAATTTAATTGCAAAATCTGCTCAATGACCATATTTCCAGGTTCAAATTATATAGTCAACATCAAGCTAACCCTTCAAACTACACAAATCAAAGTTGATTTTTTTCTTCTCTTTCTTCTTTACCCTACATAAGCAATCAATTCCAAAATCCTGCTGTCAGGTATTATTTATTGAACACTAAGTACATGAAAGTTACAAAGACCTCCACCCCTTTCTTCTATTATCTTTGCCACCGCCTTAGTTAGCTCTCTTGTGAACCTATTACTGCAGTCACCTCACTACCATTCTGGCATTCAGTTTCTCAGCTTCCTATTTTATCTTTTCTCTCTTTCCTCCTTCCTTTCTGCATCTCTAGGCTTAGCTCCTCCTATTGCTTCCTTGAATATTTTACTAAACTTTTATATTTTCTAGCCCTTTAAACATGTTGTTCTTCCTTCTCCCCAACTCTTGCTTATATTTCATACTGTAACATAGATGCTGCTTTATTTCTTACTAATTGTTCTTCACTAACCACTCTCCTGAAAAATAAAAAATAAAATAAATATGAAAACCCATAGCAGCTGAGTTAGGAAATTTCCCTAATGTGCTCAAAAGCCTTTCTCCTTCCCATAGTACTCATCTCATATAGCAATGTCATTGCTCAGTGACACATGTATCATTTCCTTTTTCTTCCATAAGCACCTGTCCATTCACCCTGTCATGCGACTCACTGTAAATATGCATCAGTCTGCTCTTTACCCAGATGTTCCATAGTTATTCATAACTCTGTGACTTTAATCTTTCTCCTGGTTCAATATTAAATATACACCAATAAATTATTTTTATTCATTCACTTAATAAATATTTATGATTTGTTAATTGGATGTATGTTAGCTATTGGGTTAATGCTGTGGGTTCACGCATCATAGTGCATCTTCTTTTGGATCTTATTCTCATTATTTTGAACTTTCATACCTAGACTGTGGTGCTCAGCTCACGTCCATGAAATCTTTCCTGGTAACACCATCACATTTAATGCTCCCTCTCCTCCCCCATCTCCATAAGTTGCTTCAGTTGTGTCTGACCTGTGTGACCCTATGTACTGGAGCCCGCCAGGCTCCTCTGTCCATGGGATTTTCCAGGCAAGGATACTGGAGTGTGTTGCCATGCCCTTCTCCAGTGGAATCTTCCCAACTCAGAGATAGAACCCACGTCTTTTATGTCTCCTGCATTAGCAGGTGGGTTCTTTATCATTAGCACCAGCTGGAAAACCTCCCACTCTTCAACCTCTCCCATATTCACAGTTCTACTTACTACTTATTCATTCTGCTTTCTATACAGGCAAGGATACTGGAGTGTGTTGCCATGCCCTTCTCCAGTGGAATCTTCCCAACTCAGAGATAGAACCCACGTCTTTTATGTCTCCTGCATTAGCAGGTGGGTTCTTTATCATTAGCACCAGCTGGAAAACCTCCCACTCTTCAACCTCTCCCATATTCACAGTTCTACTTACTACTTATTCATTCTGCTTTCTATTTGTGGTCAGTTGCTTATATAAATCTGTCTCTTTTAGACCTCTCAGAAGACAGAATATGCTCTATTCACTTGCTGATATCACAGTTTCAAGTTCATATAGACTTGAAATAAAGGCTTAATAAACATGGAAACCCCAATTACCCACAACAGCAATTGCTCATCAAAGAGAAATGTTGCCTGAGAGTTTCCTATAGAATGTAATAAAGGAAAAAGTTTATTATATCCTGGCTAGTCTGTCACAGCATAAATTCCATTTGTTTGGCTCGCATTTGCATTCTCAGCACATGATGCAGTGCCTGAACATCCTAGGCACTCAATAAGTAGCTCCTCAGTGAATAAATAGATTACTTGCTCTTCTGTTGACTAGCTATGTGCCTAAAACTTCAACTCTGAGCTTCAGTTTCAGTTTATAAAGTGTTATAACAGATTTTAACCCGCAAGCTCTTTGTGAGGCTTAAACAAGTTAGACCTCACGTGTGAATGATGAGCTATTATTATCATTATTTGCTAATTTAAAAATCATGTCTTGGGAGTCTTAATCACAATTAAGGTCAGCATGATTTGTGTGCTCACTAATGAGATAATTTAAATGAACACACTTAGTGGTCTTCTACAATTTTTCTTCATTTTCTCTGCTCAAAAAAGGATGTGTGCATGCTCAGTAGCGTCCAACTCTTTGCAACCACATGGACTATAAACTGCCAGGCTCCTGTGTCCATGGGATTTTTCCAGGCAAGAAGACTGGAGTAGGTTGCCATTTCCTCCTCCAGAGGATCTTCCCGACCCAGGGATCAAAGTCTCATCTCTGACATCTTCTGCATTGTCAGGCAGATTCTTTATCACTGAGCCACCTGGAAAGTTCCCTAGAAAAAGTGTACATCAAAAGTAGGTGNAGGTTGCCATTTCCTCCTCCAGAGGATCTTCCCGACCCAGGGATCAAAGTCTCATCTCTGACATCTTCTGCATTGTCAGGCAGATTCTTTATCACTGAGCCACCTGGAAAGTTCCCTAGAAAAAGTGTACATCAAAAGTAGGTGATGATTCACATTCCCTGCTTCACATCCTGGAATTCTAATATATGGCTCATTTTGACAAGGAAGTTTCAATGTATTTCATATATATAAAATTTTAAGATTAGTTTGGACCATTGTAGTCATCTTATTCTTTCTCCTCTTAATGAATGCACAATTTAATTTTCAAAAATCATTACTTCTTGTCACCAAACCTCAACCTTAATACCTCTGATACTAGAAGCTTAAATGTATGATGTTTTG
Organism: Oreotragus oreotragus; assembly: GCA_006410675.1. Lineage (NCBI taxonomy): Eukaryota > Metazoa > Chordata > Mammalia > Artiodactyla > Bovidae > Oreotragus > Oreotragus oreotragus. Next base: position 42,831 of record SJYX01006897.1, read on the forward strand.
CCTTCTCTTGTAGTAAAAGTCTGCCTTCTCAGTTTTCCTTTAATTTTTAAGAATTATTCCTGTTCATCTTCTAGAGCTGTACTGGAAAATCCTACTTCTCCTTCTGATCCTCTGAACTATCACTGTCTCAAGGCAGTTATTAATTCCTTGGTGGCTCAGAGGTTAAGGCATCTGCCTCCAATGCGGGAGACCTGGGTTTGATCCCTGGGTCGGGAAAATCCCCTTGAGAAGGAAATGGCAATCCACTCCAGTATTCTTGCCTGGAGAATCCCATGGACAGAGAAGCCTAGTAGGTTACAGTCCACGGGTTCACAAAGAGTCGGATATGACTGAGCGACTTCACCTTCACCTTCACCATCACTGTCTCGAGGCAGTTATTAATTCATCCCTAGATAGTCTTTATCCAGCTAAGTATTTCCAAATCCTACAACCAACCTCATACTATATGGTTCTTGTATCTTCTGGTATTTTGAATGTCTTCCAGCTAAATCAGATTAACTTTTATTTTCCATATAGTGTTGTCTACATAATTGGGGCAGGGGGCAGTACAAAATGAGAATGTGAAACCTCTTGTTAAAAATCTTTATAGTTTAGTATAACAATAACAGAACCTTAAACCAACTGCAGAGTCCTTGTAGGTATGGGAATCTGTGTGACAGCACAAGTTGCATGCTGATGAAATTATGGAGAAATTCCATTAGCATAGTCTTCCCTGACGCCTCAAAAAGAGCTCTGAGCTCTATTGTATGGCCACTTTGCACACTATTTTCCTTTGTGTGTGGTTTAGTCACTAAGTCGTGTTCAGTTCTTGCAATCCCTTGGACTGTGGCCTGTTAGTCTCCTCTGTCCATAGGACTCTCCAGGCAAGAATACTGGAGTGGGTTGCCATTTCCTTCACCAGGGACTCTTCCAGACCCAGGAATCAAACCCAGGTCTTCTGCATGGTAAGCAGGTTATTTATCAACTAAGTTACAAAGGAAGCCCTTCCTTTGTATATGGTGACATAAATTCTATTCCTGATTTATATCTGTTTCCACACTACAATTATTATATTGAAACCTTGCACTACACTCATTTGGATATTAAACCAAATGAGTATACCTCTGAAGCAGGAATCAAGTCTATTTTGTCCATCCCTGTATTTACTAATCCTTCACAGTGCCTATAAAATAATTGATTATATAATAAACTAAGTGATACTGATCACAATGAGAGAAATTGGGAAGAAAAGTTTGGCACATTAAAAACTAACACAAAATCTCAATTTTCTTTAACTTTTGTGACATAATATTCCATATCAATATGTATGCTGCTGTACTATGCTTAGTTGCTCAGTTGTGTCTGACTACGTGACCCCATGGATTGTAGACTGCCAGGCTCCTCTGTTCATGGTGATTCTCCAGCAAGAATACTGGAATGGATTACCATTCCCTCCTCCAAGGGATCCTTCCAACCCAGGGATTGAATCCAGGTCTCCTGCAGTGCAAGTGGATTCTTTACCATCTGAGACACCAGCTCTGCATGGCACTGCAGTGGTGAACAGCCACTGTGCGGTGCTGGAGCGGCGAGTTGCCGAGAGGAGACACCCAACATCCAAGGTCAGTAACAGTGGCCTTGAGAAGATACCCAAAGTCCAAGGTAAGGAGCAGCAGCTGCACTTTGCTGGAGCAGCCGTGAAGAAATACTCCACATCCAAGGTAAGAGAAACCCCAGTAAGACAGTAGGCACTGAAAGAGGGCATCAGAGGGCAGAAAGACTGGAACCACAATAACAGAAAACTAACCAATCTAAGCACATGGCCCACAGTCTTGTCTAACTCAATGAAACTAAACCATGCCATGTAGGGCCACCCAAGATGGACAAGTCATGGTGGAGCGTTCTGGCAAAATGCGGTCTACTGGAGAAGAGAATGGCAAACCACTTCAGTATTCTTGCCTTGAGAACCCCATGAACAGTATGAAAAGGTAAAAATATAGAACACTGAAAGATGAACTCCCCAGGTCAGTGACGTGAAGTCAAGTGAAGTCACTCAGTCGTGTCTGACTCTTTGCGACCCCATAGACTGGAGCCTGCCAGGCTCTTCCGTCCATGGGATTTTCCAGACAATAGTACTGGAGTGGATTGCCATTTCCTTCTCCAGGGGATCTTCCCAACCCAGGGCTTGAAACTGGGTCTCCCGCATTGTAGACAGATGCTTTACTGTCTGAGCCTAGGTGCCCAATATGCTACTGGAAATTAGTTGAGAAATAACTCCAGAAAGAATGAAGGGATGGAGCCAAAGGAAAAAAAAAAAACAGCCAGTTGTGGATGTGACTGGTGATAGAAGCAAAGTCTGATGCTGTGAGCTATATCACATAGGAACCTGGAATGTTAGGTCCATGAATCAAGGCAAATTGTAAGCAGTCAAACAGAAGATGACAAGAGTGAATGTCGACATTTTAGGAATCAGCGAACTAAAATGGACTGGAATGGGTGAATTTAGCTCAGATGACCATTATATATACTACTGTAGGCAAGAATCCCTTCAAAGTAAAGGAGTAGCCATCATAGTCAACAAAAAAGTCTGAAATGCAGTACTTGGATGCAATCTCAGAAACGACAGAATGATCTCTGTTCATTTCCAAGGCAAACCATTCAATGTCATGGTAATCCAAGTCTATGCCCCGACCAGTAATGCTGAAGAAGCTGAAGTTGAATGGTTTTATGAAGACCTACAAGACCTTTTAGAACCAACACACAAAAAAGATGTCCTTTTCATTATAGGGGACTGGAATGCAAAAGTAGGAAATCAAGAAACACCTGGCTGCTGCTGCTGCTGCTACGTCACTTCAGTCGTGTCCGATTCTGTGTGACCCCATAGATGGCAGCATTTCCAAGGCAAACCATTCAATGTCATGGTAATCCAAGTCTATGCCCCGACCAGTAATGCTGAAGAAGCTGAAGTTGAATGGTTTTATGAAGACCTACAAGACCTTTTAGAACCAACACACAAAAAAGATGTCCTTTTCATTATAGGGGACTGGAATGCAAAAGTAGGAAATCAAGAAACACCTGGCTGCTGCTGCTGCTGCTACGTCACTTCAGTCGTGTCCGATTCTGTGTGACCCCATAGATGGCAGCTCACCAGTCTCCACCATCCCTGGAATTCTCTAGGCAAGAATACTGGAGTAGGTTGTCATTTCCTTCTCCAATGCAGAAATACCTGGAGTAACAGGCAAATTAGGCCTTGGAGTACAGAATGAAGCAGGACAAAGGCTAATAGACTTTTGCCAAGAGAATGCACTGGTCATAGCAAACACCCTCTTCCAACAACACAAGAGAACACTCTACATATGGACATCACCAGATGGTCAACACCAAAATCAGATTGATTATATTCTTTGCAGCCAAAGATGGAGAAGCTCTATACAGTCAACAAAAACAAGACCGGGAGGTGACTGTGGCTCAGATCATGAACTCCTTATAACCAAATTCAGACTTAAAGTTAAAGAATGTAGATAAAACCAGTAGACCATTCAAGTATGACCTAAGTCAAATCCTTTAAAATTATACAGTGGATGTGAGAAATAGATTTAAGGGACTAGATCTGATAGATAGAGTGCCTGATGAACTATGGAATGAGGTTTGTGACATTGTACAGGAGAGAAGCATCACGACCATTCCCAAGAAAAAGAAATGCAAAAAATCAAAATGGCTGTCTGAGGAGGCCTTACAAATAGCTTTGAAAAGAAGAGAAGTGAAAAGCAAAGGAGAAAAGGAAAGCTATACCCATTTGAATGCAGAGTTCCAAAGAATACCAAGGAGAGACAAGAAAGCCTTCCTCAGTGATCAGTGCAAAGAAACAGAGGAAAGGAAAACAATAGAATGGGAAAGACTAGAGATCTCTTCAAGAAAATCAGAGATACCAAGGCATATTTCATGCAAAGATGGGCTCAATAAAGGACAGAAATTGTATGGACCTAACAGAAGCAGATGATATTAAGAAGTGGCAAGAATACACAGAAGAACTGTACAAAAAAATCTTCATGACCCAGATAATCATGTTGGTATGATCACTCACCTATAAAATGCAAAGTCAAGTGAGCCTTAGGAAGCATCACTATGAACAAAGCTACTGGAGATAATGGAATTCCAGTTGAGCTATTTTAAATCTTAAGAGATGATCCTGTGAAAGTTCTGCACTCAGTATGCAAGAATCCCTTCGAAGAAAAGGAGTAGCCATGACAGTCAGCAAATCTGGAAAACTCAGCAGTGGCCACAGGACTGGAAAAGGTCAGTTTTCATTCTAATCCCAAAGAAGCTGAAATTCCAATACTTTGGCTACCTGATGCGAAGAGCTGACTCATTGGAAAAGACCCTGATGCTAGGAAAGATAGAGGTGGGAGGAGAAGGGGATGACACAGGATGAGATGGTAGGTTGGCATCACTGACTCAATGGACATGAATTTGAGTAAACTCTGGGAGTTGGTAATGGACAGGGAGGCCTGGTTTGCTGCAGTCCATGGGATTGCAAAGAATCAGACATGACTGAGTGACTGAACTGAACTGAAATCTAGTATGTGCTGAACACTGATTCTGTGGAGAGGGGACTACAATGGATGTAGAATAAACATAATTCTAGAAGTAGCTCTACTATTGATTGGCTGTATTACCCTAGGCAACTCATTTAACTTTTCCTAGCCTGAGATTTCTTATCTATAAAATTATATAACTAGATTTTAAAAAACAAACTATATTTTGCCCTCAAGGTTTAATATTCTCCAATTCTGTGGGTTAAGTGCTTCTGTTGTACTATAGAGTACATTTCTTGGTTGTTTAGTCACTAAGTCATCTGACTCTTTTGTGACTCCAAGAAATATAGCCCATTAGGCTCTACTGTACATGGGATTTCCCAGGCAAGAATATTGGAGAGGGTTGCCACTTCTTCCTGACCCTGGGAGCAAAACTGCATTGGCAGGTAGATTCTTTACCATTGAGACACCAGAAAAGCCCATAGGGTTCACATCTGAGGTCTATATGATTTGATTATATAGAGCTTTAAAGAAAAAAAAAAGTGTTAATTATATTACAGAAGGCAAAATAAATTCATGCAAATATGAGACTTTGTAAATGTCATAGGTAGCGTTAGATATCAGTGAAAATTTGTGATATTAAATAAATTGTACTGGGACAACTGAGTTATATACAGAAAAAAATAATATTGGTATCCTATCCCACACTTTATATAGAAGCAAATTCCATGTTGATTACAGATAAAAATGTGCTAAGCAATACTTTAAAGCTTTTAAAAGAGAATGCAGGAGACTATATTTAAGTCCTGTTTGCAAAGGCTTTATAAATAAATTAGGGGAAACAAGTAACAAATGGTAAATGGAAGCATCAGTAAGTCAACACTGTAAACAAAATTAAAAGAGAAACCATACACTGGGAGAAGATATGTACAATGCATGTAAGAAAATAAAATTCACATTCAGTATATGTAAAGAAAATCTACAAATAAGTAAGTAAAAGGCAACTCATTCGTTAAATGGATAATGGATGTGAACAGAAGGCATAAGGATATACATAAATAAAGGACATTCAACCACACATTTTCACACCCATCAGATTTAAAAACTTAAAAATCTGCTAACATAAAGTATGCCAGAAAAGAGGAAATGTAAATTGAGAATGGTATTGTACTCATTGGAGAAGGAAATGGCAACCCACTCCAGTACTCTTACCTGGAAAATCCCATGGATGGAGGAGCCTGGTAGATTACAGTCCATGGGGTCGCAAAGAGTAACTTCATTATTGTACTCAGAGGCGGGGCATTCAGGTGGCCTTCCCAGAGACTTTGGAGAAAGCAATNGGAGAAGGAAATGGCAACCCACTCCAGTACTCTTACCTGGAAAATCCCATGGATGGAGGAGCCTGGTAGATTACAGTCCATGGGGTCGCAAAGAGTAACTTCATTATTGTACTCAGAGGCGGGGCATTCAGGTGGCCTTCCCAGAGACTTTGGAGAAAGCAATTTAGGGGATCTGTCATTTTAGACAAAGCTTGCTGAAATGTGACTAGGAATTTAACAGGCTTCTCAAGTGGCGCTAGTAGTAAAGAACCTGCCTACAAGTGCAGGAGACTTAAGAGGTAAAGGTTCAGTCCCTGGGTCAGGAAGATCCCCTGGGGGAGAGCACAGCAACCCACTCCAATATTGTTGCCTGGAGAAACCCTTGGACAGAGGAGCCTGGTGGGCTACAGTTCATAGGGTCACTAAGAGTTGGATGTGACTTAGCATACACACATACACATTTTAACCCTAGAGCATCTAAGGCATCAAGTCATGGAGGTAGTAAGTGGTTCCTAAAGTTGATCACTTTAAGAAGAAAAAAAAAAAAAAGTATAGTAGCAAAAGAGGTGGAATCCAAATGGTTAAAAAAATTTCAGATAACCTTATGCGTGTTTTGCCATTATCCAAACATGAAACTCTTTACTTCAGGCTTGTCCTGAATTTGCCTTCTAGGACCTTATGCCGGTAATCGTTTTGTTTTATTCCCTTGGCATAATGTTTCCAGTAATAGCTCTTCCCCAGTGGCTCTGGTTTTATAACTTGGTTTTTCCTTGTCCTAGCTAACTGCTATAATTCATAGCATTATATATACATATATATATATTCATATTCTGAACATACATATATGTATCTCTGCTCAGCCATTCCACCTTTTTTCATCACCCATCTGAGGCCAGTTTTAGTCAATTTCTGACCTCTTCTACCACAGCCTCAGACCTGGGTTACCTGTTCTTCAGCCTAGGACCAGTGCATTTTGGGAAAACACAGGAATCCCAGGCTGGCTGGGATAGATTAGATTCATAAAGGACATCTCGAAAAGTGTGTTGGGGCTACATGACGAGTGACCTGATAGTAGACTAATGGGTTGGGCAAACATTTCTTCCACCACATGAAATAACAACTTTGCTTGGATCGTTTGTCTTTGTCAACTGATTGCTTCTTGCGTTTCGAATTCAACAGTTACTTCTGGCTGATTTTTTTTTCATTTCCCCGCTTCACTAAGAAAATAATATTTCTGCCCCTTCTTCAGAATTTATCTTATTCTTTGTGACCTCTGGGCTTTCTCTAATAAATCAGATAGCTATATGACTTGCTGTTGTCTCTACCATGGAGACACATTCTGTGTCACTGCTGACACCAAGATTTGTTTAGGCTGATGAGTTGTTGTTGTGTGAAAATATTTTGCCTTCATGACATGAACACATACTCCTGGGTATGCAAATGAAATTAGGCTTGCTAGGCTGAATCAGTGCTGGTTCTGAAATAGGGGGAGAAATAACAATAATTTACATGAGGAAATAGAACTTTGGAAATTTCAAAACATAGATTTTCAATCGTCAGGTTAGTCATCGATGGGAAATTAAAACATTGATTAACCTTTCTGAATTTTAGTCTTATTACACGTAGTGAGTAAATTGCCACATTTTCTTAACTTTAAGACATCAAACATAAGGCATGTCAGGAATTTAATAACTGCATTTCACAAAAATTATAGTCTATATCAAATGCAATGTATGCATCCATATAAAATGTATATACAAGGTCTTGTAATAAAATAAAAAGCTTTATTTATAGTAGGCACATCTGTAGGTATGTATGGCACATAGTAGACATCTTATCCTTATTTAACTGAAATATCAAATTATATCTCGCTATTTCAAAAAAAACACAAAATTGACCTGAACCTATAAAGTCAGGTTATGTCTAATGTCTTCCTAATATTTCTGCACATCCTCCCTGATAGCTCTTGTTCCTGGTGCTTGCTTCTCTTAAGCTGTGACTCATCTCATTTAACGTGTCTGTTTTCTTTTCTCACCTCTGATTTTCCTTTGATTTTTTTCTTTCACTTAGGCTTTTGTTTGTATATGACAGGCTTTATGAAAGTTTAGAGTAACTGGATTTGATCACCATAAAATGTTAAAGATGAATTATAAACTAGTTATTTCTGTTCATAAAATCCCCTTGTCTGCTTGGTCAGAAATTTTTTCCTAGTTATGTTTTCCTCTGAGTCTGGAGTTCTGCCATGTTGCTTTCTTTCACCAGCACATTCTTCATTCTCTACTTTTTCTGCTACAAAAACTTGATCATTTCTCATGGAGACTGCTTTTTTTCTTCTATGTATATTTAATTATATCCTTTTAACCTATGTGGTTAGAGTTCTACGTCCTGCATCAACAAGACTAACCAATATACACTCTGACATATAAGAATTATCTTCTTAATAAGTCTGATGCTGGTTTTCAATGTATTTTCCCAAACAGTTACAGTTCACGCAGGACATGTTCAATGTTGTCTAAAAGTTGGAAACCCAACTTTCCATCTGTACTCTACCTACACTCACACAACTGAATATGGCCGGAGAGAAACAAATATGCTGACTGGTCTTACTTTAAATTTATGACCATGAACTTCAGATATGCTCTTAGTGCTGTCTAGAAATCACACTGTGCTTCCTTACTCAATACATTGCCCCTATTCTCATAAATGGCCACTTCACAATGCCTCATTATTTAACACACATGCATGCATGTACATACACACACCTCCCTTACCACACTTCCTCTCGAGCTTACTCCCTTGTATCCAATTGCTTACATCATATCTCTATATGAAAGCCAGATAAGTATTTTAAGTTCATGTGTGGAACTGCTTCTTCCTCATCCCTCCTCCACAGTTCTTTCCATTGATTACATTCCAGATTTTAATTGATGGTAATTCCATCCATTCATTCATTCAGACCTAAAATCTTAAAATCACCCTTGATGCTTCTCTCTATCACATGCCACCACAAAGAGCAAATTCGGTCGATTTTGTCTTCCATATATCACAGATTTAACCACTTCTTAGGACCTTCTTTTCTATCTCTCACCATCATTTCATTACTGAACTATTACAATATCCTCTTAATTGGTCTCTTTTCTGGCTTTCTTGCTTTCCCATAGACACTACTCAATAGCATATTCAGAGATATCCTGTTAAAACACAAATTTAATCCCATCATGATTCCACTATGCTCCCATGGCGCCTCGATTTCCCAGAGTAAGAGCCAGTCCTTTTAATGATCACAAGGCTCTGGTAATCTCTGTGCCCCAACACCTCTCTGTCCTCGACTCCTGTGAGTGGCTCATCTCTTACTCTCCTCCAGCCACATCAAGAGCCTAACGCCTCCTGAAACTCACGAAGCACCTTCCTCCCTGAGGATGCTTGAAGTGGCAGCTCCCTCCCACAGAATGCTGTCTCCTCATCATCCACACAGCTCATACCCTTGACCCCTACAAGCCCTTCCTTTAAAGTCACTCTCCACTAAATCCGGCCTCCAATATATCATTAAAATTAGAATTGCTTTCTGTACCCTGGCATTCCTGAAAACTTTTACGCATCCATATTCCACATAAAATTTATTATTTTCCTGCTTAACATATACTTTACTTGCTTAATTTTTTGTTTACTATCTCATTTTCCATATCAGGGTATAAACTTTGCATCTTTTTTATATCATGGATCTCCAGTAGCTAGAATAGCAATCAGCAAAGCATAGACACTTAGTATTTATTAAATGAATAAAGAAGTGAATTGAATTGAATTGCCTATTTAATGAATAAATACATACAATAATTCACTAATTTATTCAAATATAACACAAAGAAATTTACTGAGGCTACAACATGAATAAATTGTAACAACTGAGGATTTTATTGGGAGAGTTAAGTATATAAATAAAGATAGCATGAAACAATAAAATATATCATTACAGAGTTAAGAAAAAGAACTCTGGGAGCATATAGAAGACTAACGTGGAAAATATGGGCAATTTTAAACAATGTTTTGATGGTTCATAGGCTATAACTGGGAAATGAAGGAGATTATAACCTAAATAAAGAGGCTGACGTGTAGTAATGGGCAATGAAAGTCTTTTTGTTCCATTTCTGTCTAATATTGTATTATTGACCAAGTCAATTCAAAAGAGATGTGCTCCATAAGTAAGACATTTCTGTCTGCTGTATTCACTGCTATACCCACAGGACCTGGAACAATATTTGGCCATGGTGGATTCACAGTATTTCTCTGTAGAGTGAATGAATGGACTTCCTGTTATAAAAAGAGGGTTTTGTCAAATGAATTTAAAGTATTTTTCAGTTACATTGTCCTAAGTTACAATGAGTATGCTTTGAATTGTCAAGAAGACCCTCAGTGAACAGACTAGCCTCAAATCAAAGTGGCTGTTAGAGAAACTGGTGATCTCCCCATTCAATAAGCCTTTGGCTGTTCAAAGATCTACATGACTCCTTTCCAAGACATTGAACAAAATGTCTCTGAATTTGATCAGGAGTTTTGTTAATGCCTGTCTTGAGTCTGATGCTCTGAAGATGACTTCAAAAAAAGTCCATGCAGTCTTCTCAGAAGCCTTATAGTGAATGAAAAAAAAAAAAAAAATCTAAGCTTTTGCCAGGTCTGTGCTTCATTTGGATAGATCCCTGGCTAGCTCATAGTTTTAGGTGCTGTTGTTGACAAAAGTATTTACCTGAATGTGGGCTATCTTTTTTAGCCACATAAGTAATTAAATACCAACTCAGACTTAGAAGAGAAACTCAGAGAAAGCATTTAAAAACTACAGGCATAGTTCTGTGTCCACCAAATATTCTTAAGACCTAAGGAACATAAAAAATGAAAAATAAATGTTATAAAGGAGGATAAGTTTTATTTTGTGGAAATTATAATAGAAATGTTACTGTTAGGCAGTGTATATGTATTAATAACTTCATTAGTAGATAGTACTTATTATAGGACCTCAGAGATACTGTTTATATTTTTAACTCAACAATCTCTAAAAACCAGCTGAGTCTGCTCAACACACACCTCTGTTGGACTGCCATTTAGTCACTAAAGAGGACTCAGAGGGTCAGGTCATGACTCTGATGCAGGAGCCCCCTGTACTGACCATCTGATACAAAATGGACAGTTTTATTTGGACTAATTTTACTTAAAGCTTTTGGTTCTTATTGAAATGAGAACGTATTTACAAGTCCATTGAGTATCAGACTCTAATCCAAATAGTTATACAGTTTTCCATTGTCTCCATGTTTGTTCCTGGAGGGTCTTCTGGCAGAGAAAATTTTAAAGTGCTATTCCTGCTGAAATTCACCCCTTCCAGGTAAACTAAACAGGATGATGTATGAACTTTGGGGGAACTTTTGTTTTGGCTTTCCCCCTTAAACTCCATAAACTAGAGCCAATCCAATCGTTCTATACTTTCTTTCCTCTTTGGAAAGGATGCATTATAGTTTATTGATACTAAGCATGTACTCCAGTAACAGACACACCTATGTTCCAATCCTGATGCGTAATACTGACTTTGTGATTTTGGGTGTATTAGGTGACCTTTTTACACATCAGTTTTCTCATCTGTACAAAGAGAATAATAATACTTGTTTCATAGTTATGAAGAATAATTGAGATCATGTGCAGTAAGCATAAAGTACCATGTCTGACTTATATACTAAATATATTATAAATGACAGTAATTTTTATGCAGGGCAGTCCATTCCTCACTTACCCTCAGTTATGTCATACCAGCTACAGGATAGAATAGAGCAAATGGCTTTCATCCAACTTTATGTTTGATCTATTTAATTTTTCTATGAAATATTTCACTTCCAGTCCTCTGAAAAGATATAGGGAGTTCCCATATAGAGCAGCCTCATTTATTCAATTTTTCTTCACATATGTGTTTGATGCCAGCACATCCACATGACATTAGACCAAAAGGCAGGGGTGTTGGGGGCAGGCTCTGTGATCAACACCATTTCCCTTTAAAGTGTTCATGCTTCTTGAAAAACTTGTTTCTATACCATGTGGTCATCAAGGTGAAAACTTTTGGGTTACAACTTTACATTAAAAACAGAACTAAGGAAAAATAAAATAAACACTGTATGCAATGTTCTATAATTTGAAGATATCCAGTTAATCTGTCATTCTATGAGGAGGTTACATTTCTGAGAACTACTCAGTAGTCTCAGGGGACAGATATCTAAAATATTATCCTGCTGCCACTGCATAGGATGAGAAGAGGAGAATGACTGATGGATCCCTGGGGCTATTCAGTGGTACTGTGCATTGCCAGAAATAGGACACACAGGGGACAGTGACACAGTGAATATCTTTATATCAGAGACATGCTAGCTACTCTTGTGCTGTGGGAAGAGAGTAGAAGGAATCTGGATCTTCCATCTGGACATCCAGGTGACTCTATGCCAGCTGCTGCAACCAGATTGTTTGCAAAATTCCAACCTGGTTGGAATGCTGGTTGGTCCCCAGCATTCCATACTAGTGAGCCCATGCAGTCATTTATTCATCCAGCAAATATTTCCTGAGTGCCAGCACATTCCCAGATGCCAAGAACACACTGGCAATCAAGGCAAAAGGAACCCCTGCCTTCAAATATGTTCTACATCAGAAGACACATAAAATGAGAGTTGCTATAAAACTCATAGAAGTTGGAACCACAGATTCCCCACTCCTCTCATATCCATCTTTTCTCAACCCCTCACTCCTCACTAATGTATCCCCCAACAACAGAATGCCTGCCTGAATGGTGAATTGCAGGGGAGAACTGAGCATGGTTAAACCCTCTGGTTTCTCTCTTTTGAATAAAAACATCAAGGGATTGTGCACCTCTGGATCCTTACATCTCCAAGAAGAGCTCAGCAGAGGGACGTTGGACCTGCACAGGGAAAGCTAGAAATGGTGAAGATTGGCTTAATTCAGACTTCAGTATCAGAGCTAAACTACATTCTCCAATCAACCCTATATATCTGAAAATGAACTGATATTTTGATAATCTCCTGAGCTTAATTTCTCAATAAACCCTAAACTTAGAAGAGAAAAAAAACATGTTATTTATTGATGTCCCTTATATGCCGTCATCTTATAGTATTTCCCAAATATTTGAGAAGTATATGCAAGAAACTGGCATTTAAGAACCAAATTAATCCATTGCAAATAGAGATTGAGGGTTTTGACTTAAACTGAGGAAATACTGAAGTTGGCAGTGCTTTAGGAAGTGTATTTGTGTGGGGCTTTGACTTTTGTTACTAAAGATGGTGACACTGGGGTTTCAGCAGGGACTGCAGCCTTTAAAACTGACCTGGAGATGTGATCTAAGAAGACACATAGGGATCAGTTAATAAAGGAAAGAAGTCTATGTGTCCTACCTAAACCTCATCTTAACAAAGGCAGTACTTCAATACATTGGCTTTTTCAGGTCTTACTGGGCAGAATATTTTTTCCTGCATTTACTGAATTTCTCAATGAAAACTACAGACTGAATCTTCAAATTCTAAAGAGAGCTAATCTCAATGAGGGCTACCAAACACTGATACATGTTTTGTGCCAGGCATAGGGAAGAAGTGCAAGCTTCAATCAGTTCAGTTCAGTCCCTCAGTCATGTCTGACTCTGCAATCCCATGAACTGCAGGACACCAGGCCTCCCTGTCCATCACCAACTCCCAGAGACCACCCAAACCCATGTCCATTGAGTCGGTGATGCCATTCAACCATCTCATCCACTGTTGTCCNAGCTAATCTCAATGAGGGCTACCAAACACTGATACATGTTTTGTGCCAGGCATAGGGAAGAAGTGCAAGCTTCAATCAGTTCAGTTCAGTCCCTCAGTCATGTCTGACTCTGCAATCCCATGAACTGCAGGACACCAGGCCTCCCTGTCCATCACCAACTCCCAGAGACCACCCAAACCCATGTCCATTGAGTCGGTGATGCCATTCAACCATCTCATCCACTGTTGTCCCCTTCTCCTCCTGCCCTCAATCTTTCCCAGCACCAGGGTGTTTTCAAATGAGTCAGCTTTTGCATCAGGTGGCCAAAGTACTGGAGTTCCAGCTTCAACATCAGTCCTTCCAATGAATACCCAGGACTGATCTTTAGGATGTACTGGTTGGATCTCCTTGCAGTCCAAGGGACTCTCAAGAGTCTTCTCCAACACCACAGTTCAAAAGCAACAATTCTTCTGCACTCAGCTTTCTTTATAGTCCAACTTTCATATCCATACATGACCACTGGAAAAACCGTAGCCTTAACTAGATGGACTTTGTTGGCAAAGTAATGTCTCTGCTTTTTAATGTGCTGTCTAGGTTGGTCATAACTTTCCTTCCAAGGAGTAAAGTGTCTTTTAATTTCATGGCTGCAGTCACCATCTGCAGTGATTTTGGAGCCCAAAAAATAAAGTCAGCCACTGTTTCCCCATCTATTTGAAAGGGTATTGAGTCTTACCAAATGCTTTTCTGCATCAGTTAGTATGATCGTGTGGTTTTTGTCCTTCACTCTGTTGCTGTGGCGTATCAGAACGATGGATTTTCATATGTTGAACCATCTTTGCATTCCGGAAACAACTCCCACTTTGTCATGCTGTACAGTTCCTACTGGAACTCTCCACAGAATGTAATCAGAGAATGCTACACCCCTTCTCTTTAAGGCTCTTTGTTGTTGGGTGTCTGGTGCAGCAGTATGGCCTTACTGAATACTACATGCACTGAATGTGAAGGTTTTCCAAGGGAAATAAGAAAAAGTAATGAATTGGATTCTCAGGTACTGTTTATTTCCAGATTCATTAACAACCAAATCTGTAACTTGCTTAGAGACAGGAGGAGAAGAAAATTTAGCTCACTGGATCACAAACTTGAAGTTTTTTAGTTTACTTATTTTTAAGGTAACTACCTAGTCTGTCTTCTGGGGATTCTGCAGAGCTGGAGCTCCAGAGGAAAAGGAGCCACCCACGTGACCTAGATCTAGCAGAGAACAACAGTAGTTTCAAGTCCCTGAAGCGTGAATGAACTTGGCAAGTTTGAGGAATGGAAGGCAAGGCAGTGAGGTGGCTGAGGAGCAGAGAGGGCCATGAGATGAGAGGCAGGCAGGAACCACACTGCATATGATTTTGTGAGCTAGCACAAGGAGTGTGAATTTCTAAGTGCAATGAGATACCTTTGGAGATTTTAAAACAGGAAAGAAAAACCTTTTGAGTTTTCCTTTTAAAAGCAACCAAACATGGCTGCTGTTTTCAGAGTGATTCCCAGTGAGGAGGTTGGTGTCTGGACAAGGTGTGATGCTGGTGTGAACTAGTGTGACAATGGTAGAAGAGAGGGTGGGCAAACTAAGGATATATTTTAAAGGTGGGGTCACATAATTTAATGATGGGTTGTAAGGAGGGAAGGAAAACTGTCTAATTGAAATGGTTGTATAGATGCTGCTGTCATGTAGCATAATGAGAGACCATTGGATTAGAAATCTGGGGAAATCAAGTATTCTGTTGTTAGACATGAATGTTTCTTACTCTCTCAAACAAGTAAAAATAAGTAATGTCCCAAAGGGTAGCCAGATACTTGAACATTTTGGGGCAGGACAATCCTGCATTGGATCTTGGAGCTGTACATTTTACCCCAGGAAATGAAAAACTGCCTCTCTAGTTTGACAGTCTAAACTGCACACACATTTTTAAATGCTGAGTAGGGTAGTTCTGGGGGCTTCCCCAGTGGCTCAACAGTAAAGAATACAGGAGACACAGAAGACACTGGTTCCATCCCTGGGTCGGGACGATCCCCTGGAGAAGGTCATAGCAATCTACTCCAGTATTTTTGCTTGGAGAACCCCATGGACAGAGCCTGGCAGGCTACAGCCCAGAGAGTGACAGGCTGAAGTGACTCAGCACACACGCACGTGGTTCTGCTTCAGGGTGTACCTCTACGGTACTGCTGCAAGTGTAAGGGATCTTTACATCCTTATGTGTGTTTTCTCAGGCAGTGGGCACTAAAAAGTACAACTTAGGCCATCAGTTCAGTTGCTCAGTCGTGTCCAACTCTTTGCGACTCTATGGACTGCAGCACGCCAGGCCTCCCTGTCCATCACCACCTCCTGTCCAGTGAGTCAGTGATGCCATCCATTTCATCCTGTGTCATCCCCTTCTCTTCCTGCCTTCAGTCTTTCCCACCATCAGGGTCTTTTCCAATGAGTCAGTTCTTCACATGAAGTGGCCAAAGTATTGGAGTTTCAGTCTCAGCATCAGTCCTTCCAATGAATATTCAGGACTGATTTCCTTTNTCCATTTCATCCTGTGTCATCCCCTTCTCTTCCTGCCTTCAGTCTTTCCCACCATCAGGGTCTTTTCCAATGAGTCAGTTCTTCACATGAAGTGGCCAAAGTATTGGAGTTTCAGTCTCAGCATCAGTCCTTCCAATGAATATTCAGGACTGATTTCCTTTAGGATTGAAAGTATTATAAAAATAAAATACTTTTTATAGTACTTTCAGTATAGTCCTGAATATTCATTGGAATTGGAAAGCATTATAAAATACTTTTACAAAACTTACTTTCTTTAATTGTTTAAAGCAAAAAGTTTAGTTGGGTCTATAAACTATATGACAGTAGTACAAAGGATTGGAAGAGTAAATGGAATTGTAAGATCCTTATAAATGAGGTGAGATAATATTTACTGCAGTGATGCTAATTAAGTTGCTTCAGTTGTGTCCAATTATTTGTGACCCCTATGAACTGTAGCCTGCCAGGCTCCTCTGTCCCGTGGGATTTTCCAGGCAACAATACTGGAGTGGGTTGCCATCTCGTCTTCCAGGGGATCTTCCCAATCCAGTGTTTGAACCCGAATCTCCTGTGGCTCTTGCATTGCAGGAAGATTCTTTTTTTTTTTTTTTTTGCAGGAAGATTCTTTACCACTGAGCAATATAAGGATGTTTTGTAAATCCTAGGAATTTCCACTGAAAACAGGTATAACCATAAAGCTAAAAGGAGACTGACTGCTAAAAAACCACCTGAATGAAGGCAGGAAAGAAAGCACAAGAGACAACAGAAAAGAGCAAGAATGTGTAAAGTTTAAATACAAATATATTAATGATTCTATTAGTTAGAAGAGACTTTTGGAACAGACAAAAAGCAAGACCCAAGTAGATGCTTTATACAAGTCATGCATTAAATATAAAGATAGAAGGACTACAAATGATATATCATGTAAACAAGCATAAAAAAGGTAGTGTGGCTGCGTTAATATGAAGTATAAAAGGACATTTCACTTTGATAAAAGATCAGTTCATCAAAATAGAATCCTAAATGTGTATGCACCTAATAACAGACCTTCAAAATGTATGAAGCAAAAAATGATAGAAATGGGCAAATTCACAATTAATTACAGTTGGAGATTTCACTACTCATTCAGTAATTGATAGAACTGTCTGAAAGCCACACACACACAGATACTGATTTGAAAGTCACAGCTGATGTTTATAGAACATTCAGCAACTGTAGAACACAGTCTACAGCCCTATGTGCTACACGTCCTATAGTGCAGTTGGTAGAATCTCAACTGGGAATATGTTGAATGTGTCGATCCGTTTAGGAAGAACTGAAATCTTGACAATACTCAGTTTTAAGAGTTTAGGTTCTTTTTAAAAATTTTATTGTTGGCAGTACTGGGTCTTCGTTGCTGCATTCGGGCTTTCATAGTGTGCACGCTTCTCACTGTGGAGGCTTCTCTAGTTGCAGGGCATGGGCTCGAGGGCTCATGGACTCAGTAGTTGTGGCACCTGGGCTTAGCTGCCCCTTGGCATGTATTCTTCCTGGACTAGGGACCTGTGTCCCCTGCATTGACAAGTGTGCTCTTAACCACTGGACCACCAGGGAAGTCCCGTTTCCATAGCATGGCTATTGTGAACGATGCTGTGATTAACAAGGAAGTGCATTTATCATGTTAAAATCTTGTATTTATTTCCTTTGGGTATATATGTCCAGAGGTAGAATTGCTGGATCACATGTTAGATCTATTTTTAAATTTTCTGAGGAACCTCCATACTGTTTTCCATCTTTTGGTTTCCATTTGCTTGGAATATCATTTTCCATTCTTTCACCTTGAGCCTGTTTATGTCTTTAGAGCTGAAATAGGTCTCCTGTATGGCACCTCACTCCAGTACTCTTGCCTGGAAAACCCCATGGATGGAGGAGCCTGGTAGGCTGCAGTCCATGGGGTCGCTAACAGTCGGACACGACTGAGCGTCTTCACTTTCACTTTTCACTTTCATGCACTGGAGAGGGAAATGGCACCCCACTCCAGTGTTCTTGCCTGGAGAATCCCAGGGACCGCGGAGCCTGGTGGGCTGCCGTCTATGGGGTCGCACAGAGTCGGACACGACTGAAGCGACTTAGCAGCAGCAGCAACAAGCAGCATATAGTTGTTTTTTTTTAAACCCGTCCAGTCTGTGCCTCTTGATTGGTAAGTTCCACCCACTGATATGTAAAGATTTACCACTGCCATTTTCTTTTTTGCTTTCTGGTTATTTTGTCTTGTTTTCTTTTTCACTTTTATAAGTTGGTGATTTTCCCTGATTTGTTCACTCTCTTCTCTGTTTGTCTGTCTGCTGTAGCTTTTTGTAGTTACCGTGAGATTTACATAAAATATCTCATAGAAACAGTAGTCCTTTTTGTTTTTTACTGATGGCAATTTCCATTTGTCTAAATATGTTCCATCCTTTACTCTTCCTTTTATATTTTTGATTTCTCAAATTTTATGCTGTGACTTTGTTACTAAGTTTTAGTAGCTATAGTAATTTTTAATGTCCTTTTAACTTTTGTAATTGTTTCATATTCTAAAATTTTTAGTTTTTCAGTTCTATCACTTTTGTGTACTTCTTTGCCTTTTAATCTCATCTTGAAGAGCTCTGATCAACATTTCTTTTAAGGCAGGCAGGGTTACCACTATTGGTGGTAAACTCCTTGAGGCTTTGTTTGTCTGGGCAAGCTATTATTTCTCCTTCCTATCTGAAGGATAACTTTGCTGGACTGGGTATTTTCTTTTTATTAACTGGAGTATAGTTGATGTGCAGTGTTGTTAGGTTCTGCTCTACAGCAGAGGGAATCAGTTATACACACACATATATCTGACCTTTTCTTAAAAAAATAGGCTGCGTTGGGTCTTGTTGCGTCATGCAGGATCTTTTGTTATGGTGCAGGGATGCTAGCTATGGTGTGGGCTCCAGAATTCAGGGGCTCAGTGGTTGTGGTGCATGGGCTTACTTGCTCTGCAGTCTGTGAGATCTTCCCACACCAGGGACTGAACTCACGTCCCCTGCACTGCACGCCAGATTCTTAACCACTAGACCACCACAGAAGTCTCATATCCACTCTCTTTTAGATGATTTTCCCAAAGAAGTCATTAGAGAAATGAGTAGAGTTCCCTGTGCTATACATTAGTCTTTATGTATAGTAGTATATATATGTCATTTTGCAATGGGTATTCTTGACTGAATTTTTACTTTCAATACTTTGAATATGTCATCTCACTCTCTCCTGGTGTGTAGAATTTCTGTTGATCAATCTGCTGATTGCAGTATAGGGGTTCTTTTGTAGGTTATGGTTTGTTTTTTTTTTTCCCCCAATGGCTGCTTTTAAAATTCTTTGTAATTGATATTTGAGTTTTAATGTACCTTCAGTTCAGTCGCTCAGTTGTGTCTGACTCTGCGACCCCATGAACTGCAGCATGCCAGGCCTTCCTGTCCATCACCAACTCCCAGAGTTCACTCAAACTCATGTCCATCAAGTTGGTGATGCCATCCAGCCATCTCATCCTCTGTTGTCCCCTTTTCCTCCTGCCCCCAATCCCTCCCAGCATCAGTTCCAGTGAGTCAGCTCTTTACATGAGGTGGCCAAAGTACTGGAGTTTCAGCTTTAGCATCATTCCTTCCAAAAAACACCCAGGACTGATCTCCTTCAGAATGGACTGGTTGGATCTCCTTACAGTCCAAGGGACTCTCAAGAGTCTTCTCCAACACCACAGTTTAAAAGCATTAATTCTTCAGCCCTCAGCTTTCTTCACAGTCCAACTCACATCCATACATGACTACTGGAAAAACCATAGCCTTGACTAGACGGATCTTTGTTGACAAAGTAATGTCTGCTTTTGAATATGCTATCTAGGTTGGTCATAACTTTCCTTCCAAGGAGTAAGCGTCTTTTAATTTCATGGCTGCAATCACCATCTGCAGTGATTTCATATTGGAGGTCCTTTTTTCATTGAGATAAGATGTTCTATTAGCTTCATGGACCAGTATATCCAGTTTCCCAGGTTTAGGAAGTTCTCAGCTATATTTTTTTGAACATGTGTTCAGTTCTTTATCCTCTTCATGGCATACCCATTAATGCTATGCTGGCCCTTCTAATGGAGTCTGTAAATTCTCATGGAGTTTCTTCATTTCAAAAAAGTATTACTTTTCTCTTCTTTTCCACCTGAAACACTTCTGTACTGCTATCTTTGAGCTTATTCATCCATCTGACCTGCCCTATATTCAATGCTTTCTAATGCATTCTTCATCTCTTTTCTAAGTTCTTGAGCCCTGGAATTTTTGTTTTTAGAATTTCAATCCCTTTGGTATAGTATTCCTTCTGCTCATTGACTTTATTCCTGAGATCATTGTATTACCTTTCTCAGTTTTCTTATAGCTTGTTGAATTTCTTCATAACAACTATCTTGAATTCTTTTAGATCACAATATTCTGTGTCTTGGGTTCAATTCCTGTAAAAATTTTGTGAAACTGTAATACCATGATTCTTTTCAATAGGATTTGATAAAAAGTGCCTTTGCTGCTGCATTTGAAGTAGAGAACACCTTTCTTATTTAGGTAAGACTTTGATTCAACAGGTTGGCAATTAGGAACCTTTTTTCCCCCCCACCCCAGAATGTTGCACTATAGCACAAGTTTTTGATTTCTCAAAGTTCACTCACCACTAAGGGGTTGGGAGTGTGCACATAAAAAGTTGGCAGAGAGAAATATAGGGGAGAAAAGGGCAGTGGCAGAGTTGGGTGACATATATCATTGGCACTTGGGGCTGGCTAAAGCCTGGTATAGGGACCCTTGAATATGTTTGTGGTTGTCCTCTTGCCAGAATCCTGGGGCAGACAGCAGAAAATACATCTTTTCAGTTCTCTGCTTTCTTATTTTAATATTATTGGTAGTTGATTTGCAATGTTGTTTCAGCAGTGATTCAGTTATACATAAATATATGCTCATTCTTTTTCAGATTTTTCGCATACTGGTCATCACAGAGTATTGAGTAGAATTCCCTGTGCTATGCACGGTAGGTCCATGTTGAGCATGTACAGTAGTCTAAGTTATGTTCATCCAAGCTCCTGATTTATCCCACTTCAACATTTCTCCTGTGGTAACCGCAGGATTGGCTTTGATTTCTCTAAGTCTGCTTCTGTTTTGTAAATATGCTCATTTGTATCATTTTACAAAACTAGATTCCACATGTAATATCATATTTGTCTTTGACTTCATTTAGTACAACAAACTGTTAAGTCCATCCATATTGCTGCAAATGGCATGATTTCTTTGTTTTCTAAATGGCTAAATAATATTCCATTGTATATATGTACCACATCTTCATCTATTCCTCTGTCAATGGACATTTAGGTTTTTACCTTCTTTTCCCTTTCCTTCTCCTCAGTCACTGTAACCTCTACTCAGAGCAGTGGGTCCCTCCAGCATGTGGGACCAGGGAGAGACCCACTCACTGTCTTTGCCCTCCCTCTCCACTGCCAGAATGGCATGCTAGCCCACCATTGCCACTAACGTTCTGAGTCTTCTGCCTCCTCTGAGATCCCAATCCACCCACTTTTGGATCTAAGGTAGATGGATCTCTCTCTTGGGTCACATGGTGTGCTGTGTAGATACTTTTTCTGGGTTATGGACGTCCAATTAGTTGTGAATCAAGGGAGAGGAAAATGCTGCTATGTGTCTGAAGCACCCCTCCTGATTTGCTAAAACTTTTATATCTATATTTATGAGAGATACTGTGGTTTAGTTGCCAAGTTGTGTCTGACTCTTCATGACCCCATGGACTGTAGCCCACCAGGCTCCTCTGTTCATGGGGTTTTTCCATGCAAGAATATTGGAATAGGTTGCCATTTCCTTCTCCAGGGGAGCTTCTCCACCCATGAGATATTTGGTCTACAGGTTTTTTCTATGATGTCTATAATGTCTTTATCTGATATCAGTATTAGGGGTAATGCTGGGCTCAAAGAATGAGTGTAAAATGTATTTCCTCTCCTGTCTTCCAAGAGAATTGGTATAATTACTTCCTTAAATGTTTGGTAGAATTCACCAGTGAAACCATCTGGCCTTGTTGCCGTTTTGCAAGGTTATTATTGATAAATCCACTTTCTTTAGTAGATATAGGCCTTTTCAGATGGTTTCTCTCTTCTTGTTTGAGCACTGGACAGTTGTGTTTTTAAAGGAATTGGTCAGTTTATTCTAGTTGGTCACATTTGTGGTCACAGAGTTGTTCATAATATTCCTTTATTATCCTTTTAATGATCCTTGGGATCTGTAGTGATGTCCTCTTTCATTTCTGGTATTAGTTATTTGTGTCCTCTTAAGTTATCCTGGCTAGAGGTTTATCAATTTTATTGCTCTTTTCAAAGAACGAACCAGTTTGGTTTCATTCATTTTCTCTATTGATACCTGTTTTCAACTTCATTAATTTTTATTGGAGGTCCTTTTTTCATTGAGATAAGATGTTCTATTAGCTTCATGGACCAGTATATCCAGTTTCCCAGGTTTAGGAAGTTCTCAGCTATATTTTTTTGAACATGTGTTCAGTTCTTTATCCTCTTCATGGCATACCCATTAATGCTATGCTGGCCCTTCTAATGGAGTCTGTAAATTCTCATGGAGTTTCTTCATTTCAAAAAAGTATTACTTTTCTCTTCTTTTCCACCTGAAACACTTCTGTACTGCTATCTTTGAGCTTATTCATCCATCTGACCTGCCCTATATTCAATGCTTTCTAATGCATTCTTCATCTCTTTTCTAAGTTCTTGAGCCCTGGAATTTTTGTTTTTAGAATTTCAATCCCTTTGGTATAGTATTCCTTCTGCTCATTGACTTTATTCCTGAGATCATTGTATTACCTTTCTCAGTTTTCTTATAGCTTGTTGAATTTCTTCATAACAACTATCTTGAATTCTTTTAGATCACAATATTCTGTGTCTTGGGTTCAATTCCTGTAAAAATTTTGTGAAACTGTAATACCATGATTCTTTTCAATAGGATTTGATAAAAAGTGCCTTTGCTGCTGCATTTGAAGTAGAGAACACCTTTCTTATTTAGGTAAGACTTTGATTCAACAGGTTGGCAATTAGGAACCTTTTTTCCCCCCCACCCCAGAATGTTGCACTATAGCACAAGTTTTTGATTTCTCAAAGTTCACTCACCACTAAGGGGTTGGGAGTGTGCACATAAAAAGTTGGCAGAGAGAAATATAGGGGAGAAAAGGGCAGTGGCAGAGTTGGGTGACATATATCATTGGCACTTGGGGCTGGCTAAAGCCTGGTATAGGGACCCTTGAATATGTTTGTGGTTGTCCTCTTGCCAGAATCCTGGGGCAGACAGCAGAAAATACATCTTTTCAGTTCTCTGCTTTCTTATTTTAATATTATTGGTAGTTGATTTGCAATGTTGTTTCAGCAGTGATTCAGTTATACATAAATATATGCTCATTCTTTTTCAGATTTTTCGCATACTGGTCATCACAGAGTATTGAGTAGAATTCCCTGTGCTATGCACGGTAGGTCCATGTTGAGCATGTACAGTAGTCTAAGTTATGTTCATCCAAGCTCCTGATTTATCCCACTTCAACATTTCTCCTGTGGTAACCGCAGGATTGGCTTTGATTTCTCTAAGTCTGCTTCTGTTTTGTAAATATGCTCATTTGTATCATTTTACAAAACTAGATTCCACATGTAATATCATATTTGTCTTTGACTTCATTTAGTACAACAAACTGTTAAGTCCATCCATATTGCTGCAAATGGCATGATTTCTTTGTTTTCTAAATGGCTAAATAATATTCCATTGTATATATGTACCACATCTTCATCTATTCCTCTGTCAATGGACATTTAGGTTTTTACCTTCTTTTCCCTTTCCTTCTCCTCAGTCACTGTAACCTCTACTCAGAGCAGTGGGTCCCTCCAGCATGTGGGACCAGGGAGAGACCCACTCACTGTCTTTGCCCTCCCTCTCCACTGCCAGAATGGCATGCTAGCCCACCATTGCCACTAACGTTCTGAGTCTTCTGCCTCCTCTGAGATCCCAATCCACCCACTTTTGGATCTAAGGTAGATGGATCTCTCTCTTGGGTCACATGGTGTGCTGTGTAGATACTTTTTCTGGGTTATGGACGTCCAATTAGTTGTGAATCAAGGGAGAGGAAAATGCTGCTATGTGTCTGAAGCACCCCTCCTGATTTGCTAAAACTTTTATATCTATATTTATGAGAGATACTGTGGTTTAGTTGCCAAGTTGTGTCTGACTCTTCATGACCCCATGGACTGTAGCCCACCAGGCTCCTCTGTTCATGGGGTTTTTCCATGCAAGAATATTGGAATAGGTTGCCATTTCCTTCTCCAGGGGAGCTTCTCCACCCATGAGATATTTGGTCTACAGGTTTTTTCTATGATGTCTATAATGTCTTTATCTGATATCAGTATTAGGGGTAATGCTGGGCTCAAAGAATGAGTGTAAAATGTATTTCCTCTCCTGTCTTCCAAGAGAATTGGTATAATTACTTCCTTAAATGTTTGGTAGAATTCACCAGTGAAACCATCTGGCCTTGTTGCCGTTTTGCAAGGTTATTATTGATAAATCCACTTTCTTTAGTAGATATAGGCCTTTTCAGATGGTTTCTCTCTTCTTGTTTGAGCACTGGACAGTTGTGTTTTTAAAGGAATTGGTCAGTTTATTCTAGTTGGTCACATTTGTGGTCACAGAGTTGTTCATAATATTCCTTTATTATCCTTTTAATGATCCTTGGGATCTGTAGTGATGTCCTCTTTCATTTCTGGTATTAGTTATTTGTGTCCTCTTAAGTTATCCTGGCTAGAGGTTTATCAATTTTATTGCTCTTTTCAAAGAACGAACCAGTTTGGTTTCATTCATTTTCTCTATTGATACCTGTTTTCAACTTCATTAATTTCTTCTCTAGTTCTTACTATCTTTTCTTCTGCTGATTTGGTTTTGTTCTCTTTCTGGTTTCCTAAGGTAGAAGTTATTCTAGATTTTCCTTTTTTTTTCCCTAATGTATACACTTAAATGTTATAAATTTCCTTCTAAGCACTACTTTTGCCACATCCCACCAATTTTGCTAAAAGTTGTGTTTTCATTTAGTTCAAAATACTCAGTTTAAAATTTCTCTTGATTTCTTCTTTGACCCATGTGTTATTTAGAAGTGTTGCTTAATTTCCATGTTTAGGATTTTCCAGTTATCTTGTAACTTATTTCTAGTTTAATTGCATTAAGTTCTGAGAGCAGATATTACATAATTTCTGTTCTTTTAAAGGGGTGTTTGTCCCAGATGTGGTGAATATATATGAGCTTGAGAAGACTTTGTATTCTATTGTTGGATAAACAGTCTACAGATGTCCATTTTATTCCATTGATTGATTTTTAATTCAACTATATCCTTAACTGATTTTTGCCTGCTGGATCTGTCCACTTCTGATCAAGGTTGTTGAAATCTCCAACTCTGACAGTAAATTTATCTATTTCCATTAGTTTTGCCTCATATAGTTTAATGCTGTTTTTAGGCATATACACATTAATCCCTTCTTGATGAACTAACCCCCTTTATGAACAGGGAGGCCTGGCGTGCTGCGATTCATGAGGTTGTAGAGAGTCAGACACGACTGAACTGAACTGAATGTCCTTATTACTGATAACGTTTCTTTCTTTGAAGTCTGCTCTTCTTGAAAATTATATAGCTGGTCTTTCTTTTCATTAGCCTTAGTGTGGTATATTTTCTTTCTATCCTTTTAATCTATGTCTATATTTAAAATGGGTTTCTTGTAGATAACCACTCTGTTTGTCAGAGTGGATCTAAAACCAAGACCAATCATCTATTTTTAAACTGGTACATTCAAATGACATTCCAAGTGATTACTGATACAGTGATAATACCTATCATATTCATTACTATTTTCTAATTGTTGCCCTTGGTTCTCTCTTTTTCTGGCTTTTGTAGTTTTAATAGCATATTCTAAGATTCTGTTTCTCTCCTTAGTGTTATTAGTTATACTTTTTCCCCCCACCTTTTTTAGTGGATGCCATAGAATTTGTATATACTTTTATAGCTAATCCAAGTCAACTATGAAATAACTCATCACAGGTAGTGTACATTATAGTAACAACATAATTCTAAATCCTTCTTTGTACAACTGCTGTTACTTCATTTATATATAAGCATATACATTAGCATACATAATCAAATACATTGTTGGTATTTGGAAGAAACTGTTATCCTGTTAGATCAATTAAAAATAAAAAGTTTTTATTTTACCATCACTTATTCCTTCATTGCTCTTCCTTTATACAGATCTGAGTTTTTGACTTATATTACACTCATCTCTCTAAATGTTTCTTTCATGGTGAATGAATTCCATCAATTTTTGTTTCAGAAAATCTTTATCCTTCACTTTTGAAAGAACAGTTTTGCAGAGTACAGAAATCTACGCTGGTGGTATTTTTTTTCTTAATCTCTGGCTTTCTTCAGAGTAGACTGGTGATCTCTGAATTTCCTGGATCTGTGGTTTGGTCTTTGCCATTAATTTGTGGTAAAATCTGTCATTGTTTCAAATATCTCTTCTTTTCATGTGTACATATGTTATACCTTTTATAACTGTCTAAAATGTAGTTTTTTTTTTTTTTTTCAGTCTTTGCTTACCTCTCCAGTATTGGGGTAGCAGTTTGCCCTCTATTCTCCAGTCTCTTATGAATCCAAGAAGAGTTATTGATTTGATTTTTTCCATCTGTTCAACTTAACTTGCTGTCAGGATGGAGTGGCGACTTTCAGCTTTTAAGTGGAGAACCAGAAACAAAGTCTTGGATGTGCACATGGAACATTCATCAAGATATATCCCATGCTAGCTTTTAATCCAGTCCCAAGGTTTGAAATCATACAGAGTATGTGCTTTGACTATAACAGAATTATAAATTAAAAATATTTTATTTTATAATTCCGTTATAGTCAAAGAACATATTCTATACCCCAAGTACTTGGAAATTAAAAATTTCTTATAAATTTAATCACTAGAAGACATAGAAAGCTTAATTAGATTACATAAAGCTTAATTCCTATGTACATAAGTCACTTATAGAGCTAGCATACAGGTTAAAGACTAAAGTAGTAAAAAAAAAAAAAAGCGATATACAATATAAAAAGTAAAATGTGATATCAAAAACCTGAAATGTATCTGGGGGAAAGTAAAAATGTAGTTTTAGAATGTGTTCAAACTTAAGTTGTTAGCAATGACAAAGGCTTTTGTTATATGTAAACGTCATGGTAACCACACAGGAAAACGTGTAATAGATATACAAAAGATAAATAAATCTAAGCACACCACAAAAGAAAACCATCAAATCACACAGGAAGAGAAAGGAACAGAAGAACTGCAATACAGCCTGAAAACAATGCACAAATGGCCAATGAGTATATACCCACCAACATGCAGAGTAGCTGAATGGACAGCCACCAAGCCAAGACCGAGCTGTATGCTGCCTACCAGTAATGCACTAAGGACACACTGACTGGAAGTGAAAGTGAAAGGACTGAAAAGGTTCCTTGTAAATAGAAATCAAATGAAAGTTGTTTTGGCTATATTTACCTGAGACAAACAGGCTGTAATAAATGACAAAGAAGGACGTTACATAATGATAAAGGGGTTAATCCAACAAAAGGGTATAATATTTGTAAGCATTTATAAACCCAACATAGAAGCACTTAAATATATAAAGGAAATATTAAGACTTACAGAAATAGATAGCAATACAGTAATAGTATGATACTTCAGTGTCCCATTTTCATCAATAAATACATCATCCAGAGAGAAAAATCAATTAAAAAAAACCCACCATTGTCTTTAAATGACATGTTAAACCAGATGTATGTAGAACATTTCATCCAAAAGCAACAAAATATACATTGTTCTCAAGAGCACAGGAACATTCTCCAAGACAGATTTTAGGCCACAAATCAAGTCTTCATAAATTTGAGAAGAATGAAATCATATCAAGGTTCTTTTTTTGAGTACAAGGCATGAAACTAAAAATCAATTACAGAACAAACCTGGAAAATTTGCAAATATATAGATTAAACAACATGCTACTGGACAAAGGATCAAAGAAGAAAGAGAAAGGATAAAAAAAGTGTACTTTGAGGCAAACAAAAATGCAAATATAACATACCAAAACTTAATGGAATACAGTTATTAGAAGTAAGTTCATAGTGAGAAGTGCCTAGAAAGGAACCAGAAAATGTTATATTTGCACTGTGGAAGGAAATGGATTCAAAAGACAACAAAGAAGATGAAGAGCTGGATCTCTGAAAAGTAAACAAAATTGACAAACCTTTATCTAGACTCAAGAAAAAGAAAGGACTTAAAATGAGAAATGTTAGAGATGTTACAAGTGACACCACAAAACTACAAAGGATCATGAGATTATGAATGCTGCTGCTGCTGCTAAGTCGCTTCACTTGTGTCTGACTCTGCAACCCCATAGACAGCAGCCCACCAGGCTCCCCCGTCCCTGGGATTCTCCAGGCAAGAACACTGGAGTGGGCTGCCATTTCCTTCTCCAATGCAGGAAAGGGAAAAGTGAAAGTGAAGTTGCTCAGTCTTGTCTGACTCTTAGCAACCCCATGGACTGCAGCCCACCAGGCTCCTCTGTCCATGGGATTTTCCAGGCAAGAGTACCAGAGTGGGTTGCCACTGCCTTCTCCAGAGATTATGAATGACTGTATGCCAACTGACCAGCCTAGAAGAAATGGATAAATTCCTAGAAACATAGAAAACCTGAGTATATTAATTACTAGTAAGGAGATTAAATCAGCAATCCAAAACCTCCCCACAAAAACTCTAGGACCAGATGACTTCACTAGTGAATTCTACCAAAATTTAGAGAATACCAAATCTTACCCAATTTTACAAGGTTAGCATCACCCTGGTACCAAAACCAGAAAAGGACACTTCAAGAAGAAAAACTGCAGGCCAATATCCCTCATGAACAGAGATACAAAATCCCTCAACAAAATACCAGCAAACAATTCAAGAATACATTAAAGGATCAGAAACCATGACCAAGCAGGATTTATTAAAAGGATCCAAGGATGGTTCAACATCTGCAAATCAATGAATGTAATATACTATATTGACAAAATGGGGGATAAAAATTATACAACAATCTTGATAGAAGGAGAAAAAGCTGTTGACAAAATTCATTCATTTATGGTAAAATTCTCAACAAAGCAGGAACAGAGAAAATTCACCTCAGCATAAAAAAGGCCATTTGACATATCCACAGATAACATAACATGCTCAACACTGAAAAGCTTTTCCTCTAAGATCAGGAACAAGACAAGAATGTCCCCTCCTGCCACTTTTATTCAACATAGTATTGGAAATCCTAAGCAGAGCAATTAATTAAGCAAGAAAAAGAAATAAAAGGCATCCAACTCAGAAATAAGTATACCTTTGCAGATGACATATGTATAGAAAACCCTAAAAATGCCACCAGACTATTAAAACTAATAAATTCAGTAAAGTTGCAGGATATAAAATCAATATATAGAAATCTGTGTTTTTATACATGAATAACACCTATGAAAAAGGAAAATGAAAATTCTTTCTGAAAGCATCAAAAAGAATTAAGTATCTAGGAATAACTTTTAACCAAGGAAGCAAAAGACCTGTATACTGAAAACTACGACTCTGAAGGATACTGAGGATGACACAAATAAATGGAAAGCTGCTTTGTGCTCATGAATTAGAAGGTTACTGGTAAAATGTTCATACTAGTCAAAGCAAACTACAGATGTATTGCAATCCTCATAAAAATTCCGACAGAATTTTTGCCAGACATAGAAAACAAACAGTCCTAAAATTTGTATAGAACCGTCAAAGACCTCCAATAGCCAAAAGCCTTAAGACAAAGGAACAAGGCCTGGAAGCATCATGCTTCCTAAATTTCAAATACATCACAAAGCTCTAACAGAACAGTATGGTATTGGCATAAAAACATATATAGTTCAATGGAGCACAACAGAGAACCCAGAAATAAACCCATACACCTGTGGTCAATTAATTTAAAACAAAGGCATCTCTTAACAAATGGTACTGGGAAAATTGGACCAAAAACAAAAAATAACTCAAAATGATTTAAATGTAAGACGTAAAACCATAAAAGTCCTAGAAAAAAAATAGGTGGTGAACTCCTTGACATCAGGATTGTCATTGATGTTTTGGATTTGATATAAAAAGGCAACAAAATAAAAAAGTGGGACTACATCAAGCTAAAAAGCTTCACAGCAAAGGAAGTCATCAACACAACAAAAACACAACTGAATGGGAGAAACAGCTGCAAATCATATTTCTGACAAAAGGTTAATTAATAATGCAAAATTTATAAGAAACTCATATGACTCAATAGCAAGAAAATAAACTATCCAATTAAAAAAAATGGGCAGAGGCTCTGAACAGACATTTTCCCAAAGAAGACATAAAAATGGTACATGAACAGGTACTCAACATCACTAATCATCAGGAAAATGCAAATCAAAACCACAGTGTCCCGTCACACTGGTTGGAAAGTCTATTATCAAAAAGTAAGTACAGGTGAGGATGTGGAGAAAAGGGAACCCTGGTACACTGTTGGTGGGAATGTAAACTGGTGTAGCTTCTATGGAAAACAGTATAGACGTTCTACCTATGATCCAACAGTTCTACTTCTGGATATTTTTCCAGAGAAAAACATTAACTTGATAAGTCCACAACCATGTTCACTGAAGCATTATTTACAACTTACAAGATGTGGAAACATGCTCAATAAATGAATAAAGAAGATATACATACATACATAAAGGCATATTCAGCCATAAAAAAGAAATCCTGCCATTTGAGACAACGGATGGACTCGGCAATATGCTAAGTGAAATAAATCTGACAGAGAAAGACAAATATCATATGAGCCAACTTAAATGTATGTAGAATCTTACAAAAAAAAATCCCAAGAAAACTGAACTCATAGATTAGAGAAGATTGGTTACAGGTGGGGCTTAAGAGTTGGGTGAAATGAATGAAGGGGGTCAAAAGGGGGTACAAGCTTTCAGTTACAGAGTATATGGTGACTAAATACTGTACTGCAGGTTTTAAAGTGCTAAGAGAACTTAACAGTTCTCATCACAAGAAAAAATTTTGTAACTATCTTTGGTGAGGGATGTTAACTAGGCTTATTAACCATTTCACAATGTATATAAATATAAAATGTTGTATACCTGAAACTAATGTTATCTGTCAATTATACCTCAATTAAAAAAAAAAAGAAACCAAAGAATGTATGGAAAATAACCCAGAAAGGAGAAATTATTTCAGACACATGGAGGTAGTCTTATGAACTATAAATTGAAATATTTAAAATGGATAAACTCCTAGAAATATATAAAATGTACAGGAATAATTTGAATAGACTCATCAACTGTAAAAAGTGTATTAGAAACAGTAGTCAAAGACCTGTCTTCTCAAAAAACCTCAGGTCTAAATGTTTTTATTCTATCAAATTCTACCAAACTTTCAATAGCTGTTTTATGCAAGTTGTTGCAGAACCCAGAAAATGGGGAAGTGTGAAGCTTCCCATCTCATAAACAAAAAATTCATACCAAGAGAATAAAATTATAGGCCCATTTTGTTTATGTACACAGATGCAAAATCCTAAATAAAGCAATAGTTACATGAATCCAACATAGCACTAAAAATAACAGATCATGAACAAGCAGAATTTGTGCCAATAATGCAAGGATTACTTAATATCAGAAAAATTCATCAATATACTTCTCTACATGGGTAAAACATTTCATGATAATTTTAACTGAACCTTCTAGAATAATCACTTCATGAAGTTCAACACCTGTCTATAATTGTTATGGGTTAACCTTAGATGCATTCCCTTTAAGGTAAGAAACAAGATTAAGATATCCTTATTATCACAAATGTTTTAACACAGAACTGGAAATCCTAACACTAAGAAAAAGTGTAGGGAATGGAAGGAAAAAAAAGTATATCCTCCAAATATTTAAAAACCAAAACACTTCTAAATAATCCAGGGGTCAAAAAAGAAATCATAAAGGAAAGAAAATATTCTGATTTTGAATATCAACAAAAACATAAAATCTGTGGGATGCATCTAAAGCAGTACATAGAGGAAAATGTATAGTTTTAATGTCTTTATTAAAATCAACTACCTAAGCTTCCAAAAAGCCAAAACAGAAGAGCAAATTAAAACCAAAATAGAAAGGAATACTAAAAACGAGAGCATAAAGCAATACCAATAAATGGATAAAATTTAAAAAGCCAAGAGTTGGTTCTTTGAAATAAATCAATAAACTTGATTAAATCCCTAGCATGATTTGTCAGGTAAAAAAAAAAAGTCAGGAAAGAAGCTACCAATATAAAAAAGGAAAGCAGAAACATAATACAAATCCTATAGTCATTGAAGAGACATTAAAAATATTCTGAATTATGTCAGAAATATTGGAAATTACATAAAACGGACAAATTCCTTAAAAGATACAACTTACCAAAATTTTCACAAAGAAACAGAATGAATGATCCTGTATCTGTCATAATCCACAATATCCTCAGTGAAATGCCCCCAAACCCCTCTTACTCTTGGTCCAGAAGACTTCAGTGGTAAATTCTTCAAAATAATAAGAGTTAAAAATAACATCAACCTTATAAACTCTTCCAACAAAGGGGAGGAAGGGACACTTCCCAAACTGTTGTGAGGCCAGTGTAATAACCCTAATACCAAAACCTGACAGGGATGTTATAAGAAAATGAAATTACAGATCCATATCCTTCCATAAGCACAGATACAAAAGCCCTTAACACAATATTACCATATCAAACAGCAGTATATAAAAGGGTAATACATCATAACCAAGTGAAGTTTATCTCAGAGATACAAAGTTGGTTTAACACTGAAAATCAACCAGGATAGTTCACTATATTACCAAACTAAAACATAAAGAATCACATGATCATCTTGAAAAATGGAGGGAAAAAATGGAGAATTTTTGAAATTCAACACCTATTCATGGTTCTCAGCGTATCTATTAAACATTGTACAGGAAATTCTAGCCAGTGCAATAAGGTGATAACAAGAGATCAAAAGACATGAAAATCGAAACAATTCTTAGATGACATAATTGTGTATATCAAAATCAAAAAGGTTCTACACAAGTTAGAAAAATTGAATGAATTTAGCAAGGTTGTTAAGTTACAAAGTCAAAGGCACAAAATTGACCGCATTTGTATAGAACAGTAATGAGTAACTGGAAGATTAATTAAAAAACAATTCTACTTACCGTGGGACCAAAAATCTTAAAAATTTTAGGAGTTTAACAAGAGTTTGCCAGATTTCTACACTGAAGACTACAAAACCTTCCTAAAAGACCTTAGACAAATGGAGAGCGATAACATGCGCATGAAATACAAGAGTCAACATTAAGATGTCAGTGCTTTCAAAAATGATCTATAAATTCAGAGCAATCAAAATCATATCAGGATTTTTCTTTAATTCATTAGCTGGTTCCAAAATTTATATAGAAATGCAAAGAACCTAGATAGGATAGCCAAACTTACTACTAGATCTCAAAGTTAGGCAGAAAGCTATGGCAATCAAGACTGTGCTACTGGTATGAGGATAAATGAACAGAATAGAGTCCAGAAGTAGACCCATATTTACACAGTTTTATATATTTTTCAGTTTTTTGGTCACACTGTGCAGCTTGCGGGATTTTAGTTCTTAGACCAGGGACTGAAGCCATGCCTCCTGTAGTGGAAGCTTGGAGCGCTAACCACTGGACTGCCAGTCAGTTAATTTTAAAGAGGCATCAAATGAATTTAATGGAGATTGAGAACATTTTCAACCAATTCAGCTAAACCAAACATATTTTTATGGGGTTAGGAGGAAGGAAGATCTTCAATCCTTACATAAATGAATTTAAGATGGATCGTGAATTTAAATATGAGACTGCTTTCAGAAGAAAATGTAATTACCTTTATGAACTTGGGGTTGATAATATTTTGGGTAAGACACAAAAAAACACATAATCAAGAAAAAAACGAACTTCATCAAAATAAAACACTCCTGGCTCCTTAAATCACCAGTAAGAAAATATATAGGCAGAGCACAGACTGGAGAAAAATGCAAGTAATACATACATCTGACAAAGAACTTACATCCTTATGAAAAGGATTCCAACCATTCTGTAATGAGACAAGCAGCCTATTGAGAAAAATGGCCAAAGACGTCAAGAGATATTTCAGAAAAATATAAATTGCTAATAAACATATAAAAAGGAGTTAAACGTCATTTGTTATGCAAATTAAAATAACGAGCTATAATAAAACTGAAACACATTACTGTACACAAATGCACATAAAATGGCGCCCACAATCACCTGGGAAAACTTTTTGACAGTGTTTCATAAAATTAAACATAGACCTACCTATGACCCAGTAATTCTACTTATTTAATAGAAATAAAAACTTGTCCATGAAGAATGTTCATAATAACTTTATTTATAATCACCCCTAACTGGAAATAACTCATATGTCCATAAACCACAGAAAGGATAAATTGTGAGATGTTCACAAAAAGGAACACTGCTGAGTAGCAAAAAAAATACTCCAAACTTTGGATATATGCAACAAGATGTATGAATATCACTGACATTGTAAACAAAGTAATATACAAAAGTGAAAATGTACAATTCCATTTATATGAAGTTCAAGAACAGGTACAGTTAGTCTATGTGAACAGAAAACAATGAAAAAAATGGTTGCCAAGGGTGGAAAGGGAGAGAAATTTCCTGCACACTTTGAGATGATGGAAAGGTTCTCTATCTGGGTTAGGATTACAGATAAACACATTTGTCAAAAGTGATAAAATGTAATCCTAAAATCAATCCACTTCACTGTCCACAGATTTTACTTGAATACAGACCATTTTACCTTAAAATCTGCTACTTCCAAAAATAGCTGTTCAGATATGTGAACTCACTTCAATTTACTGAGCTGGCCAAAAAGTTTCTTCAGTTTTCTATGTAAAAATAAGACATTTTTCATTTTCACCAAGAATTTTATTGAACAACATATTCACCATTTCGTACCACTACCTTCTGTCATTTTCCAGGCAACTTCAAAATTCCATCTTCCCAAAACTAATCTTTTTTGAGGAAAGAACTGTTCCAGGTAACTTTTACAGTCTTACAGAGAGTTAAAAATTTTTCCATTAAGAGAATTTTGTAAAGATGGAAATCAATGGACATCACAGGTACAATATCTGGTGAATACAGCAGATGAATCATAACTTCCTAGCCGAGCAGTAACAGCTTTTGTCCAGTCATTGAAGTAAGTCTTGTGGAATCCTGATGGAAGATTATACATTTTCTGTTGACTGATTCTGGATGCTTTTTGTTGACAGCTCCTTTCAGTTGGTCTAAATTGGGAGCAGTACGTGTTGGAATTGTTGAGCTTTCTGGAAAAAGCTCACAACACAGGACTTCATTCCAATCCCACCATCACTTTCTCTGGATGAAGACTGGCCTTTGTTGTGGTTGGTGGTGGTTCATCTTGCTTGCCCCACAATCTCTTCTGTTCCACATTATTGTATAGTATCCACTTTTCACTGCCCATCATAATTTGTTTAAAAAATGAAACATTTTTGTTATGTCTCAGTAGAGAATTACATGCAGAAATACGGTCAAGAAGGTTTTTATTTTTCATTTGACTTACATGGAACCCAAACATCAAAACAATGAACATAACCAAGCTGGTACAAATGATTTTCCACTCTTATTTTGGATATTTTTAGTATGTTGGCTGTCTTCTGCATGGTATATAATGCTTATCACAGTACCTTCTTCATATACCACAGTTTTTTTTTTTTTTGCATTTCAGTTGCATTTTTGTCTTTCTTAAAATAATAAAGCATAATAATAAAGCTGAAAATATTGCTTTTTCTTCCATCTTCAATATTAAAATGGTTACACAAAAATCCATCAATTTTGATTTTTTAAAATGCACTTTTATATGACAACTGTCATGGTACAATCTAACAAAACTGTTCCAAATGAAGTTAAAGACAGCTAAGCGCTACCAAAGCCAACTTCGGAAAAAAACTGAATGAACCTTTTAACCAACCCAATACAACAGCTTTGTTTTTGAGTCAAAGTAAATACTATTCGAAATAAAACTTCAATTGTTTTTGAATTCACTACATGTTCTGGTGAAATACTGCTCATAAAATTTTACTTTCTTGCCCTATGTCTTAATCATTAGGAACATGATTCATTATGTTGTACAATAAACATTAAACGCTGAATATCCTAAAGATAGTCTTTGAGTCCTCAACTCCTTTTAAAACAGAGGCCTAGATAAATTGACTTGTCCAGGATCATATTCTATCTCATTTCAGAAATAAAAATATACATTGTCTTCCCTTGTAAATACTAACACATGTATAGAAACAATAGCTTACCTTTTTAATAAACACAATGAAATAATGTGTTTACAATGACTGAGCATCATTAGGACAGTGGAATATTTCAGATATAAACACAGTATATTTTAATGAACACATTAAAAAAAAATTTTTTTTGGCTACACCATGCAGCACATGGGATCTTAGATCCCTGACCAGGCATCAAGCCTGTGCTCCCTGCTTTGGAAACATTGGGAATCTGAACCAATGACTGCTAAGGAAGTCCCAGAAAGCACATATTTTCTATTCATATTTTCTATTCATTGAAGGCAGTTCCAAATTTACACTGGCTGGTTTTTCATGAATGATGCATTTGTAGTTGAAGTGTGTTGGTCTTTACAGTCGGTACATTTCAAACAGACAGCTTTCAAAAACTGTACTGATAATCTATACAACTTGGGTAACAAAAGAACTGGATTTCTGAAAACTGCAGTTAGTGAAAGGCATATAATAACATTTTTTACTGGAAAATAAATGCAGTAAAATTTAACTAAAAAAACCTGGCAGAGCTGGTTTTGATGAGCAGAGAGAGGTTTAAAATGCATTTAAATAATGGAAAAAAGACTTACTTATATAGGAAAATTTTTATTTAATATAATTTCATAAACTTTAAAAAATCACTAAGAGCTGCACAACAGGTATGCTACATTTACTGACAATGAAGATAACAAGTTCTATTAGATAGCCACAGTGTCTGAGGTCCAGAATTTTAAACTGTTATGATAGTATTTCCAACTATTTATTATTCATAAAAATCTAACAATCACCATTATTACAAACATATTAGTTATGATCTTTTGCAGTAATATCATTCAGGTTATCTCATATAAACAGCACTTTAATAATGTTCTGTTTTTATGAAAACAGAAAGAAATAGAAATAAAAGTATCTCTAAAGGAGGGCCAAAAATAACAAAACGTGTTTCATATAACTCTTTGGTGTGTTAGTTTTAGTAACACCTGCTTATACCCTAAATTGATCTTTAAAGGAAAAACACAGATATGGGATGATTTTTTCCTTTTCTCTAGCCCCACTAACTTTTCAGAGTAGTGTATTTAAAAAAACATTTGGTATAAATTGTAAATATTTTAGTGGTTGTGACTCCTGCCTATTAGATAGGAGTCTCAAGCTTATCACACAAGGCCAATTTCACAATCTTATGCAGTAGAAATGACGCTGGTTGGAGAAAGGTATTCCCTAACTAGGTGATTTGCCTCTGTTTAACCCCTCCTGCTCAGGACAGTGCCAGAGTCTGAATCAGGTTTGGGAAGCCACTGGACATCAAAGAGATTAAGACCCAAGGAGGAGGTTAGTTAAAAGAAATTCAAACTTAATTCTCCCCTTTTTCCTTCTCAACTCCACAGCAAGCCTGGGTAGCTATAGTTCCCCTGGGCCACACTCTATTCCTTCCAGTGTGAGCCTAATGCTTGCTGAAAGTCAAGGCAGGATTGCTGAGTCACCTAAAGCAGCTGACAGGCAATTTTGGAAACTGACTTGGCGATTGCTACTATCTTCAGGGCTACAGCCTTCAGACTAGGCAGACACAAGCAAGCGAGGCAAATAGATTTGAGACCTATAACTAGCAATAACACACCTGGTTTTGGCAGATAAGAATAAGTTAATTATCAACATCGTACTTTCCAAATAATTTTAAAGAGATATGCAAGGAGGAACATTTACAAATACTCATTATGCAGTAACAGTTTTACAAAATGACTATCTAGCACAAGAACTATTGGAAGTTTGCAGACAACACTGTTACTTTCTTAAATAACAGAAAATCCTTTTCTTACAAGAATTCCTTTAAAGGGAGTAGGTTTTGAACAACAGAGTAGGATAAGCATGTCAGTGGATGCTATTTTTCAGATACAAAGTTCCTAAATAACTTCAAATAGTGAATGCAGAAAATTGTATCAATCATACTTTGAGCACCAGATAGGCTGGCTGAGTTCATCATGCCTTGCTGTAGTTGGTCAGAGACTGCCTGATGGCTTTGCAGTCCTTCCCTAGTATTAGCAGTCAGTTAAACTGATGGCAAATAAACACCAAAGTAGATGCAATGCCTGGCTACCAAATGTCATTTTGTTATATGAACATTTTACAAGACATTCTAAGAGCAAGTTTGCCATTGTCATCCACTAATACTCTACTGAAAATTTTCTGCAATATTTCCTCTTCTGAAACATGAACTGGTGAGGGTACACATTGTAAATCTTTTATATCCCTTTATAGTATTTCCAGAATAACAGCATTTTCCTAAACCCAATCTAAGGTAAAGATGGGCTACTTGCAAAAATTAATATTTAGGCTGAAAATTTATAACCTAATATATCCTTGCATTACTGAAGCACACAAATAAGAAAAAAGCTTACCAGTGAACAAAGGTGAAGTCTTAATTGTATGATTCTTTCCCTACCAGCCCAATTCTAGAAGTCTCATATTCATGAAATGGGAAAGGGGTGGAAGGG
Source organism: Oreotragus oreotragus (assembly GCA_006410675.1). Classification (NCBI taxonomy): domain Eukaryota; kingdom Metazoa; phylum Chordata; class Mammalia; order Artiodactyla; family Bovidae; genus Oreotragus; species Oreotragus oreotragus. Next base: position 82,011 of record SJYX01006897.1, read on the forward strand.
TTGTGCAAAAAATAAATATACAAAAAGGAATTACCATATTCAGGAAATTTTGGCAACCATTCCCATACAATTTTAAATGTATATGTACTCAATCATATGCTTAGGAACAGTTCTTAAATAATCATTTCCAAAGTTTAAAACAACATTACTTTTTTTCAAAACAAATGACAGCACCGGATCATGTTAAATTCAGGATGGAAATCAAGTACTGAACTGCAGTGAATTAATGGCAGTCATACAAGCCCGATTAATCCTTTATAAAACTTAAATTTATTGCAGCCATTATCCCATATAATCTAGCATTTGAGAGTTTCATTTACTTTCTATAGCCATACCTTATAATGGGACACTGGGCAGACTTGACTTCACTGTGGTAGGCTGCTGTGACTTAGATAACATACTAACCTAAAAACAATAGGACTCTTATCTGAAATTCTTTATTCTAAGAGCTGGCTTACTGAAAAGCAAGAGCAATTCTAACCTCGTCACAAAAAGAGGCTCTTCTCATTTTACTAATTATCCTAAAATTTTGATTCATATAATTAAAAGTATTTGCAATATTCAAATACTTTCCAAACTCTTTTATTGATATAGTTGGACTTCACAACAGCACTGTAAAATACTATAAACAAAGCCTTCAGATAGACAAGAAAAAGCAAATTGACATATACCAAATTATAGCATGCAAAAGATCCAATGATAAACACATTAAATAATATGCTAATGTGTCTAATTTATCCACTCTAGGTTCTTTACATTGTCATGAAAATAGTAAACATTAATTTGAAATTTGGTGAATGGACTTGATTTATATATGATATAGTATACCTTTTGCATGTATATGGTTAACTGGTTGTGTTACAGTACACTGAGAGAAACTTTGGGACTGATATATATCAATACTACTCATAGTGCAAGTAAATAATAGTTGGAAATGCATTCTCCTAATTTGTTTTGTGAACTTAGAAAGCACTAAAGAATTAACAAACATGGGTCACTGAGGGACCAAAATTCCTTACTCTTCACATTAACTTTTCCCATGAAAAGCTTCAAATATAACTCTAATAAAAAAATAGAGTTTTCAAGGCAAACATTTCAGCATAATTTACAGAAGCAATTTAAATAGAAGATTCAATAACCAAGCTAATACTAAAAAATACAATTAACTAGGAATTGGCTCCCTTTTCTACCTTGATATTAAAATACAGTGGCCTTAGCAAAAGGCTGAAATGCCTTTAGGAGTCCCATAAGCACATGGGGACAACCGAGATAAAGAGATGAAAAATGTCTCTTTATTCACAAATTTTAACATGTTTAAATTAAGAGGGTGGCTGACATGGGTGTATGGTAACGCTTTTTGTTTGTTTGCCATTATGAGTGTGCATGAACTAGAATCAGAGATTTCAGAAAGTAATTCCACAGAGGTAGTGTGGCCATTACCAGGATGCTCACACTCAGTTTTAGGAAAGGAGTTGAAATGGCTCCCACAAAGTACTACTGCCCCTTTAACAAGTAGATGAGTCCATTGTGGAGAGAGTCAAGATGCTCCTGTCGTTGGTATAGAAAGGATCCGATGCACTCCATGATCTAAAGTAACAATAAGAGAAAAGTTTGGCTCACCAGGACCTATGTATCAATTGAGAAAAAAATTAACTCTAAAACTTAGGAGCAAAATGCAGATTGAGTATTAAACTAAGCACTGATTGATTCATTTTTAAAAGCTAAAGAGAAGTTCTTTTTACTAGCACTGAATGACCATTCTATTTATATTATATAAAAATTTGGGAAAATAATGCTCTAGTCATCATATAAAAATATTAGCCAAAATTCGCTAGTATTAAAACAATTTCTATAGGTAGTAAAGCATGAGATACTCTTAAAATCTTAACAATTCAGTAAGAAAAAAGTATGTTATTAAGAGTTATGCACATCTGGTTTTACTGAAATCAACTAGGCTGTATTTGACATAACAAAAGCAAACAAACAAAAAGCCCAGTTACCAAAAGCTTTAGAATGAAGTAACAGTATGTTCATATTATATTATTCTTTTCAGCTATAAATTCTAAACATGTTAGCATAATTAGCTTGAACAAATATTCAACAGGTATCAAAGACACCTGGAAATCACTATGGTTTTCACTTAACTAAGAACAAAAAATCCTCTACTGGCCTGTAAAAAGTTAACTACTGTCTGTCTGAATGAAAAGACTGTAAGCAATTCATTATATAGTAGTTTATTTGCAGCTGTACCAATTTCAGCTAAAAAACTTAAGAATGAAAATAGCCTGCCATGCTTAAAATAGCCTAACCTATTTCAAGGACAGTTTAGAATTACCAAGTTAAAGGTGGCTGTTCTTAGAAGACTTAAAAGCACTTAACAAATACATTATATGTAACTTTTTTCGGGGTTCCCACTTTCCTTAAATAAAGATGTTAGAGGAAGAGAGTAGCATTAAAATGGCCCAAATTCACTTTTCTCAAAACGTTTCCTAGAGACTCTAAAGTTTGTATGTAGTTTCAGTTTAAATCGATTGAGCATAATCACATGAAGTTTAGAATCTAGAAAACTTTACAAAGTTGGCGAAGAGGAAGACAAACAAGCAACAACTACAAAAGTGATTTACAGGTTCTCTAATTTTACCAGTTTCCAGAAAACTTAAACAGTATCTACCCTCCTTTAAGGGCTTGTTCACTACTGTCTCTCTAGTACCTAGAACTATGCCTGGTACATAGTAGGTACTCAGTATTTGTAAAATAAATGAATGAAATGAGACTGTGAACACTTCTTAGTATTCAGGCAAGGAAAAGTATGCTCAGACACAGATGACAAAACATAACCATAAACAACACTCCTAAACCAATATTTTATACTAGCTTTTCCTGTTTTTCAACCATTGCTTACGTAGAAAATCCTCTTAGGCAAGCTGTTTTTCATTTTTGATCTTTTCAAAACACATATATACATTTATATTGTTAAATATCATATTTGACAGAATATTAAACATTGAGTTATATATTAACTATTAACTCCTTTCTATTTAAAAGACAGTTTTGATTAGGATAAGTAACTGTTGGTAAATTACATACAGAAAAGCATTTACTGCTGAAGCACAGCCCTTTAGAGTACAACATGGCATATCTTTTATAGAGCACCACGATGCTACCTTTGAAACGTAGCTTGCAATATGGCATATTTGTTTGACAACATCAATTAATGAAATGTAAGTAGAATAAAGAATGGTAAAACTTTATTAGTTTTATTCGAAATCTGTTATATGAAAGCACTAATTATATTCCTCAAGTGATTACCATTATCTCTTATGTTTAATGTTAATGGAACAAATATCCAAGGGATTCTACATCTTATAATAGACGTAATCTTGTCCTACCTTTTAAATTAGACATGAGAGAGAGATGTAGAATAGAAGCTGTTCCAAAATCAAAACAGTGCCAAATGTACTTCACTAAAACAATTACATGTAAAAAAACAAAAACAAATGACTTTTCAAAGTTTAAATATAATGTTAATGGATCTATGGTAATTTTCATATAGCCCTTAGAAAGGCACGAAGTGGTTTTGCATCTTATATAATTTTATCCACTAAAAAAAATAGAACAAATCTCAGAAGACTTTTTGGATTATGCATTTGAAGAAGACAGGGAGATAACAACAGTAGTAACCAATAACATAACTGGAGATGCTGAACAAAATTGGAAGGCTGTTTATAGTCTGTCAAATAAGATATTCATTACTGTTAAACATTTTATTAGCAAAAAAAAAATCTTACAAAAGAAAAAAGTGAGATACAACTTGAAGTGAAAAAAAGTACAGATGAGAACAGACACCTTCAATAGATGCCGAAAGAAACCCCATATAATCCCTCGGGCAGGTTCAAAAGGGATAATGTAGCAAAAAAATGGCTATGTTAAGAGTAATGGGGCACATTACCTTAATAGCTGATATCCAGAAAGTGGGAATATATGTAAAGCAGAAAACTATTCTGGGCTTATTTAAAACTAATTCTAGTCTGTTTTAGTACTTAGTGAAGATGTTTATTGTCATTAAACAGAAACTTCATGCTGAAAAGATATATAAAAAATTATATACAAGTTCTATAGTATCTCAGTTTAATTCCCACCTTAGTTCTGTGCAGTAAACCTGTCTTAACAAGTAAAATAATATGTATTAGTCTCTCTGGAACTTCCTTTGGAAGACTCACTGGCCTGGGTACATGACAGAACTATTTCTTATAATGCATTTTATAATACAATTTTGTAAGTCATACATGTCCCAATAAATTCAGCTGCTCATAGTGATTCTTATATATGGAATAAGATGACTATAAAATAATGTCACAGTGTCATGGAAATGTTCTTGATCACATTATAATCAACAAATGGGGGACTGAAACCATATACATATTAAAAGAATTCTATTTATAAATGCAACTGTGCCATAAAGAAATGGCCATGACTAAAGGCAAAGTGGGAGTGAACAAGTTCACCAGGAAAAGTTACCTGAATTCTAAGGTACAAGAATAATATACCTTATAATAATAATACATAATAGTTAAGGATATAATAATAAGAATAATGTCATGCTCTTCACTTTTAAAACATTAAACCCAACCAAATATTAAAAATTCTTTTATCAACAGATAAAAGCAGTGTTGCCTCCACCCTTGATTTCCTGCTCATGGGGTCTTTCCAAACTTTTCTCCAGCGTGGCACATATAGAAAGTGATACTACTTCATGTAGTGCTGTGTGGACAGCGGAAATCACCATCCATCCGAGCCACCTCTAACATATCATGCGCACAAGGGCACTGCTGCTCTCACTCTGGAACTTTAATATCATTCACTTAAAGAACACCAAGGTGTGAAACAATTTTCTATTTCTTAATATTCCGTAAATAACAGTATGTCTCGGGGAAATGTAGAAAGAGCTGAATCAATTTCACTTTTAAATAATTTAAGTGGTAATAATGTTATTTTTGTTATGATTCAAAAGTGCAGGTCTAATTCAAGAAATACATTTGGGAAGGGACAAAAAACAATAAAATTCTTCTAAACCATAATTTAAAGACCTGTTCTAACTTATAAACTTTTAATTAGACCATAGCAGTAAAAACTTAAAACCACAACTTATTTTAAAACCTCATTACACAGATAAAAAGGTGTAGGAGAGCAGAAATACGGCCATTTTTATGTTTATAAATATCCCAAAGTCTCAAATGACTTACTAGACAATATACATGAAGAATAAGAAAAGCAAAATCTCTTGATTTTCCTATTATGTGCAATTATTTTATAAATACAAAAAGCAAACAAAACAAATACATAGGTATAACAAAAAAGTTATAAAAACAAGAGTACCATATACACACTCCTATTCACATTTAAGAAAGACTGTAAAGCAAAAATTTTTTGTTCATTAGATTGAAAGTCTCTTCGAAAGTGCTTTCTCTTCCTCTGTTAATGAAAGAACCCCCTATCTTAAAGCCACAAAGTGAAATAGCATCAAAGAGTGCTAATAAATAGCACACTTCCTGCTTCAACTGGTAAAAGCAGGAGCTGACTGATTAGGTATCTAGAGATGTAGGTTCAACCTGTTCCAGTTTATAGGATACTCATCTGCAGCAAAGGCTACTTAGAGAAATTTCACACCTGCTGACATGGGATGGACTACATCTTCCTATTACTCGCTCCAGCATTCTTCCAACAGATGCACACGCTGTTTCTCCTTCTGAGAAACAGCACATGGAGTCCAAGCACTTGATACTTGAATTTGTTTCAGTAAGCTGAGGAGGTGAAGCAGAAAAATATTAGTTACTGATATATTTGGACTTCCAAAAAGCATTAAAAAAAAAAAAACAAGCACTTTAAAACTGAAAGTAATGTACACATGTTTTATATAATATGGAAAGGTATGGAAGACTTTAAGAATGATTAAAAGGCACTATGTCCTAAATTAGAGGTTGAGTAAAAATAGTTATATAAAACAAGTAGCTGAATCTTGTATAAATCTGGAAAGTTTGTGGAGTAAAAAAAATTTTTTTTTAAATTTATCTTTTGGCCCCATCACACGGCACGTGGGATCTTAGCTCCCCAACCAGGGATGGAACCCACGTCCCCTGCATTGGAAGCACAGAGTCTTAACCACTGGACTGCCAGGAAAGTCCCAAGATTGTGGATTTCAGTATCTTAATATATTATGATCAATATGATTTACATCAACCACTCAGAAACTTAATGAAGTTTAATTCTTCTTTAAACTTTTTAGGTGAAATTGCTCCTGCAACTTCAATTTAAAATGTCCAGTAACTGAGAAAAGCAGAGTTTAAATTATGTTGAAGACTGGGAAATAACCAGGCAGGACTGAATTCCAGTCTTCAGCAATAACACCAACAGCAGCAAACACCTTACATAGTGTTTACTATGTGCTAAGTTCTAAACACCATATAGATATACACACATACCCATAAATAATTCTTGAAAAAAGCATCATTTGCCTTAAGTTGCTAAGCAACTATGAAGTGCTAGACATGTCCATAATAAGCTCATCTTATTTTTTTTTAAATTAACTGATGATAAATTATTAAAGTTGATTAAATAAGTAGTACTATTTAGATTTAAAACTGAATTAATTTCTATAAGTATGCAAGCTTTATATTAAGGAGGAATAAACAACCTGGCAAAATTACTAAAAGCCACAGTACTAATAATTTCAATCCTGTTAGAATAAGGGGAAAAAATGGTATAACCGCATAGCCCAGTGACTCCCAACCCGGTTTTGACAGAGTCAAGGGTACTCCTAAATTTCTCAAGGGTTATCATTTTAAACAAACTTATTTTCACTTATTTTACATGTATAACATACTGCATAACAAATCTTTCAAAAATAGAGGAAGGAAAACAACAAAAATAGATTCACTGGAGTGGTGCAATTCACAAAGGTTGGGAGTCACCAAGTGTCGAGTACCAGCATGGCAACAGGGTACATTCATGGACGGCACAGTGGACAGAAGACACAAGCATGGTGGAACACAAATAGCCTGGCATTTTGAACCTAAGCAGCTGGTGAAATGAAGTAAGTTAGTCGATCAGTCGTGTCTGACTCTTTGTGATCCCATGAGTAGCCCAGCAGGCTCTTCTGTCCATGGAATTCTCCAGGCAAGAATACTGGAGTGGGTTGCCGATTCCTTCTCCAGGGGATCTTCCGGACCCAGGGATCGAACCTGGGTCTCCTGCATTGCAGGCGGATTCTTTACCATTTGAACCACCAGGGAAACAACTGGTTAGGTCCAGCAAAAACCCTGCTCAAAATAATCCTGTCAAATACCAGGCAATGTGAGACAACTTGGTTCCTTTTTGGCAATGAACTGACTGCATCAACGTCCTCGGATCTGCTGAACACTGAGGAATAGACAAATTTCAACTTGTTCTTTCATTATAATGCTCTTGATTTAGGACTGTTTACAGTACTATTTCTTAACTGTGTTTTTTGATATATTTACAGACATCGCATGAAAAAAGTTTTTTGTTAAGTTTGAGAAACCCTAGTTCAAGGAATGTCTAAACACTTTGTGAGTAAAGTACTGCCAAGAAGTTATGTTTGTACGGTCAGTCTCTGGGGGGAAAGTTAGACATAGTGCAAATTTGGTTTTTTTGGGGGAACTTCCCTTCCTCCCCGCCCCCCCCACCCAGGGAACATTAATTAATCAATACNTTTGTTAAGTTTGAGAAACCCTAGTTCAAGGAATGTCTAAACACTTTGTGAGTAAAGTACTGCCAAGAAGTTATGTTTGTACGGTCAGTCTCTGGGGGGAAAGTTAGACATAGTGCAAATTTGGTTTTTTTGGGGGAACTTCCCTTCCTCCCCGCCCCCCCCACCCAGGGAACATTAATTAATCAATACCAGGAGGAATATTAATATTCAGTGGAAGATTTTAGGAAATCTTGGTTTAGGTAACAGGATTTAACCAGTTTCCTAGTTTCCTTCTTGGGTCACTGGGCTCTAGCCTCCTCCATCTCAAAACCAGCCTCTGTAGGAAGCAGAACTTTAGAACTCCCACATGCTCAGTGAGAAACTACTACACCTCAAACAGGCGCATAAAGCCCTTTATAACCTGACCTCAGGCTGCCTTTCCTACTCTACCTTTAAATGCTCCTGTGTCCACACAGCCAACCAGGCAGTGTTCCTTGCCTGAGAACATGGGTCAGGGCCTGTCACCAATTAGGGGCAGCATGCTGACTCCTAACACCAAGATCAGTTTAAATACTGTCATTTCTATAAAATCCTCCCACCTGTCCAACTATCAGTAACCTCTTTCTCTCTAGATTCTAATCCAATGGTTGTTTGTATCATTTAAATGGCAGAAGCACTTAAATTCACCTTGTATTTCATTGAGCAAGGCACTGCACTGGTTTTTAAAGGGGACAATCTATTGAGTTAAGGATAAGAAATTGTGGGAGGTAAGTCAGAAATAAGTAACAATGGCAGTTATATTAATGGAATGCTTACTGTGTGCCAATTACTAGGTAAGAAGCTTCTCATGGATTATCTCATTTATAACTGCTTTTGGGACAGGCACTAGACTTAAAACACATTTTACAGATGAGGAAACAGAGAAGTTAAAAATATATTCAAGCTCACCCAGCTGGGGCTTGAATCTTGGGTTTGATTCCAGGGCCCAAACCTCTTTACCATGCTGTTATACTGCCTTCTTATAATTATGGTATAAGGCAGACTACAAATATCAAAAAAGGGGAAAGGAAGCTCAAAATCAGCTGCTGTTGTTGGTATTAGTGGGAGAGTATTTTGATGAAAAAGATGGCATCTGAAATGCATACTGAAGACTGGATGGGATTTCAATAGCTGAAGATGGGAGAGAAAGATCATTCCAGGCTAAGCAAAAAGAATGAGTTATTATGTGGGCAGAAAAGCATTATGTACATTCAGCACATATTTAGCCTAAGTGTTGAAAGAGCAGCTGTTACTCGTGCCCCCTGGTAAAAAGACCAGTGTGCCTCAAAGTGTGATCTAGGGATCATTGTTGGTCTGAAAACAGTTACTGGCCCATGAGAACACAAATGCATCTGGTCTGTGAGATTAAGAGATTAGACAATTTTACTGCAATCTGACAAGAATATTTTTATAACGGTTCAATCTAATAATTTCAAAGTTGGGGCTTATTTTACATATCTTTTAAATTTCATTTCCTAGTAATTCATTCTTATTGTATTTTACAAAAGTATTGGCCTGTGATGACTAGAAATGGTCAACAAACCAAGAAAACAATCTGGTCCTTCACATTTATCTGGAGAGCGCTGAACTAGACTAGAAACTTGGACAAGGAGCTTGTCTGGTTCTTCTTAATTTAACAGCATGTGCTTCAGTAACTGCTGGGGCTCAACCAACTGACAGGGATTCACTAAAGATACCATCCGTAAGGTGAAGAGCATTTGAGTATCCATATATTGATACATGCAGAACAGTGCTTAGGTCTGGATCTGACTTTAGGTAATTATCCTTCTTTGCACTCATCACCTTTTACTTTAAAACCTGAGGACAGGTATTAAACTATGGGCAACTCAACACAGAGAGTAAACATCTTAAAATGTCAAACGTATATAAAGAAATGATTTCTCAGATCATCATTTGATCACACTAAGTAAAATATATTTCTTTTTCTTCCCTAAGGGGGAAAACCCCCACCCGCTTTGAAAATGCTGAATGCTGGTTAACTGCATTTCTGTAAAGCTATCTACTGGAAACACTATACTGTTCTCTAGGAAACCTCCAAGCTCTACCACTTTCTCATATATACATGTTTGATCTCATATTATAGCTTCCAGTATAACTGAGAGTGAAGCATTTAGGTCTCATTTCATTCAAAGTAAGGAGAGGGGGTCATTACCTTAAAAAAAAAAAAAAAAAGACTATTATTAAATACTAGAAAAGAAATAAAGCAGAATAATGGGAGTGAGACCCTACTTAGTGGACTAAAAAGTTACCTTTTAACTTATCAGAAATTTTGATTTATTGGTAAGACTCATTCTCCACGACACTTCTCAGAAACAACCACATAACTCAGAGCTAAAAGGGCTGCCAAGCGAAACAGCTATGGAGAGCCAATCCATATGGGTATGTAAGGCTAGTGGAACTTTTCATCTTTACAGAACTTCCCTTCTGAAATAAATTCTAGCTTACTGCTTTTATAGCTAATATTTTCACATCAATGATGGCAAACATTTAGAATTTTCTCCTGTTGCTTCTACAAAAATCTTTCTTGAATCTTCTAAGTTTTGGAAAACTGTCATAACACTTCTAAGTTGTTTAGTCACTCTCATGACATTTTACCTATCAGATCAAATAAAGTTTTATCAAACTATTAACCACATCTGTTCTTTTGCTCTTAAAATTATTTTATATACTTCATAATCAAAGTGAATACCTTGCTTAGCCTTATAGGAGGTATTTGGAAAGACGCCTTAAACTATAATGATGGTGAGAAAAAAAGGCTCCTGTTTAGGAAATGTTTTTCTTTTAAATGTAAGATTGAGAAAGTCATCGAATATTACCAATTTCCAAATTTGGTTAAGAATAGTAAAATCCCTAAAACCAGTATCAGCTTCAAGTCCTTACTGAGAGTTAGAAGAAGCAGCTGTTTAATGATGGTATTTAAATAACTGCTTCTCTTATTCAAGGCCTTTTTCTCCAAAACATGCTGCAAGTTCATTTTACTTCCCTAGACTCCCTCCCTTTTTCCTTCTTCCCAAATAAACAATTTTGAAAGATAGTTACAAGTAAAATACCTCTATACTGACTTTTAGGGATCCTAAGAAAGGAGATTTCCATATGTGTTGCCTAAATTTAAGTATGAAAATAAACATACATTATTAGGCAAGCTTATTGTAATAAATTTGGCTTATTCCTTGTTTCAAAAACACTGAGACTCTTTTAATGTGATTACCAAAAAAAAAAAGACAATATCTGACTAGGAATTTGTAGTTTAGATGAATAAGAGTATGAGGTATCTGTGAAAAATGATAAAATCTCCCATTTTAATGGAGATGGTGAATCTGAATAGCAATTATTAACTCATCAGCAGAGCTGATGTTAAGAAATCAGTTTTCTAAGTATCAATCATACACAGCATATCATTACTATTTGGTAGAAATAATATCAATACTAATATATTTCTTCAGTTTGACCTCCAGATGAAAAAGCTGTTCAATAAGTCAGCACAGATTTGAAAATAACATTAGTTTTGTAAAGTGTGTACTTATCAGATATGCCTTATTATCAGCCTTTTAAATGTTTGATTCTGTTTATAGAATTTTATTCACTCAGAAAAGTGTACCTTTTAGTGGCAAATAACTGAATATAGGTCATTTACGTTTTCATTCTATAGTTAGCTTCTTTGTTAAATGAAGTAGCAGTTCTATGTTTTCTTTGTCACACAAAGAGAAGAAGGTGTCTTGTAGTTGGTTGAAACTGTTTAAAATGTTGTTGGTAGTGGCAGATTTCAGGTCTGGGACTTAAGTACCCTGATCCACAATGAGAAGGTTTAGTAGCCCTAGCATCCTGTTGATATCTCTATGGTAGCTACTAGGTGCAAGTGGAAAAGGGCATCTAGAGTAGAGCCAGGAATCCAGAGAGAAAAAAATGACAGAACAGTGAAAGCCTAAGAGGCAGTTGACATAGAGGGAGATAATTAGGAGAGTCTATGGCCCATGGTAACATTTAGGGCTCAGGATAACTCTGCTGATTTGGTAAGGCTAACCAAATTTTGATTAGAGAAACAAATGCCATTTCAAGAAAGAAAATATAGAAAAGAGGGATTATTTAACACTTATTTTTAAAAGTGATTTTTACCTCAAAATATATGCTAAAGACATAAATACAGGAGAAGAGAAATACTCAACATACATTTTATTCAACCAATTTAAGTTTAGTGATAAGCAGAAAAAAACCTGCAGATCAGGGTAAACACCTCCAGCACTTTTACTAAAATCATACCCATGGTCTAAGGGTTCTTCTGCTTTCTTATTTATAGGAAGAGAGACCATATGTCACAGGATGATAGAAAAATTCACTTATCATTCCTTTGGTAAAATAATCATAACAAGGCCTCTATTATTTAATAGGGGCATTCTATGAACCCAATTCTCAACTGTACATTTTAATGGACATATTAAAGCAAAGCAGCACCAGATACATGTCTTTTGAAATATCCACTTGAACCTTTGGGGAACTTTTATCACAGAGGACTTAATTTCACAGTATTAGCATAGTCAGGACCCAAAAGGATTATCTGCTCTAGGAAATAACCAGGACATAATCTAAATCCCAGCCAGCTTCCCCCTTTAATCAGTGCGCCCTTCAGCTGAGTTTTCCTTTCAGCCAATGAGGGCATGTTCTAAAAAACTAAAAATCTTTCTGTTTATCAAAATACAAGATAAATTATGTTATAAAGATAATTGCATGAAATATCCCTGAACAAAATAAAACTTCTGAATTCTTTTGGATTTCTTTTCAACTAATAATGATGACTGACAGTTGACTAATCTTCAGCATTTTCCATTTTGGGCAATTCATTAAAAGAATCTAATTAAAAAATTTTTTTTCAATATAATTCACATTTTTTTCAAATTACTGTACCTGTTCCACTGTCTGATTTATAATCTTCAAGTAGCTTTGTTTTAAATTTCTCCATTTATGAGGGTTATCTCAGATGACACAATAGCACCTTCTTGACCAGTAATTATAATATCCAAAGTGGCAAAGAGCCCAAGTAAAAATATAATTACTAGTGGTAAGAATTTTTATCTTCTTTGGTTACTACCAATTAAATATTTTGCATATTCCAATTACATCTAGAAGTAGTTGGTAGGGTTTATTTCTCAAGAGGGGAATTAATCAAATCTTTATTAATTCACACTTTACTATCACAAAGATGTAACTATGAACGCTAATGAAAAGTAAGAACTGAGAGTTTGGTGAATATCAGTAAATAGAAAATTATTCAGTACCAGGTCTAAGCACTCAGTCATTTGACCGTTCAACTCAAGGGGGAGACTTAGATAAGTAATTTAGTGTCTAACTACATTAACATGGATAAAATGACACACAGCTACAAAGTGGGAAAAGTGATTTCAGAAATAAGAGAAATAGCATGACATATTTTCAAAAGAAGTGAAAAGGAATAAATTCTTGACTATAAGACAATAAGACAGAATCTGAAGTAAAGTAAGATTTAACTATAACTCCAAAGGAAGATTAATGAGATATTCGGGGACAGACATATAAAAAATGTAAAGATCACAAAAAAAGGAAAACAGGTAAACGAAATCAACAGATGAGAAACAGTGAAGGAACGCGTAAAGTAAACACTGGAATGTGAGGGCAGTTCTCCCACAGCGTGCCCCAGGCTTGAGAGCGCAGCGGATGTCCCCGAGAGGTCCAGCGCAGTACTACCTAGTGCAAGAACTGTCCTGCTGGCTGCAAGCCTCAGCTAGCAGGTGCCTACTGTCCTCCCCTCTGTGCTTGCTTTCAGCAAATTCATATGCTGAGCTGACTGAACCCTTATCTTCTTCCATCTGGAAGGACAGAAAAGCAACAAGTCTCATATTACAGAACAATACTCTCACTGTATATAAGTTTAGAATCAAAATAGCAAGTCAGGGTCCACAATTTGTGAGGCACAAATGAAAGTTCACACACCACATTCATTTACTGTCACAAAAGAGAGCTAATAGGAGCTTCTTAAGGAGCATATAACAGAGGAGACAAAATAAAGCCATGGTTATCCAGGGCATAAAGTTAAAACCAGGTTTCCGTCAGTAAAAGTTCTTCCATTAAACAAATTCCTTGCCACCAACAATTAGGGTTCTTATTGCAAAGGTATGTCTCATTTCATATTTCTCATGCTGCTTCTCAGAAGACTTCAATAACTGGACTTCAGCAGAGTGGAAGGGTCAATCATATAGCCTTTCAAATGTTACACATATGGGTAAGGGGGAAGCTTGACCTGATTTAGTAAACAAAATTAATTTAATCCTTAATTTAAAATATCTTTAGTGAGTATTAACTAACTTAAATCAATTTCTATTCTTTGCTTTTTCTATTTCATAGGGGCCATGCCTCATGGCTTGTGGTATCTTAATTTCCCAACAAGGGATTGAACCCAGGTACTCAGTAGTGGAAGCATGGAGCCCTAACCACTGCATTGCCAGGGAATTCCCTCTATATATTAAGTATTAGAGACTTTCTAAGGAATATGTGCCCATAGCCAAGCTAATTTAAAAATTTTAACCTTTCTTAAATAAAAAAAAGTCCTCAATAAAACATACTTTCCCCTCATTTCTATGTGTTTTCTCAGTCTTAGGACTAATCAATAATTATTTCTATAAAAAATGCTATAGTAAATTTCTTATATACATAAAGTAGAATTTCTTGGTTTAAAGAGTACAGTAAGTTTATGTAAAGACAGCTTATTATTATAGCTTTGCTTTTTAGAAGGGAGTGGAGAATATTAAAAATGAGCTTTCTTTTATTAAAAAAAATTATTAATAGCTTTGTGTTAATGGTTCTTAAGAAGTATCAATACTAACCTTATAGAAGATTTGAAAACTCTTTTAAAGACATTCAATATGTGCATAATTTTCCTGTCACAACAGTAAACAAGTTATCATGGACCACACCCAGGAATACTGTTCAACATGGTTCAAAAACAAGATGCATTTAAAATTCACAGGGTGCACCAGCAGACAGATATATGTGGGCACTTTTTCTTCATGAAGCTATGAGCAAATGCCCATCCAGTGGTCATTCACCACTCATGTTAAGCAATTGTTATTTCTGCCTGACTTTTGGTTGATTATATTTTTTTGTTTTTTTTTTTTGCTGATGCTGATAGTAAGTAAAGAAGACTATAGTATGTAAAATGGTCATCTTAGAGGTGAAGAACCTTGAAGCTCAGAGTTGAACTAATCTGATTAGAATATAGAGGGTGCAGTGCCAAGGGCATGCTGGGCTAGCACTCAGGCCTACTGACTACCCAGCAGGGTCTCTCCCATTGTTACACCAGCTGATTGGAGAGTGGCTTGTAGGAAATACTACGTGACTCACGTACCCTGCGTCCATTGTATTCTTTCACAGATGAATGAATATTAAGCTTACTATTTTATTACACTATTAAGGAGTGGGATATCTTTAATTTACAATCTCTGTGCTTCATTCTTTTTTTGTCTATCACTGCTCAAAAAATGTTGCTTGATTTGAGCCACCATGATATGTGAAAATATGATTTAATAAAAATACTAAGCTTATTCACAATGCAAAAGTTTATCCTCACAAAACTGCTTACCAGAGTGTTCTTTTAAATAATGAGTTCTCCTACTGCCTTTAAGTTCATAATCAGATGTTCAAAAATGTGATAAGTAAGCACTGTTTTCAGAAGGCACATATAGATAAAAATGATACATGTATTTGGCTCAACCAAAGTTGGAGGTAAATCTTCCAAGTTTGTTTTCACTTTAGTTCTCATTTTAAACATGAAATTTAGTTGACTACCACTTAAACTCCCATTTATATATCATCTAAAATTATACATCTTTGTAATTCAAAGTAAAATATTTCAAAAACCCTCATACTAATAGGAATAATAAAATCAAAAGGTTTGGTAAAATTTTGGAAGAGTTCAAAATTACAGGGTTACATAAGTTATTTAAGCAGGGCTTTGTCAAAGTCATTCATTTGATCAAGTGAACACAGACAGATTAGAAATCTACAGAAAGTACATATGATTAAAAATCCAGGGTGAGAAGCTGAAGGGTGCCAAAACTAAAAACAAAGGAAAAAACTTTAGTTTTATTACTTTTCCTCTTCAAACCAGACTGGAATTGAAGTTAATATACAACTTTGGTATCTTAATATGAAAAGTTCTAGGATTTAAACTTTCATTCTGTTCCATCAAAAGACATCTTGGGATTACTAATTATTTTTTGCAGAAACTGACAGAATGAATCTGTTGGTGGAGATAAAGATGTATATGAGATACAAAATATATTATTCAATTTATAGATGCACTAAACAGTAGCAAGGATATAAACTATTTCAGCAGCCATTACAGTGTACAAAAACAAATATGCATGTGTATTTACAACACATATTAAGGCAAGAAAAAAATATGCAACTCTCACTTCTAAGTAACTGAAACTTAAAACTTCAAATTTTATGATGAATTTCTGTAGCTTAAATTACTCAACATGCAGGAGCATTCTTAAATACGAGTATGACAAGCAGAAGCATTAGAATTGTGTTAGGAAAGGTAGTTAAGGTATAAAACATATAACAAAGTACAGATCTCTGTCCTGTTATGCTGAATTTTCATCTCAAAGAAATGGATATTTTTTAGGTTTTAACATACATAACAGCAAAGGTCAAATTAGAGACAGAGCTGTGCTAACAAAAATGCCCCACTCTTAATTCATGCCTCTGCCCATCTTTTGAATATTTTTAAATTGACCTTTAGCATGCAGAACAGTTAACGAGGTTCTACTCCTCCTACTCTACCTAAGTTTGCTCAGCTGATTCCTTGCCCTCGACAATGGCTGCAGTGCGATGAACTCGTCACTGAAAGCGACTGTGTTGGAGTACATCTATAAGTGGACAGAAAAGGGATGGGACATACAACAAGTCAGTGAGCTGTATTTATCATCTAAGAGACAGACACAGGACAAGCTTTGTAAAGACATTTGTTCCTACAAGAGCAGGAAGTATCATACATGGTACACATATATGACTGACATTTGTAGGGCTACTGGCTTTGCTATTCCAAGAATTTACTCTTATTACCACATTGCTATTCTGCAGGAAAAACTCTCAAAATCAATGCTGCCAACTCTTCTTGTGATACACTTTTTCTTGCTACTATATGGATGATAGCAAAATGAAGTAAGGAACTGACAGCTTTCTAATAATTTTATCATTTGAAATTAGAGGTGACAGTACAAGTCTGAAACAATAAAAATTACTGACTATAGCAAAAGAATAACATCACACATGGGATTTGAAGGACCATATACTATCTTAACAAAAACAGGAAAATCCCCCACAGGCTAGGAAAAATCCCCGAGTGAAAGCAGAGATTTCCTTTTTATTTTTATGTGTTCATTTTTTTGAAAGTACAATTGATTTACAATGTTGGGCCAATCTCTGCTGAATGGCAAAGGGACACAGTTTTACACATATATACAGTCTTCTCCTCTTTAGATCAGACCCCAGTTGAACATCCAGTCAAATCATTTAAAAGAAATTTAGTGGGGGTAAAAAGGGAGATTATACTGGCTTTCAGACATAGAAAAATGATTGATTTCTTAACTCCATTTTTTAAATCAACTAACCCATGGTAAAATAACCAAAATGTAGAGCACTTTTAACTTTTTCTTGTTTAAGGGTCCATCTTAAGGTATCAAATACTTCCTGTGTAATCCTTTAAAAAGAGGCCTATAAAAATAATAAGGACTAACATTATCATCCTGTATTGTCATTAAGAAATATCTTTGAAAGATTTATGTAAATACTCTGCCTAAAGAAAATTTCCAAGTATAAATGTAAATAATTCTGATTATTTACTTTTATAAAAATTTAAGTTTTTAAGTGATGTCATTAATCTATTTTTGGTGAAATATAACTTTAGGCAAGCAGACAAGACAAAAATGTTCTTCATAAAGGTCTAGAAAAAGTATAATAGTCAATGTATTAAAAGCAGTATTCTATTATCAACAATATCTCTGAAGCTTAGAAAAAAGGCAAACCTTTCTGATATACAATTAAGTAATATCTTGCACAGTGGAAAAGTTTGTCCATATTCGGATATAGATAAATGCACAGGCAGACACCGTAATCAGATTATGCAAATTTTTTCAGCGACAGCTGAAGATCAGTATTGGAGCAGCATCCAAATCATTCTTATAATTTGTTCTTACTGAGGACTTACTACATACAGACCCAGGTGCTTCATATTAACTGTCTCTAACAATCATCTATTATTCTGATTTTATATAGGAAGAAACTGAGGCTTAAGGAAGTGACTTGATTAAGAATATATATTCTATGGTTAAAACAGTATTTGAATTAAGTCTGTCAGGCTTCAGGTGCCTGCACTGCTTCAAAGGTGTTAAAATGTATACTGGCTAGAATTGAGGGACCAAAGCAAGTAAATGCTAAAGAAATGTTAATATGATCAATTGAAATTAAAACCATATACTATTTAAGAAGGCTAACAAATCCCTAAATACTCAGGAAGCACTTATTTGTAACATTAACACACAACTAAATTTCCAAAATTTAAACAAAATTTGCTTTGCATACAACAAACATGCAAAAACAACAACCCTTGCCCCCATCCCCGCATGTGCAATTAAAAAATTAATAAACTTGGTGTTTACAGGGGCATACAAGTTGATTAGAAAGTGTTCCTGAGGATATATATTCAATGCCATGGTACAGTTAACAGAATAAACTAGTATTTCCAGGTACAAGTCAAATTACCAAGACAGTATATTCAACTAAATAGCTTTTATTTCTTGAGCTATTTGTCTGAATATTATTTCATTTAATCTTCATTACAAATGCAATGAAATAGACATTTCTGTCATAATTTGACCCATGAGGACACTGAGACTTAAAGTCAGAGCTACCCAGTGTAGAATGAGGATTTTGAACCCACAACTATCAGGTCCTTAAGAATATATTCTTAAACACTATGTAAACACTGTTAATACCTGTTGTAGTTTAAGTACTTTAGTGAGTATTCAATGAGAGAAAATATTTTGCAAAAATCCATTATGTAGAAGTTAGGTTAAAGAACTATTTCTTTCTTTTGTTGACAACAATATAACCTAAAGAAGTACAACTGAAATTCTAATGATTCTAAAGACATGGATACATATCCCAATTATATATATTTGATAGAATGCTGTGATATTACTTAAGGTATATTTATACTATTATTTGGATGTGACTTGATAGTTTTATATTTCTAATCTACGTCTATAAAATTTTTAAAATTATAATTTTTCAGGAGTCAAAAAACTTAATACAACTTTAACAGTATCACATTTAACAACATTTATATTGCAAAACACTTGATACAGGAATAGTTAATTTACTGTTTTCTAATAGGAGCAAATTATAATGACAACTATTCATGAAAGACTCCTAATTAAAAAGGTACTGTGTATAAAATGTGGTTACCTGTGCCTTCTCAATATTTGTAGGATGGAACTGTCGGTCAAATACTTTTTTCACAATATCAAGAAATAAGCATGTAACAACCATGAGGATTATGGCAAACCAAGCAGAACCACTTGATAGGAGCTGAATAAATACAAAGTACATATTCTGGGAGCTCAAAAATGGCCTGCAAAGAAAGTGGGCTTAATGAAAGAAAAAAACTGACAAGACAGATTCTTAAATCAAGACATTAAGTAAACTCACTATTTTCGAAGGTTACAATTTTAGGTATACAGAGGTAAAATGTTTAAAATTTTGAATCAATGTAATTTAATTAATAAAATGTGATACACTTTCATTGTCAAAAATAAAATACAATTTAATTCACCTGAATGACCACCATAGTTTTTATAATTAGGAAAGTGGCAAGTAGTTGACTTATTCTATCCCAGTGGTAGGAAATCCAAAGAATTATGTTGTAATACAGACTTAAGAGGTTAAAAGCGCAAGAAAAATTTAACAAAATGTTTTCTACTAAGCAACTGTAAGGTTTATAACCAAAATTTTAGGTTGAAAAGCTCTACTTGGAGGATCTTCTCTATACACTTATTTTAACATAAATTTACTCACAAATATTAGTTCTACATAGTAACAGGTTTTGTCAAGATACCATTTTTGGGGTTTTGTATATATCACTTCAAAGCAATATGGGAAAATACAGGAAAAATGAAGAAATAAAGAGGATTAAAAGCAAATGATAGTCATGAGCATCCTTTTATAATCCTCATGAAAGTTAATGTATAGCCAATCCAAGTTTTTTATCTGCTTTTTGTAATATTTTGCAGACACAGTAGGCAATGTAATATAAATACTCTAATTTAGAGACTTCAGTTGTCCATGACTTATCAAAGAATTTTAGGATTCTTTAGGATAAGCATTCATTTTTGATCTATCAGAGAAGCTGAATATCTGAATTTAGCAATGAAGATAGAGCACACTATTTACTTTTCAGAGATAAAGTTAACTTCATGAAACTTTAATGGTTCTATGTGACATATTATATACATTAGTAATAATTTAAAGGTATCAATACTATGGTTAGCATAAAGAACAATAATTTTCAAGTAAACCCTATTTTTAACCTTTGTGATCTTAAAGAGTTCAGTATCCAAATAGGAAAAAAGGGATAATAAGATTATTGTGATGAATCAATGTAATATCTCAGGTAAAACACTAGAATGCAGTAGATTAGATAGAGTAATTGTTAGTTTCTTTTTTCTTCCTTATTAGTAAGATCAACTGAAAGAATTAAATTTCTAATCAGGATAGGGTCTTAAAACTATCCTGAGCAGAATTTGTTCATAATATAACCTATTGTAATAAATATTTATTAGAGTTCAATCAATATAATTAAAATACAATATAGTAACTCACCAGAGAATCCCTCCGTAAAACAAAGAAAACACAAAATAGAATAAAATAGATCCCCACGTAACAAGATGATTGATCCAGGTCCAAAAATGAGTTTCCAAAGCCATCTAAAAAGATAAATTAAAAAATCCTTAATGTAAATTAATAAATCTTTAACTTCTCAGATAAAACCCAAGAATAAGTGACTAAAACGTTCCTATGGCAAAGTCCCTTAGAAGACAAATATTAATGAAAGGTTCCTAGTATGAAACTGAACAATTTCAAGTTTATACTATTTTTCATCTGTGAGAAAGCATTAAAATTTCATGAGTACTTTATGAATTCCATGGGCTAAACAAGCCTGTGTTCTCTTGCATTACATAGAGAGAAGCATAATTTCACAGGTGGGTATTGAGGAGTTAACTTCCCTTTGACTAGAAAAATCAGCTGAGGCTTTCCAAAATAATGAATTAAAAATGAATTTGACAAAAAATTAAATGAATTATCAAACTAGCCATCCATGAAATTATTCATGACTAAAAAGAAAAACTATATCACTAAAAAAATGAAGAAAATTAGAACTATATAGACAAAACGTGTCCATGCTAATTTCTGTATCATACCTTTGCTGTGACTGTAATAACCATGACTGTGAAGACCAAGGTGCCAAATGTCCAATTTCCAAACATCTAAAACATAAAGAATAAACTAGTATTGTATTACATGTTAAAATAATGCTGAAACAGAAGTGATGCAAAGAATAACCACATTCTTTACTGAACATGACTTGCATCATTTACGTCAGGTATATATGAAATCTGAATAGATTAGTAAAGTAAAGGAGAATGAGAAGAAATACCATAAAGCATTATGATGTTTATTTCACAAATGATCTTTTGGATAACATTATCAGACGGGAAACTGACTAAGATTTATTAAAAATGCTGCTGCTACTGCTAAGTCATTTCAGTTGTGTCCGACTCTGTGCGATCCCATAGACGGCAGCCCACCAGGCTCCCCTGTCCCTGAGATGCTCCAGGCAAGAACATTTCCTTCTCCAATGCATGAAAGTGAAAAGTGAAAGTGAAGTCACTCAGTCGTGTCCAACTCTTAGCGACCCNCCCATAGACGGCAGCCCACCAGGCTCCCCTGTCCCTGAGATGCTCCAGGCAAGAACATTTCCTTCTCCAATGCATGAAAGTGAAAAGTGAAAGTGAAGTCACTCAGTCGTGTCCAACTCTTAGCGACCCCATGGAATGCAGCCTACTAGGCTTCTCCGCCCATGGGATTTTGCAGGCAAGAATACTGGAGTGGGGTGCCATTGCCTTCTCCTATTAAAAATGCAGATTTGCAGATTCCCCACAGAGTATCAGGATTTAATTTCCACAAATAAGAGCATAACCAGAACTTTATGTCAATTTAGGTCACCAAATAGTCATAATCTTTACCACTGGTTTAAAAAAAAAACACAACTATTTAAAAGACCAGTCATTTAAAAACAAATGGGTTCCAATGGCAATAAAACTTATCTAAGTAATTCAAAATAAATGACAAACTCAGTGCTTAAGACCCTGAATAGCCAAAACAATCTTGAGAAAAGAATAATGCAGCTGGAGGAATCATGCTCCCTGACTTCAGACTATACTACAAAGCTAATGTAACCAAAACAGTATGATACTGGCACAAAAACAGACATACATAGATCAGTGGAACAGATACACAGATCAATGGAACAGGACAGAAAGCCTGGAAATAAACTCATGCACCAATGGTCTAATTAATCTATGACGAAGGAGGCAAAAATATACAATGGAGAAAAGACAACTTCTTCAATTAGCGGTGCTGGGAAATTGGATAGTTACATGTAAAATAATGAAATTAGAACATTCCCTAAAGAAATTGAAGACCTAAACATAAAACTCCTAGAAGAAAACACAGGCAGAACACTGACATAAAATGCAGGAATGTACTTGTGGATCTATCTCCTAAAGTAATGGAAATAAAAACAAAAATAAACAAATGGGACCTAACTAAACTTAAAAGTTTTTGCCAGCAAAGGAAACCCTCCACAAAACAAACAGACAACTTATGAACTGGGAGAAAATATTTGTAAATGATGCTACAGATGAGGGATTAATTTCCAAAATATACAAACAGCTCATACAGCTTAATTATTAAAAAAATAAATAAATAGGCAGAAGACCTAATATAGACATTTCTCTAAAGAAAACACACGGATGGTCAACAGGCATATTAAAAATTGTTCAATATTACTAATTATAGGAGAAATGCAAATCAAAATTTCAAACAATGAGGAATCCCCTAACATTGCCAGACTAGCCATTATTAAAAAGTCTACAAAAGGATTTCCTTAGTGGTTCCCTGGTTAAAAACATGCCTTCCAATGCAGGGGATGTGGGTTCAATCCCTGGTCCAGGAAATAAGATCCCACACATGCCTAGGCCTGCATGCTGCAACCACTGAGCCTGCAATCTAGAGCCCATGCTCCACAACCAAAGAAAGCCCACACAGTGCAACAGAGAGCCAGCATGCCAGAACTCTCCTACACTGTTGGTGGGAGTTTAATTAATGCTGCCGCTCTGGAGAAGGAAACGGCAACCCACTCCAGTATTCTTGCCTGGAGAATCCCAGGGACAGAGGAGCCTAGTGGNAACCAAAGAAAGCCCACACAGTGCAACAGAGAGCCAGCATGCCAGAACTCTCCTACACTGTTGGTGGGAGTTTAATTAATGCTGCCGCTCTGGAGAAGGAAACGGCAACCCACTCCAGTATTCTTGCCTGGAGAATCCCAGGGACAGAGGAGCCTAGTGGGCTGCCGTCTATGCGGTCACACAGAGTCGGACATGACTGAAGCGACTTAGCAGAAGCAGCCACTATGGAGAATAATGGTCCTTAAAAAGCTAAAAACAGTTACCATATGATTCTACAATCTCAATCCTGGACTTATAACCAGAGAAAACTACTTTGAAAAGACACATGAACCCCAATGTCCATAGCAGCACTATTTACAATGGCCAAGAACACAGAAGCAACCTAAATGTCCACTGACAGATGAATGAATAAAGCTGTGGTGTATATACACAATGCAATATTACTCAGCCATAAAAAAAAATAATGAAATAACGCCATTTTTGGTAACATGGATTAACCCAGAGATTATCATAGTAAGTGAAGTGAGTCAGACAAATGTCATATATCACATACACAGAATTAAAAAAAAAAAAAAAGATATAAATGAAATTGTTTATAAAACAGAAACAGATTCACAGACACAGAAAACAAACTTATGTTACCAAAGGGGATAGTAGGGTTGGGTGAGGAGAGAAGATAAATTAGAAGTTTTGGATTAACAAAGAGAAATTAGAAGTTTGGGATTAACATATATACCCTACTATATATAAAACAGGTAAACAGTAAGGACCTACTGTACAGCATAGGGATCTTGTAATAATCTATAATGGGAATCTGAAAAAGAATATATATATATATATGTATACATACAACTGAATCACTATGCTATACATGTGAAACTAACAACAATATAACTTAACTACACTTGAATTAAAAAACAAATAGTTTAAAAGGTAAAAAAGTAAGAATAAATAATGGTTCTGACAATCAACACTGAAACATTAATATCCCCTTATTTGAGGGTATTCTGGGGACTTACTTGTCAAGAGAAAAATAATGGAAAAGTCATATTGACTTTTCCTGCTTTTATCATCTCTAGAATGACTTAGAATACTGAAAAATCATTGTTATCACTCAATTTGGCTCTCAAGAATGCCAGCTCCTCTTTCAGTGATATGGAAATAGGTAATTAATGCAGTCAGGCCACCTGGGCCTGGAAATGGTTATCAACCACACATATCTACCTCTCAGTATCTGGTTTTACTGGGCCCAGATTGGGGCTAATTATGTGTATCTTCCTTTGAAGCAGAGGATGATTTAAAATTTGAGCATTTAAGGACCTAGAGGGAGGCGTAGAAAACAAATTCACATTCTCTTTTTTTGGGTAAATTAGCAAAGTAGTTTATTTCAACTGCAGCGAAACTTAAGACTATTTCCCTCTGATTTCCCCTCGAATTTAGTTTAACTGGTGATGAGGTGAGTGGCAGAGAGGATTTGGGGATCTAGCTAAAGAGAAGTTGAGTTGGGCTTATTTGGTTTGTGTTAAATAGAACCTATTTATGTCACTCACAATCATTTTCACATATACTTATGTTTGTGCTTATAGTTGTATGTTTTTTTTCACTTAAAGAGGACCTGCCAAAATGAGTAAGGTTTAGACTACTCTACTAAACTTGGATCTGCTCCTGCTCAGAGAGACAAATGCTCAAAACATTTTCTATCACAATGTTGTTGTTGTTTTTTTTAATAACTTCTTTTAACTTAATTTGCTACCTAATTATTTAATAAAGCCAATCATATATTTTGAATTAAAGAAGATGATTCATTACTCACTTGTAAAGCCAATCAAGAAATAATAACTGAGAATCTATTCCATACCAAGTACCATTCTAGACCTTGGGGAATGAAGCAGTAATAATGTAACATTCCTGACCTCATGGAGCTTGCATAGTAGAAAAGGCAGAAAATAAACTTAAAAATATACACTTTCAGGTAGAGGCAGGCACCATGAAGAAAAATAAATATAGAGTAAGGGGTCGGGAAGTGACAGAAAGTGAGAGGGACAGGATTTTACTGGAATGGTCTAGAAAGTCTGAGTCAAGCCAGTGATAGTTCAGGAGACCTGAAGGAATTAAGGGATTCAGCATGAGGGATCACATGAGGGAAAAGAATCTAGGCAGAGAAAGAGCGAGCACAGAAGTCCTAATGCAGGAATAAATTAGTCTGAAGGAGCAAGAAAACCTGTGTGGCTGGCGTAGAGTGACTAAAAGGGAAGGTGGTAGGAAATACAGTCCAAGAGGTAGTCCAAAATTTTTTTCATTTTTATAAGATCACCAGGGCTGCTGTGCGGAGAATGGATAGTAGGAAGGGAAAGAATGGAAGCAGGAAGAAGGCAGCTCCTATGGTACCTGAAAGACTGAACAGGTATAGTTGGTAATGAAGCCAAAGTAACTTATAGAGACTGAGAGAAGATACTGTGGCAGGCAGGAAGGCTTCATAAATTGTACCCAGTGGTTGGGTTCATAAGGGCTGAGGCATGCTCTTGGATTAGCAATAAAGTGGGTGCTGCTGACCATAAAGAACATGGTTTGGATGAGAGTGCTTTGGGGGAAAGTCCCACAGGAGTACATTCAAGGGAGAAGAAGAGGCCAGGAAGTAGAAATAGTAAAAAATATAACTTCTTCCAATTTTGTAACAGGTTTAACTTAACTATACATTGATCTATAAGACAATTACCTTCTATAGAGTTAATCAGTTGTTCAGCTCTCCAATACAAGCCATCTCTTTATTATTCATTTTAAATATTTACTAATTGTTGGATGATACCATAAGGAGCAACGTATATTTTTTTGTTCTCTGTATATGAATAATTTCCTATTGATCGGAGTATTATTAGTGCTTTAAATATTCTCACGAATAAGAGAATATGCAAGGAAATTATGCAATGAACTAGATAATCAAAGACATTTCAATCATGCAAGCTTTAATTAAAATAAATCTATATCTACTGTTAGGAATTAAATTGCATATGTGTCTTTAATGACCTGATTGGTAATTACAGTGGTTAAATCATCTGAATTAAAATAAAGATACTGACTTCTCTGTGGAATACAAATATAAAACAGTGTATTTCTATCTTAACACAGAGCTCTTATCATTCGATGATTAGGTTTCAACAGCTGATGACATGTATAGTATGAAAGAGTAATTAAAGTTATTAACAGTAAAAAAAAAGTATTGTAGTAAAAAAACAAAAAGGTTTTTCTTTCTCAAGATTACAACCTAGGCTCAACCCTGAAAAATAGACAGTCATAAGAGAAAGAGACAACAGCATTCTAGAGAAGAGACATAGAAATGGCTTTGAACTCTAGAAATGACTGTTTCATGTTCTGAGAGAGCCAGCAATGGCAGTTAACTTACACGGTTAAAGAGAGTGTTTGTGGGAGAAGTAGGCTAGATGGGATTGGGTAGGACAAAGTCTTCAGTAAAAAGACTTGATAGTAATAATAACAAGTAATACTTTGAAGATTGAGTACTTCTGTATGCTAGCCACTATGCCTAATACCCTACATATATCATTTATTCCTCACAGCAAACCTATAAGGTAGTAAGTAAGCTCCTAATTTTGATGGAGGAAACTGAGTCTCAGAGAGGTTTCTAACTAACTCATCCCAAATCACTCAAATGGTAACTTCAGGTGCTAGGATGTGAATTCAATCTGACTGACTGTAACATATGCCTCTTTCCCACTGTATCTACTAGTACTGGTGGCAGGGAGTGGTAGATTAATTTCTAGTGGCATATATCTGAGTGATAGAACCGGTAGGCTAAAAGGGGAAGGAACTGAATGATATACAATTTGAGTTAAAAAAATGGTAACTAGTGGTAAAAAGAAAAAAAAGAAACCCTTTATACCAAAGGGCCAACAATTTACCTTTCATTAAGATTTTTCTTTCATATAAAGCATGCTCAACATTTAAGTCACTAAAAACTAGAAGCAAATCGAAACTGTGAAGGTGAAGGTGAAGTCACTCAGTCATGTCCGACTCTTTGCGACCCCGTGGACTGTAACCTACTAGGCTTCTCTGTCCATGGGATTCTCCAGGCAAGAATACTGGAGTGGGTTGTCGAAACTGTAATCTTCTTAAATAATTTATGCCATGTAATGGGCTCCAAAATTACTGCAGATGGTGACTGCAGCCATGAAATTAAAAGACACTTACTTCTTGGAAGGAAAGTTATGACCAACCTAGACAGCATATTGAAAAGCAGAGACAGTACTTTGTCAACAAAGGTCCATCTAGTCAAGGCTATGGTTTTTCCAGTGGTCATGTATGGATGTGAGAGCTGGACTATAAAGAAAGCTGAGCACTGAAGAATTGATGCTTTTGAACTGTGGTGTTGGAGAAGACTTGAGAGTCCCTTGGACTGCAAGGAGATCCAACCAGTCCATCCTAAAGGGGATCAGTACTGGGTGTTTATTGATAGGACTGACGTTGAAGCTGAAACTCCAATAGTTTGGCCACCTGATGGGAACAGCTGATTCATCTGAAAAGACCCTGATACTGGGAAAGATTGAGGGCAGGAGAAGAAGGGGACCACAGAGGATGAGATGGCTGGATGGCATCACCGACTCAATGGACATCTGTTTGGGTGGACTCTGGGAGTTGGTGATGGACTGGGAGGCCTGGCGTGCTGTGGTTCATGGGGTCACGAAGAGTCGGACATGACTGAGCAACTGAACTGAACTGAATATTATTTAGCTATGAAAAAATATTTTTGAAGCATTTTTAATAATAAAATCACTGAGGCAATATTAAGGGGGAAATGATGATAAGGTTATTGAGAAATAAGAGGATATAAATTCTGAGGTTAATGAAAAAATAATAGAAATATGTAAAAATGATAGGAATAATTACACCTGGGTACAAGGAAAACAGGTGTTTCTTTAAATTTTTGTATATTTTTCTGATACAGTATTTCAAAATCAGAAGAAAAGTAACTAGCACAAGAGATCTCTTTAACTTCCTTTTTATCCAATGGCATCTTCCTTTTTTCTTAACTTTTCCCCCTCTTTATTCTGTCCCATTTTTAGCCCAGTATTTTTGGTGGAAATGGGCATGCTCATCCATATATCTATATATTTGATGACTGAAATTCCCTGGTGATTCACTGGTTTGGAATCTGCCTGCCAATGCAGGGACACAGGTTCGATTCCCAGTCCAGGAAGATCCCACATACAAAGACGCAACTAAGCTTATGGGCCACAACTGCTAAGACCACACCCTAGAGGCCCTGCTCCACAACGAGAAGCTACTACAATGAGAAGCCTGTGCGCTGCAGCTAGAGAGTAGCCCTTGCTCACTGCAACTAAAGAAAGCCTGTGAGCAGCAACCAAGACCTAGCACAGGCAAATAAATAAATATATATATATTTGATGGTCCTTCTACAGGTGGTAATACTGCACAGAATTACCAGGGTAATAATTGTTTCTCAACAGAATTTAGGATCATGGCAAAGCATATAGGCTTTGACATTATACAGATTTATACTGTATAATATAGACTATAATATTCTATATTATATAGTATAGACTATATTATAGAATTATATTATAGAATATTATAGTCTATATTATATAATATAGACTATTATATATCAATTATATAATATTGAATTATACTTTTGCAATTTATTTACTATGTGACTTGAGGCAGGTTTCTTAACCTGAGATTACTTTTCTAATATTAAAAAAGTAACATATATTTTCCTGATATAAGATTGTTGTTACAATTTAGTAAGTTAATACATGGAATATACCTGGCACAGAGAAAAAAATTTCAATAAAATTCAATTACTTGGGGGAAGTGCTGTAACATTCATGCTACACAAACTAGATTCATACATTTTTCCAAACCTGGCTAAGCATGTCCTCAAAAGTGGCAATAATGGAGAAGGAAATGTCAACCCACTCCAGTATTCTTGCCTGGAGGATCCCATGGACAGAAGAGCTTGGTGGGCTACAGTCCATGGGGTCGCAAAGAGTTGGACATGACTGAGCAACTTCACTCTTTCTTTCTTTCACTTTACATTTATTCCTAGTTACTTTATTTTTTATTGTTGACACTTTTGCCCATTATTTTTCACTGTTGTTACCTTTCTCATTGCATGATGCTTTTAAAAATTGATACTTTCTAATTGACTGCTAGTGGTATATAAAAATGCAGTGGATTTTTGTGCAATGATCCATTTACTTTAATAAATTATTTTAAGTAGTAAAAAAAAAAAAGTGGCAATAATATGTATGTTCCTATTCTAAAGGGATTTGCATGGTTAAAGCCGAAAATTGAAATCCATTTCCTTTATGCTCTCGAATATTTTGTGATTTCAATTGCTCATTTCCGGTATCTCTCACAAGACTCTAAGCTCCATAACCGAGTGTGTTAGTTTCTCTCATAAGTCCAGGCACTAGTATAGTACATGGGAATGGCTGGTCCTCAATAAATGTTTGTTGCACAGATAAAACGTCATATTCTCCCAACTGCAAATATATTTTGGAGTTCTTGAGTACCACCAACAGAAAACAGAAACTAAAGGTGACAAGTATTTTCAGCCTATCACAGGACTACAGCTGTCATTTCTTTTCTCCCTAACCTATCTAGTTAAGCTTAGAGACAGAGGCCTAGATCTGCAAAGCATCTCTCAACATGAACATTCCAGTCAGGACACAGAAGCAACAAACTGTGTGGTACTCCTTTCCAAGTTTACATTTCAGAAATATGGCCATTCTAAACTGTAACTTGACATCTTCAGGACTGCTGGTGTGCACTTAAGAGCACAGCAGCACTTTTTAAGCATACCAAAAAAAACCCCACAAAAAAACCCATCCATTTAAAAGCAAAACCCTAGACATTGTCTCTATTTCTCATTTGAAAAAGCCAGGTAATAGTATCGTTCCAACAGAATTACTGTGAGGATTAATGGAAATGCAGCACGTAAAGCACTGAGCACAATATTAAGTACTAAATTAACAGTAGCTATTATTAAAACACAGTCCTGAAGTGAACAGCATGCAGTGACATGAATATATCCCCTTATATGAATTAATTTTTGAACCCGCAAAACTACTTAGGTAACTTGAGATTCACATTAAAATTACACCGCACTGCCTTTCTGTTTTAATTTTCATTTGTATGAAATTTGATTAAAAATAAGTTAAAACCTTTTAATAATTGCATTTTAATATATACAACTTTATAACTTAAATGTAATTTTACTTTATTTTTTATGACAGAAAGTTATCAAAAGCTAAAATACATTTATTATTAAAAACATTCTGTAAAAAACTGTATATTTTACCTGGCCATTTCCAAGCAGAGATGTATCTTTCCCTATGAGAAAATAGGATCCAAAAAAGAAAATAAAGGCATGACTGAAACCCAAGATGGTCCAATAAAGAAATGTTTTCATGCTTAATTGACGGTTTTTACTTATGTCTCTGCAAATTTAAAAAAGAGAGAAAAAAAAAATCAGGATTTATTATTTACCTACTAAATAATTATTACAATTTGATAATTAAAAAACAAGATGGCTTTTTAATTTAAAATTGCTTACAAATTTTAGCAGAAAGAACAAAACCTAATTTAAAAACCACTGCTTATAAATCATACAGCTGTGTAATAGCTTATAATACAATTTTTCATTTGATAAGGAAATATGATATGGGCGTAATTCTTCAGTTTAACTGTATAAAGTTGCTATTTCTTTGTTATTTACTTTTTTGGGGCCATAATGTGTGCATTATGGGATCTTAGTTTCCTGACCAGGGATTGAACCTGGCCCCCTAGTAGTGAAAGCCTAGAATCCTAACCACAGGACTGCCTGGGAATTCCCTCTGTCAAATTCTGTTATATTCTGTTATAACTCAGCCATGATTATTTCTTTATGGTGGAGTCATGTGAGCTAGGTTCAGCACTGAGGTTCCTAACTGAGTTCACATCTATCAACAGCTATTATGAGAAGAAAAGTCTGTGCCAATCCTTGGGTCAGGGCTTCGGTAGCTCAGTTGCTAAAGAATCTGCCTGCAATGAAGGAGACTCTGGTTCAATTCATAGGCCAGGAAGATCCCCTGGAGAAGGGATAGGCTACCGACTCCAGTATTCCTGGGCTTCCCTGGTGGCTCAGATGATAAAGAATCCTCCTGCTATGCGGGAGACCTGGGTTCAATCCCTGGGTTGGGAAGATACCCTGGAGTGGGGCATGGCAACCCACTCCAGTATTTTGGCCTGGAGAATCCCCATGGACAGAGGAGCCTGGCGGGCTATAGTTCATGGGGTTGCAAAGAGTCAGACATGACTAAACAATTAAGCACAATATTAGGCCAAGCCCAGACCTAGATATCCTGGGAAATCAAGGTAAGTTACTGCCATTTCTGGATAACTGAATATCTCTATAAGTGTAAAGGTCAAGTTAATGTGGGAATCATAAGTTAGTCCTGAGTTAAGTCCATATATCTATGATTACTTGGTTCTGAGAAAGGAAAACCCCAGGGGGCCTGGGATGGGATTTAATGGCCTCAACTCTGCATTTTGCATCAATTACTACCCATAAATTTGGCAGGGCTAGAACATGAACTATTTTTTAGGAACTCTAGAGACAACTAAGTAATGAATAACTTTTGTGTGTGCCCATGAAACAGAGTATTATTGGTTTAAAACAGTAAGTGCAAATTACACAACTGCTCAATGCATTCCTAGGACGAAACTATTCATTCCTAAAAACATTGGAAAAATCAAATATTCTCTTCAATGTTCAACAGCTATAAATCATACGAAAACTTAAGTACTTCCCTTAGTAAGACATTAATCACCAAGAAATTGCCTGATATACTTATTTTTAAGATACTTTTAAAAATGGGTAACTATTGAAATATAATGTACTACTTGTTGCAAGAGGTGGTATGGACATTTAATATTGGAAAACACTTACCGATAGAGCGTGGGCTTGTTCTGTAATACATGAGGGTCTATATGTTGTTCCAACAGACTATATATCAGAATAGGCAGGGATGTAAAACAAATATTGTATAAAGTCAGGTACACGCTGTCATATAGTGTCTAGAAAGAGAAATGTGTAGGAATTTGTAGACTCTAGACTACTATTATTCATATAATTACAAAGAAGCACCATAAAAATTACATATTTTCAGTTTACACTGAATCCATTTTCATTAAGTCTAATTTGTTTCTTATATAGACATAATGTTTCTACATTTATATTCTTTGTGGAAATTGGAATATTATGTCACATGATTCTGCTATTATAGTCAGATGGATCTATATTTCAAGATATTCTAATTCGATCACTGTGATGTAATTTTACACAATTTTCTTACATGTGTCCTAGGCTTGTTATTATTCCTTTGATGTGCTACATATAGTTTTGCTTTCATAGCTTTGTCTTCCCACCTAATCCTACACTTTCTTTAATCCATGATCCATGAAACTTAAAAACACTGGCTTAAATTCCTGATGATAGCTGCTTCTTCTAAACAGTTATATGTACTACTGTTGGCACTAACTGCTTAGCACTTTGCCTATTCTTCACATATAGCTTTTATTAACATTGATACTGTCTCTCAGATTATACTATAAATTCCCTGAAAACCTAATCAAAATAGGTTAAGTCTTGTCACAAGCCCTCACAGCATTCTCTGTTTCATCCAAGTAGAACATTTTTACTAGCAATCAATGTCCAAGCAGATGTCTCAGATTTAGAGTTCCAGGTTGTAAACAAAGGAGAAAACGGTGATTAAGGGTAGGAAAAAACTCATTAAAAAACCCCCCAAAAACCTAAGATAATTAAAACTTTCAATAAATCAGAGCAAATGTCTTGATCAATTAGAGATGCTGAGTATGGTATGTGAGAAGGGTGCTCAAGTAGTCAGAAGCATGGTTTAGTTATTAACTTAACTATGTAATCTTGGGCTAGTTAATCCCTATGGACTTCAGTTTCCTTCTCTAGGTGACATGTGTACAAAGAAAAGATTGATCAAGTGTTCATTATAGCTACTGTTAACCTATTACAAAGTTTTCCCTCTGAGCATACAGCCATATAGCTTCAGAACCCTTTTCAATACAGCACTCCTGGAACCTCCATTTAATTATTTACCTTCTGAGATGAAACCTATATGTCATCCCTGACTCAATCACTATGTTTCTTCCAAATCTAAAAAAAATTCTATGAGTCAAAAAATAAATAATGATGTAATCTTCCAACAATTATGGGGCCTGGCTTGATATGAATTTTATAGAAGTACTATGCATAAGTTGAGGCTTCCCTGGTGGCTCAGAGGTTAAAGCGTCTGCTTGTAATGCAGGAGACCTGGGTTCGATCCCTGGGTTGGGAAGATCCCCTGGAGAAGAAAATGGCAGCCCACTCCAGTATTCTTGTCTGGAGAATCCCATGGACGGAGGAGCCTGGTGGGCTACAGTCCACGGGGTCACAAAGAGTTGGACACAACTGAGCGACTTCACTTCATACATAAGTTGAAAATAGCAAAGTCGTCTCATAAGCTACTAAGAGTAATAAATATCTATTTTTTTAAAAAAGCATCCACAGCTAAAATACTTTTTGGTATTCACACTCATGTCAAACTGAAAATCAGAAAAAAGAAATATTGACGCTATGCTAATTAAATATACTATAAGAAAAGTTATGTCTAGCTAGTTATCTGTACAACTAGGAAAAATAGAAAAAGTCCCTCCAAGAATTTAACAAAACCTGAACACACATACTTTACTCTTTATCTAAAAGGATAAAACAAAGATTCTATTTACTTACTTGTTGAGAAAACAAACAGTAGAACTGATATAAAAATTGTGGTGTGATAAAGCACACATTCTGAAAAACAAGATTAAATGGAAATAACTGAAATATTTAAGTCTAAATGAGATGATTTCTAAAAATGACTTTTATTAAAGAGTCCAGAAAATAATCTCAGTTGATATGGTAAGTAGATCTGCCCATAAGAACTTGTCCATACAAAATAGGAAAATAAGAATCCCATTTTATTAAAAAAATGCCTAAAAGTAGTCTATGAAGCACTACAAATGTTAGAATGAAAATACCTTTGACTCCTATCATTGCCAAACAATATGACAATTTTTAATTTATAACTATTATTCAATACTTTTCATATACAATACAATTAGGAAGGTTTACTTAAAGGGCTAAAATTACTTTAAAATGCAAAAATATTTAAAATACAATAAATGGAGTGATCAAAATATCTTTCCATTACAAAAGCCTTAGGTCACAGCAAAAGTTGTTATAATAAGCTAAGAAAACACTGCCAACATCGTCTATTAGCATTATGCAATCTCCCTGTGTTCTTTCATTGGGCTGCAGCTACTAATTATAGAAATACATGCAACACAGAACACTCTGATGTAGTAAATGTCTTAGTATTCAGAGGAGCTTAACATTGGTTCCAAATAATCCTATCTTTGCCCAAAGGGTCAAGAGATAGAACAATATTTCAACATAACTGCCTTCCTTGTAATTCTATGTATTTTATTTTATGCATCTAAAATCGCTATACTGAATAGTTTATACTACTACTAGACTACCAGTCATTCACGGCCTGAAAAAGATTAAGAACTTCTGTTTAAAATCATAATATTGGAGATAAAATTAAAACTTACTACTGGTTCAGGACAAAATAACAATAAATCAAACCAATCATGTTCTAATTTGCATAGAATAAAATAAGTGAGAATTTTGATGTGCGCTGACAAATTCATACATCCATGTAACCGCCACCACAATCAAGTTAAACAACTTTTCTGTCAAGCAAAGTTCTATCATATACTTTTCTAGTCAATTCTATCACCCACACACTTGGCCTCAGGCAACTACTGATTTGCTTTCAAATCAGTGTATTTCTATAATGTGTGAGTACACATTAGACTTAAGATAAAATAATAAAAGTATATTCCACAGACTATCATTTTGACTTACAGAAAAAAATTTCAGACTAATTTGTATGGTAATATTAATAACATTCCTTACACTGAAACCTCAAATACTGTTAGCAATTAACTCTAAAATGTCTCCAATAAACTCACCTTATAAAAAAAATACTGTACAAGAGTAGCTATTCTAATGTAATAAAAATGACCATGAACAAAAAGCAATTTGGAGAGAAATTTAAATCTAGCTATTGCATAGTCACTGTTCCTTGCAGCTTGTCTTCCTTCTTTACCCATGATTCCTGTAATACAGGGGACCACAAGGTTAGTTCACTGATAATTGGTAAATGTAAATTTTAAGATATGCCTGCAAACACCTTAATTACCTGTAGCAGCTGAACCTGGTTTTAGGATCACTATATCCTAAATTATAGTAGACAATAGATTCCCAAAAGGTTGCTCTATTTATATCAAATATGTAATTAATATGAAGCTATAACATATACTAGGCATGTAACGTCAATCTTCAAAGAACTAGAATAAAATTGATATAAAATATTAAAAGTTCAGGATCTAAGAACATTTTTTTATTTTAATGAAGAGAATGCCATAAAACAGCTTTCACATCTCTATTTCCAAGGAACATAAAAAATATGCTGGATCAAGTAAAAATAACCATGTTTAACAGTTTTAAAACTCTCACGCAAAACTCAGTGTGCTTTTTAAAAGAAAAATTTACAATATTACTTGAAATCAGTACATAATTTTCATTAGGTTTCAAAAGTTATTGCCAAGTTTGTTTATTCAATGTGAAACCAGCATTGAAAAAATGATTTTTTCAAAATTAAAAATTTCTATTTTTGTCATAAAAGGATCAAAATGTTCCAAAATGTAAAGACAATCATCTATATTCAAAGCTCCTAGAGAAAATCACTATTTCTGGTCTATATACTCTTAGACGTTTTCCTTATGCATGTTTCATATATGCTCACTTAACATATATACAAACAAGTACATAAAGATGGGATTATTTGTTTTGTAATCTGCTTTCATCACTTTCTACATTATGGACACTGTTTACTTACTACATATGGACATATGTGCTTGCTAACATAGTCATTTATTTTCTTAAAAGAAATTCCTGGATGCCTAGTCACTAGGTCAAAGGGCACACATTTTATTTTATTTTTGCTATGCACAGGCTTCCACTAGTTGCAGCAAGGGGGAGTTACTGTTTGCTGTGGTGCATAGGCTTCTCATTACAATGGCTTCTCTCGTTGCACAGCACAGGATCTAGGAGCCTGGGCTTCAGTAGTTGGAGCATGTGGGCTCACTTAGTTGTGGCTCCTGGACCTTAGAGCATGAGGGTGTCACTAGTCACGGCACGAGGGCTCAGCAGTTTTGGTGCACAGGCTTAGTTGTTCTGTGTCACGTGGAATCTTCCTGGACTACGGATTGAAATCACACCCCCTGCACTGGCAGGCAAGATTCCTATCCACTGTACCACTAGGGAAGTCCAAAGGGCACACATTTAAAATTGTTATACGTAATAACACATGGTGTAAGAATTACATGCCCACTAACATCGTTTAAGGGCATTTGTTAATCTACATGCATGTGTGCTCAGTTGTGTCCAACTCTTTGCAACCCCATGGACTGTAGTCCACCAGGCTCTTCTGTCCATGGAGTTTTCCAGGTAAGAAAACTGGAGTGGGTTGCCGTTTCCTACTCCAGGGTATCTTCCTGTCCAGGGATTGAACCCCCATCTCTTGCATCTCCTGCATTGGCAGGGGAGTTCTTTAACCACAGTGCCACCTGGGAAGTCTAAACCCTTGTCCATTTCAGGGTTTTGTTTCCACTGCCACTCTGACAAGCAATTTTAACTTACTTTTTGATTACTAGGGAGCTTTCTACTAGAGTGTTTTTCTTATTCTCCTTAATTTAAGACCTCACATAATAGGAATACTAAGACTATCATCTATTTTACAAATATTCTTTACTAGTTTGCCTTTAAAAATTTTTATGTAAGTATTTACTTCTGTCACACATGTTGATCTTTTTCCTTTTCAGGTCCTTGCTTTCTTTGGTTTTGTATTTAAAAGATCTTTCCATACCACAAATAACAGGATTATTCACTAAAGTCTTTTATTTTTTATGGCCTTCAAAAATTATTTAAATCCTAATCCATCTGGAATTTGTTTTGCTATAAACAATGGAAAGGGACTCAACTTTTTTCCCCCCAAAAATTAGTTATATCAGTGTTTTATTAGATCAAGTAATTTGTTTCCTTACTTATTTGAAACATCTCCTTTGTTACATACTAAATTTCCAGGTGTTCCGAATTGATTCTGTTCACTGGTCTGGCTGTTATCACATTATTGATAAAATCAAACTGTTACAAGTATTGTAGCTTTATATACTCTAACAAATGATACAGTAAGTTATCAAATTATCATGAAGATTTCTGGGAACCAACAGTATAAACAATAT
Organism: Oreotragus oreotragus; assembly: GCA_006410675.1. Classification (NCBI taxonomy): domain Eukaryota; kingdom Metazoa; phylum Chordata; class Mammalia; order Artiodactyla; family Bovidae; genus Oreotragus; species Oreotragus oreotragus. Next base: position 119,781 of record SJYX01006897.1, read on the forward strand.
AAAGAAAGCGAAGTTTTCAAAATGAAGAGTTAATTATCCCAAAGAGGAAGGAGCTGATTTGAGGGATACACTAGAAATATGGGACCCGATCAGTACTCATCACACAGGCAACTACAGAGCAAGGACTATCTTCTTTTATAACTCTAAAATTGTATCCTTCAACAAAAACCCATACTCCTCTCTTTTGCTTCCTCAATAAAATTATTGAGGAAGATAGGTCAAAATATGGTTTAAGTGGGAAATGACTGGTAATATAAATATAATAAAGCGATTTTAGTATTCTGAATTTAATAAAAATTTTAGGCAAAAATAGAAAAAAATTAGCATAAAGGTTAATAAATTAGGAAGTTACTTGAAATTTTATAATTTGGTATAATTTCCTATCTCTAAAATTATCTTTAAAATATATTCCAAAATCTTTAGACTAATGGATAAATAATAATATTCTAAAATAAGAATAATTATATATATCATGAACTTAGAATTTTATGATAAAGATACTGTGTAAAGGTATTTAAAAAGGTACAAAACTGCATGTAAAACTAAACTAACTTTACTGGGAAGAAGAACTGGCGAAGATAAAATTCACTAGTGGTATTTAATTCCTTGAAAATTTGCAATTAAAACATCCTGAGGCTTCCCTGGTGGTCCAGGTGGCTAAGATGCCACATTCCCAAAGCAAAGGGCCTGGGTTCAATCCCTGGTCAGATAACTAGATCCCCCATGCTGCAACTACGACCCAGGGCAGCCAAATGAATATTTTTTAAAAATCCTAAATATTGGGTTTCTGACAGAAATATGATAAGATATATTACACCACTGCATTTAGTTTTCATTCGTATATGTGACATTGTACTTTATTCTACAAAAGGAAGATTCATCAAATAATTATAACAACTTTACAAGTTCAAAGAAAAATATCAATCACCTATGCCAACATGTGCTTCTTGTATCATGCTTACATCGTTAGCACCATCGCCAATAGCCAATGTTATTGGCTTCTCAGGTGAGATTTTTATCAGTCTTATTACCTGAAAGACATACAACTCATTAATTATAATACAATTTCAATTTTCTTGTATTTATATAAAATTACTTATCTGAAATGATCTGTTGTAAGAATAGTAATAAAAAAATTAGTTTTATATTGGACAGTAATACGCACTGGGGTTCACTGTCTGAGGGATGTCTCCATTAAGACGTTATGAATGTCTTTCAGAAATGACAACAAAATAGACTGCGGTCTTTGGATTTTATGATGGGATCTAAGAATCTGTTAAACACAGCTTAGATTTATAAAAAACATAATAATTGTGTAAAAAAATTAACTACAATTAATTGAACTTTGCCAGGCAATTTTTTTCTCTCAAGAAATTATTTTCATTAGATACACAGGAAAGATAATTATTTTCTCTTGTAATAAAGTTTCTTAAAAATTTAAACAGCCATCAAAATAAAATTCAATGAAATCTAAAGAAAGGTTTCTTTGGGACACTTGAATGTACTTTTCTAAAGAATTTAGGCATTAGGTCTCTGATCTCCAGTTTAATGTCCACAGACTGGGGTATATGGGTTATGATAAAAAAATAGGCACTGTAATAAAACCCCATGAAGCCAAAAAAATAAACTGGATGTACAGTTTATTAGCTCTATATGTGAAATAATATGTTTAGATGTATATTTATAAGCATGTCTTGTGATGATTTCAGTTACAAAAAATATTTGTATAAGTTTTCACTTGAATTACTTGAATTAAATATTTCCTAACTACAGACCGTGCAGAAGCACGCCGGCTGTGACAGACCGCACAGAAGCGCGGCCAAGAGGAGCTACCCCACGCCTGAGGTCAGAGGCGGCGGCTGGAGGAACTATGCAACGTCCGAGGTTAGGGGTGACGGCCGAGAGGAGCAACCCCACGTCCAAGGAGTGGCGGCTGCGCGGGTGCAAGAGGGCCAAGATGAGCTACTCCACATTCAAGGTCAGGAGAGGCGACCTAATCCAGGGTAAGGAGCAGTGGCTGCGCTTTGCTGGAGCAGTCGTGAAGAGATAGCCCACATCCAAGGTAACAGAAACCCAAGTAAGATGGTAGGTGTTAAGAGAGGGCATCAGAGGGCAGACACACTGAAACCATAATCATAGAAAACTAGCCAATCTGATCACATGGACCACAGCACTGTCTAACTCAATGAAACTAAGCCATGCCGTGTAGGGCCACCCAAGACGGACGGCTCATAGTGGAGAGGTCTGACAGAATGTGGTCCACTGGAGAAGGGAATGGCAAACCACTTCAGTATTCTTGCCTTGAGAACCCCATGAACAGTATGAAAAGGCAAAATGATAGGATACTGAAAGAGGAACTCCCCAGGTCAGTAGGTGCTCAATATGCTACAGAAGATCAGTGGAGAAATAACTCCAGAAAGAATGAAGGGATGGAGCCAAAGCAAAAACAATACCCAGTTGTGGATGTGATTGGTGATAGAAGCAAGGTCCGATGCTGTACAGAGCAATATTGCATAGGAACCTGGAATGTTTAGGTCCATGCATCAAGGCAAATTGGAAGTGGTCAAACAAGAGATGGCAAGGGTGAAAATCGACATTCTAGGAATCAGTGAACTAAAATGGACTGGAATGGGTCAATATAACTCAGATGACCAGTATATCTACTACTGCGGGCAGGAGTCCCTTAGAAGAAATGGAGTAGCCATCATGGTCAACAAAAGAGTCCGAAATGCGGTCTCAAAAATGACAGAATGATCTCTGTTCGTTTCCAAGGCAAACCATTCAATATCACGGTGATCCAAGCCTATGCCCCAACCAGTAATGCTGAAGTAGCTGAAGTTGAATGGTTCTATGAAGACCCACAAGACCTTTTAGAACTAACACCCAAAAAAGATGCCCTTTTCATTATAGGGGACTGGAATGCTAAAGTAGGAAGTCAAGAAACACCTGGAGTAACAGGCAAATTTGGCCTTGGAATGCGGAATGAAGCAGGGCAAAGACTAATAGAGTTTTGCCAAGAAAATGCACTGGTCATAGCAAACACCCTCTTCCAGCAACACAAGAGAAGACTCTACACATGGACATCACCAGATGGTCAACACTAAATGCAGTACTTGGATGCAATCTCAAAAACGACAGAATGATCTCTGTTCGTTTCCAAGGCAAACCATTCAATATCACGGTAACCCAAGCCTATGCCCCAACCAGTAATGCTGAAGTAGCTGAAGTTGAATGGTTCTATGAAGACCCACAAGACCTTGTAGAACTAACACCCAAAAAAGATGTCCTTTTCATTATAGGGGACTGGAATGCTAAAGTAGGAAGTCAAGAAACACCTGGAGTAACAGGCAAATTTGGCCTTGGAGTACAGAATGAAGCAGGGCAAAGGCTAATAGTGTTTTGCCAAGAGAATGTTCTGGTCATAGCAAACACTCTCTTCCAACAACACAAGAGAAGACTCTACACATGGACATCACAAGTTGGCCAACACTGAAATCAAATGGATTATATTCTTTGCAGCCAAAGATGGAGCAGCTCTATACAGTCAGCAAAAACAAGACTGGGAGTTGACTGTGGCTCAAATCATGAACTCCTTATTGCCAAATACAGACTTAAATTGAAGAAAGCAGAGAAAACTGCTAGACCATTCAGGTATGACCTAAATCAAATCCCGTATGATTATACAGTGGAAGTGAGAAGTAGATTTAAGGGACTAGATCTGATAGATAGAGTACTGGATGAACTATGGACGGAGGTTCATGACATTGTACAGGAGACAGGGATCAAGACCATCCCCGTGGAAAAGAAATGCAAAACAGGAAATGGCTGTCTGAGGAGGCCTTACAAATAGCTGTGAAAAGAAGAGAAGTGAAAAGCAAAGGTATTTCTATTTGAATGCAGAATTCCAAAGAATAACAAGGAGAGATAAGAAAGCCTCCCTTAGTGATCAATGCAAACAAATAGAGGAAAACAACAGAATGGGAAAGACTAGACATCTCTTCAAGAAAATTAGAGATACCAAGGGAACATTTCATGCAAAGATGGGCTCGATAAAGGACAGAAATGGTATGGACCTAATAGAGGCAGAAAATATTAAGAAGAGGTGGCAAGAATACACAGAAGAACTCTATGAAAAAGATCTTCACGACCCAGATAATCACGATGGTGTGATCACTCACCTAGAGCCAGACATCCTGGAATGTGAAGTCAAGTGGGCCTTAGAAAGCATCACTACGAATAAAGCTAGTGGAGGTGATGGAATTCCAGTGGAGCTATTTCAAATCCTGAAAGATGATGCTGTGAAAGTGCTGCACTCAATATGCTAGCAAATTTGGAAAACTCAGCAGCGGCCACAGGACTGGAAAAGGTCAATTTTCATTCCAATCCCAAAGAAAGGCAATGTCAAAGAATGCTCCAACTACCGCACAATTACACTCATTTCACATGCTAGTAAAGTGATGCTCAAAATTCTCCAAGCCAGCTTCCGCAATACATGAACCATGAACTTCCAGAGGTTCAAGTTGGTTTTAGAATAGGCAGAGGAACTAGAGATCAAACTGCCAACATCCGCTGGATCATCAAAAGAGCAAGAGAGTTCCAGAAAAACATCGATTTCTGCTTTATTGACTATGCCAAAGCCTTTGACTGTGTAGATCACAATAAACTGTGGAAAATTCTGAAAGAGATGGGAATACCAGACCACCTGACCTGCCTCTTGAGAAATCTGTATGTAGATCAGGAAGCAACTGTTAGAACTGGACATGGGAACAATAGCCTGGTTCCAAATAGGAAAAGGAGTATGTCAAGCCTGTGTATTGTCACCCTGCTTATTTAATTTATATGTAGAGTACATCATGAGAAACGCTAGACTGGAAGAAGCACAAGCTGGAATCAAGATTGCCGGGAGAAATATCAATAATCTCAGCTATGCAGATGACATCACTCTTATGGCAGGAAGTGAAGAGGAACTAAATAAAAAGGCTCTTGATGAAAGTGAAAGAGGAAAGTGAAAAAGTTGGCTTAAAGCTCAACATTCAGAAAACTAAGATTATAGCATCTGGTCCCATCATATCATGGGAAATAGCTGGGGAAACAGTGTCAGGCTTTGTTGTTTTGGGTTCCAGAATCACTGCAGATGGTGACTGCAGCCATGAAATTAAAAGATGCTTACTCCTTGGAAGGAAAATTATGACCAACCTAGATAGCATATTAAAAAGCAGAGACCTTACTTTGCCAACAAAGGTCCACCTAGTCAAGGCTATGGTTTTTCCAGTGATCATGTATAGATGTGGGAGTTGGACTGTGAAGAAAGCTGAGCACCAAAGAACTGATGCTTTCGAACTATGGTGTTAGAGAAGACTCTTGAGTGTCCCTTGGACTGCAAGGAGATCTAACCGGTCCATCCCAAAGGAGACCAGTTCTGGGTGTTCACTGGAAGGACTAATGCTGAGGCTGAAACTCCAATACTTTGGCCACCTCATGCGAAGAGTTGACTCATTGGAAAAGACCCTGATGCTGGGAGGGATTGCAGGCAGGAGAAGGGGACGACAGAAGATGAGATGGCTGGATGGCATCGCCGACTCGATGCATGTGAGTTTGGGTGAACTCCGGGAGCTGGTGATGGACAGGGAGACCTGGCGTGCTGTAATTCATGGGGTCACCAAGAGTCGGCGACTGAGTGACTGAACTGAACTATAGCCTCATATCACAATTAATTGGCTTTTTAACTCCTTATTAAAGTTATATTTAGCACTTTTCATTTTTAACAAAGAGAATTATCAATTCATGAAACTCCAAGAATAAGCAAAGATCAACAGAATGACCTCGAGGTGCAGATGAACTGAAGTCTTACAGGCTCCTTCACCAGTTAAGTAAAGCACTCGTGAGACTCTCAGGAATGTCACATACTGCTCTCTGTCACATCATCATTTCTAGGTTACAATGATCTATTTCTATGTTATATTGAATAACTGAAACTTCAATATTTACTGTGAAATTTCCAAAGGCCTAATGTATATGGTTAAAATTCATATTATGAGAAGAGACTGACTCCTGGTTAAGATTCATATACTGTATATCACCAAATGGAACTATGTGAGGCATTAAGGTTAAAGAATACTTTTAAATCAAAGTATCTCTATGGGACTTGTTATGAAATAAACATACCTTTGCTTTCTGTAGAGGTGCCATACGACAGCACATTACAGCTGAACAATTTCTACAAACGTCCATAAATAGCTTTTCATGCTCCCTGAGTGCAAGAGACAGACTGGTCCCGTCTACCACCAGACCATGCTGAATCACATGATCCTCTCTAATCCTAAAATGAAGAAGATGATGATATCCTCTGTAAGACATGTATAAAGCCACAGTATTTACATTCATTTAGTAAACAAAAAATTCTTACTAAAAAATGGATCATTCATCCATAGACGTCAACATTACAAAACTGACATGTCAGGGAATTGAAAGTTAAGATTAAGTAGAACTGTGAGTGACTAATATGAAGAGTAAAATAGATGATATTCAATTTTACAATGAATTGATATATATACACACAGAGAAACTATATTTTCTAAAATGTGAATTGTGACACATAATGTGAGGATAGTCTCCCAAACTGTATAAAAAAAATCTTAGAAAAATGAAAATATAACTAGTTATATATTTAGCAAGTTCTAATTTTAAAAAATTAAATGAAATAAAGAATGTTCAGGAAAATTTACAAACTAGATTCACTGTATATTTAAGTAGTAAGGCAAGGAATGAAGAAACCATCAATTGTCTCTTGATATTTAACCCTACAATGGACTGTAATGCCAGGTATTACCATGGTGGAACATGGATAACACCTCTCTTGTGGGCATACACTATACTGAGGACTATTTCAAAACATGGTCTAATTATTGGCAGTTGAGAGGACTATTTGTGACAAGAGAAAATAAGTATGTTATCATAAGTACGTTATTGCATCAGTATGTAAATAAAGTATATTATTTAGCACACTATTTTGTTCAGCTGCTTCACCCCACTCCCCTTTTGGTAACAAGAATTTCTCAGTGAAAGACCCAGCGTATAGATTTACATTCTGGAGCAAGCTTCTTATGCAGTTGAAGGTCAGCACTCAAGAGTGGCACTGTGTTCAATTCAGCGAAAGGAAAATACTACAGTTCACCACTGGGTTCATAGTATAGCAGGACTGCTACTGAGAAACATCCATACATTTTCATTTTATTTTTTTTCTCAGCTTTATTGAGATATTACTGACATATATGTAAGTTTAAGGTATACAACATGATCTGATACACATTTATACTGCAAAAATGATTAATACAATAAGGTTATTTAACACCTCCATCCTTTCATGTAAAAACTTTTTTTGTCTGTGGTGATAAGATTTGAGAGCTATTCTCTTTAAATTTTCAAATATATAATAAAGTACCGTTAATTATAGCCACCATACTGTACATTAGATCCCCAAAACTTATTCATCTTATATATAAGCTGGAAGTTTGTACCCCAAACTATTACTTCCCCTTCTCCCCCACAGCCCAGCTCCTGGCAATCACCATTCTATCATTGGTTTTTTTAGATTTCACATATAAGTATGTGTTTCTCTCTGTCTGACTTACTTTACTCAGCACATTGTTGTCAAGATCCATCTATGTTATCACAAAAAGCAAGATTTCCTTCTTTTTTATGGGTGAATAATATTCCTTCGTGTGTGGAAGGAACATCACATTTTCACTGTCCATACACACATTAATGAATATTTAGGTTGTTGCCATTCTTGGCTATGGTGAATAACGTTGCAGTGAACACAAGAGTGTGGATCTCTCTGAGACAGTGACTTCATTTCCTTTGTATAAATACCCAAGAGTGGAATTGCTGGATTACACGGTAGCTCTATTTAACATTTTTTCCATACCATTTTCCATAGCGGCTATTCCCTCAATTTTTAAATGATAAGTGAGAAGATTATTAAATGAGCAACAAGTTATGAAAACTAAACATAATGATGATTTTCAATCTCCTAATACTTAAATCTTTTCTGTAAGTTAAAATGATGTCTTCATAGTATGCCTAGTAACTATAGTGTTGCGCTGTATAATAAGTGGAAAGCAATTCACATTTATAATATAAATTTTAAAAAATGTATACTTTCTTTATCAATTCTCCAATACCTGAAATCAGCATCTAAATTGACTGTTTTTCCTCTCTGTTGGCTGAATTTACTTAGCAACCCCTGCTATCTACAGGCATTCAGTGTAAGCACTGCCTGAGCACATGGTCTCAGAAGCAGCAGCAGCCAAGAGTAGGACAGATCAGATCAGCTTTCCTTGGGAAAATTCCCAAGGCACACTAAGTTAGGTTTTTCTCTAGACAGTGTTCATAAATCAGCATATACAATCCAGGGTGTAACATTTATGCAATATGGAAATGCACCTCATAGTTCTGGCACATAGTAAGGTAGCATCTGCTTACTTCTGTAGCCTCGTGTTTCAATATTTCCCACATCTTCTCCCATCTACTCCATTCCCTGGCCATACTTAGCTACTATCAGTTGCTTGAATGAGCCTCTCAGCTCTAGGAATTTGCATACATGGGCTACTTTGCTTCTTAGTGTTATTTTCTAACAAGTTTACATCTCAAAACAGGAGACAACACAGTCATGAGTTTCAATGTACAGTGTTCTAACGTACAGAGCTGTTTCTAAGATAATCTTGGGCTAAGTTTCCCTCTTCGGTCCACAGACAGCTCTCTGTTCTTGCCTCTGTTAAAATTCAATTGTGATGGTTGTGACAATATATTTACTTCTTTTTTCTGACACATTTGTAAATATTCTGGGAATAAACAACACACCTTATATGACTGTCCCAAATGCCTACATAGGAGACAATGTGTTTTTGAAGGATTAGATACATACACTAAAGCTTTCAAAGGTATGGAATTCTTTTGCTATATCTGAGATTTTTAGAAGAGATACTTCCTGGAAGTCTGTAAATCAAAATCCTATTGACTTATATGGTTAACTCAGAAAACATATTTCAGGAATTCCCTGGTGGTCCAGTGGTTAAGACTCTGTGCTCTCACTGTAGAGATCTGGGTTCAATCTCTGGTTGGGGAACTAATATCCCACAAGCTTTGAGGCTCAGCAAAAGAAAAAAAAAAAAGGAAGAAAATATATTCCACTAAGAAGACGGTATCTCTGAAACATACATTTCACATAGCAAGCCTAAAATTAATTTTAAGGTAGAATATTCACTTTACAATACAGCTTTAGTACAAAAAGGGAAATGAACAATAGCCATGATCTTAACAGACTCACCAAAAGCACATATATAGACGGCTTTAAAATATTTGAAAATACAAATAACAATTATCTTCAGATGGCTGTATTATATTACTAATCATCGTATCTTATTTTCAGTGCTTTTAAAATGAGTATTTATTACTTTTATAATCAGGAGTAATATTTAAGAAGTAAATGATTCTGAACAATTAGTTTGTTTATTTAGGGAGTTCTGGACATTATGCCCTTAAATATTTAAGTAGCCACAATAGGGTTTGGCACTGCATCAAAATCAGTGTCATTAACCTAGATCAATCACCTTTTTGAGCTCAAGCAAAGACCTTTCTGAAAGTTGTACTGTCTCTTTAAAACATTCCTTAAATAAGCTTTTCTGTGATAAAATCCAAAATTTAGTATCACATCAATCCCTGCATAACAAACATAAATAAAGCACTGAATGTACAGTGACAATTGTGGCACTGTCCTTTCATGTTTGTTTTTCTGCATTAACATCACAAGACTGCAAAGACAGATAGCAGTAGGACATCTCAGATACCTACATATAAGCAACCCTCACGCTTACACTGAAGCACTCCTATTTGAGGTAAAAAAAAAGAAAAAATAATAATAAAAACTGGGGCTCCCATGGTGGTTTAGTGGTGAAGAATCTGCCTGCCAATGGAGGAGACACGGGGGATTCGATCAGTGGTCTGGGAAGATTCCACAGGCTACAGGGCAACTAAGCCTGTGCACCATTAGCTACCAAGCCTGTGCTCTAAAGTCCAGGAGCCACAACTACTGAAGCTCTCACGCCCTTGAGCCCATGCTCGGAAGCAAAGAAGCCACTGCAATGAGAAGCCTGCTTGCTGCTGGAGAAAAGCCTGCACAGCGATAAAGACACACAGCATGGCCGTAAATAAATAAAATTTAAGGAAATTGTGTTAAATGAGGGCTGCTAAAAAAAGTTGATCTACCTAAAGAAGCAGATTTAGAGAAAAATAGATCAAATTAAGAGCATATATACTTATGAAAGTATCTTTGAACAGTAAAATGGAGGTGCATTTCCCAGTCTGGTCATGTGAACTATATCACTGGTTGGTAAATGTTTTCTATACAGCACCAGAAGTAAATATTTCAATGTTAAGCTTTGCAGGTCATGAGACTAAATTGAAGATATTATATAGGTTTCTTACATTACAAAAGAAGACACAAATTTTGACAAAAATTTTTAAGTAAAAAAAATCTAATAATAATCATTAAATGTAATTTTTAAAATAATAGAAGCCTTTTTCTTATAGGGGAAGAACATTTTAATTGGGGTTCAAAGTTCATGTTCTCTATCAAAGTCGGCTGGCACATGTCCATCTGTTAATGCTGATCTCTAATGAGATTTTACATTTTATTACAAAAGAACCATCGGTAATGAGATTTTTATTTCATATTTGATTATTATATCTGAAACAGGTAGTATATTAAAGCATATTGTCACTGAATAATAAACACAATGCTCTGCCATCTAACTTGATAATAAAATAATCAACACTCTACTGTACTTTGGAGTATGATATTAAAAGTTCATTTTTCTTATGTTGGACATGATAGTTAAATACTGACAATAAAAATATACCAAAATGCCATACAGCAGTGTGGCACAGAAAACAATGAGCTATAACTGACACACTGTGATTTGCAGTGTATCAAGCAGCAATGAGAAAGGATAAAAGTGCTCTGTCCCAAATACTCAATTGTGCTGTTATAGCACAAAAGCCTCTGCTGATGTGTAAATGAACCAATGTGGCTCTATTCCAATAAAATTTACGTACACTAAATTTTTAACTTCATGTAATTTTCACACCATGAAATATTACTCTTCTTTGACTTCTTTTTCATCCACTAAAAAATGTAAAAGTTATTTTGAGTGCATGGGTTGTAAAAAAGGGCAGTGGGCCATATTTGGGTCCATTGGGCAATAGCTTCCTGACCCCTGAACTCTACGATGCAGGTAACTATAATCTTACCTTCTGGCAAGCTGCCCCAATTTTTCAGCACATTCACTGTCTGATTTCTGGTTTAAAAGTTCAAGGACGTTCATGGTTCTGTGAAAATGTCCACATGACAAACTCACACTAACAGCTGTTTCATGTTTATCTCCAGTAAGTACCCATACTTTGATACCAGCCATTCTCAATGCTTCAATAGTTTCTCGAACTTTATCTTGTAGTCTGAAAACAAAAGAAACAAAATAGTAGTAGAGAATACTTTTTTGACCGAATTTTAAGTGTAAACTACACAGTACAAGTAGGGTAATTCTGAACTCCTTAACCTAGGAATGCTACAGTATAGTAATACAACTGACTTTTTTTCCCACTAGGAAAAAAACAAGAATAACCCAGATCGGATACAAAATCTACAACTGTGTGCTGACCCATTTGTCACAACGGGCATTCCAGAGTTGTGGGGCATTCGAGGTGACAGATACTGATCGCCTGGGTCAGTACTGCCTTGATGAGAACATGTATACATTCTCACAACTGTTAAGTTTCCTGTCTCTTCATTTTGGTGACAGATAATACTACTGTAAACATATTTGGCTTTTTGAAGCTCACAGGGTATTAATATGCTGAAGCACTATGTAAACTTAAATATAAAATCTACAACTTTGTATTTTAAGACTGTACTTTGATTTTTACAGAACCAACTAATTATATAGTCTTCACAAATTCTTAAAAGTCTTAAATTTCAACAGGAGATTTTGTTTTTTGATAAGAAAATCTCTTAAATCAGTAGTTCAAAAATCAGACTGCAGACAATAAAGGTCTACATAACCTCAGAGTGTCTCAGAAATCTCACAAGGACCACTGAAAAGTAAATGAAACACTAGACCTTAAAAAAATGCAAACACCTTAGATCTGCTGCTGCTGCTAAGTCACTTCAGTCGTGTCCGACTGTGTGACCCCATAGACGGCAGCCCACCAGGCTTCTCCGTCCCTGGGATTCTCCAGGCAAGAACACTGGAGTGGGTTGCCATTTCCTTCTCCAATGCAGGAAAGTGAAAAGTGAAAGTGAAGTCGCTCAGTCATGTCTGACTCGTAGCGATCCCATGGACTGCAGCCCACCAGGCTCCTCTGCCCATGGGGTTTTCCAGGCAAGAGTACTGGAGTGGGTTGCCATTGCCTTCTCCGCACCTTAGATCTAGGTCATAGAAAAAAACGTAACAATAGACTTAATTTGTAGAATTCAATAATTCAAGAAACTGAAACATACATGGAGAGAGAGGCTGGGGAACAAAGGCAACGAATAAACAGACGGCATGGAATTCACAGGCTAACAGAGTGGAAAGTCTTCAAACAAGTAACTATAATATACTGTCACAAGGACAACAGCAGAAACTACCTACAAAACATGAAAGCTTCCCAAAGTAGAGAACTTTAAATACTATTAGGAGTCAGGAAAGATCTTCCTAGAGTGCGGGTAATACATGAACTAAAATTTATGAATGGGTATTCATAGACGGATAAGAGAAAAATGATCTAGGCAGAAGGCACAGCTTTGCAAAGGAAAAAAGGCAAAAACAGAACAGTTTTAGTTAAAACAGTCTTCACTGTTGTTCAGAAAACAAGACAGTTTGGTACTGCTGAAATATAAAGCAGAAGGTGGCAATGGTAGGAGGTGAGGCTGGAGAATTAAGCAAGAGCTTAAAACCTTTGAATGGCACACCGAGTAGTTGTCTAAAAACTCAAAACTATATATGCCTGGATTCTATCACGTATTTCAGATAGCTGACAAGGACAAAAATTATATGTAAAGACTAGGAAAAATTAAAGCTTTAACTTTTTATTTTAAATATATTAAGCCGTTATAAAATGTCAAAAATGGAGTTTGTCATATATTAGAAATATTTGGTTAGAAAAACTCTTATGAGAAAAATGGCACTGACCATTTATTTATCTGATACTTACTTGTCTTCTACTGCTGTAGCTCCCAGTAATATCAGGTCTTTCTCTATGAACTGGAAGACACCTGCCAATTTCTCTTCCCGCTGCTGCAAGGCAGTCCTGGCTTCAAATAAACGTCTGTTTATTTCCTCATACTCTTTAGATGTAAACTGCCGATAGGCCATACAAAGAGTTCTTAGCCCTTTCTAAAAGAGAAAAATTAAAGGCAAAATTGAATGAAAATTACTAATGGGGAATTAAAAAGTTAGTGAAATAAACTGAGGATACCATTACCAAAAATCAACTATCAATAATATAAAAATTATCACCATCTAGTGATAGGAAACTGTTACAAAACCATAGTCACCTGAATTGTGGGATACATATTATCATAGCTCTTTCAATTTCTGATGGGTTCTTAAAAAGTTGCTCATAATAAAGGTCACTGAATTGTAGAACATTACAGAGCCTAGACATGATCATAAACATGATCTATCTGTAATAAACTGTTTTTACCAGAAAAGTTCTACAAAGGTACTTTCAGGCCAATCAAAAGAGGCAGCACTAGGTTCTACTCTCTCGTTTTAACCACTACAAATTTACTTTTATCTACTTAATTTTTTTTTTAAGTGAAAGGGGCTATAATTTCTTGAGGCTTCACGGTATGACAAATTCACAATTCAAATAAAGAAGACTGTAAGGTGGTCATTATCAACCAACCAATACTTTTCTAGAGCCATAGAATGAATGATTTTTAATTGTATCAATGCATCTTCACTGGTGATTTGGAATTACACAAAACTTAGGAATACATGTTTGATTATCTGATTGTACCAAGGGTCAATTTTTCTTATGGTATTAATACCTGAAAATTGGTATCTAACTCTGAAAGCTTATAAAGTTCTTTTTCTTACATTTTCCTCACAAAAACCCAAAATAAAGATTCTAATAAAAGGACTCAGAAAGGAAAGATTTTAAAATACTATATGACACTACTTAGTAGATTTGTAAATATTGGCTTTCCTTGATTTACATATGACCTATATTTATAAACACCCGTTTCTCTTAAATAAGTCGAGACTATGAGAGTTATAAATAAATGAAATTCATTCATTCCACAAGTATTTATTGAGTCCTAGCTTAGTGAAAGCATTGTTCTAGATATTAAAATGACAGAAAAGTAGAATATCTGTGTTCTTACAGGTGTTCCAGTGTGGTAGATGAACTAGATAGACCATACACAATTTGAAAATAAATAATGGGAGAAAAGAAACTGTAAAAAGGCAGATGAATAGAGATAAGTATGGAGCAAACATTTACAGAAATGCGGGAATGAGAGATCATGAAACTCTGAGACAGAACTGCTTAATAAGTTTCCTCTTCACATGAACTGTGGCACTTTATTTTTGTAAGATTCTCCTACATTCTTTTATTAAGAGGGACATAAGTCACATACCATAATTCACTTTAAAGAGTACAATTAGGTGGTCCTTAGTGTGCTCACCAAGTCATGCATTTATTATGACTACCTGATTCCAGAACATTTTCATCACCTTCAAAAGGAATTCCATACTCATTAGCAGACACTTCCCTTTTCTCCCTTCCTCCAGCTCCTGGCAACTACTAATCTGATTTCTGGCTCTATGAATTGGCTTATTCTGGATATTTCATAGAAACAGAATATGTGGCCTTTTGTGACTAGCTTCTTTCACTTAACAAGGAACATCATTTCTTTTAATGGCCAATTAACATTCCATTACACAGATAAAGTGAAAGTGAAGTCGCTCAGTCGTGTCCAACTCTTTGCGACCCATGGACTGTAGCCCACCAAGCTCCTCCGTCCATGGGATTCTCCAGGCAAGAATACTGGAGTGGGTTGCCATTTCCTTCTCCAGGGGATCTTCCAGACCCAGGGATTGAACCCAGGTCTCTCACATTGCAGGCAGACGCTTTAACCTCTGCACCACCAGGGAAGCCCCTATTATACAGATAGGACATTGTTTAATCCATTCATCAGCTGACAGACATTTGGGTTTTTCCATTTTTTTAGCTATTAGGAATAAAGCTGCTACAAACATTTGTGTCCAAGTTTTTGTTAGATGTATATTTTCAATTCTATGGATGTATACCTTGACTCATATAGTAACTCTATATTGTTCTGTGTTGCACAAGGAATTGTAAAACTATTTTCGAAGTTGGCCATATCATTTATATTTCCACAGCCATGTATGAGGGCTCCAGGTTCTACACATTCTTGAAATTTTTTGTATAACCCCCTCCTTTTTTTTGGCTGTGCCGTGTGGAATCTTAATTCCCTGACCAGGAATAAAAATCTGTGCCCCCTGCAGTGGAAGCGAGAGTCTTAACCACTGGACCACTAGGGAAAGCCCTCCTTTTATAATACAGCAATTTGAGGGGTCCTTAAAGCCGTAAGTACTCTGGCTATAATAGGTTCAAACAGAAGATATATGTTTGCAGGTTAAAAGGTCAGTATTTAACTAAAGAAGGAGGAACCAACACAAAATGTAACAGAAGTACAGAATTACTGTAATTTTTGATAAAATACTAATGCAAACATCTTTCTTATTTATTTTTAATGCTTTTTAAAAATCACAGAAATTTGCACTTACCAAAGCAAATTCATCTACATGAATTCTGGTTTTTTCTATTTCTCCACCTATACATTCAGGGAGAATTGATGATTCAGCGCCTTTAACAAATAAAAGCTTCTCACCTAAAAAGAAAAATGAACATTTAAAAAATTGTATTAGATACAATATTAAATAACTGAAAGTGAAAGTGAAGTCGCTCAGTCGTGTCTGACTCTTTGGAACCCTGTGGACTGTAGCCTACCAGGCTCCTCCGTCCGTGGGACATCTATGGGATTCTCCAGGTAAGAATACTGGAGTGGGTTGCCATTTCCTTCTCCAGGATATCTTCCCAATCCATGATCGAACTTAGGTCTCCTGCATTGCAGGCAAACGCTTTAATCTCTGAACCACCAGGTACAAATTCATAAAAGTTTAGATTTGTTACCTGAAGGTGCTTGAACAATTACACTCATTCTTCTACGATCTGGATCAAATTCCAAAATATGAAGCAGCTTGTATCTAAGGGAAAAAAAATAAGAAAGACAAAATCTTTTTTTTTGAATAATATTAAGTGACTATTTGGAAAGAACCCTCGTAAGAGATAAAATGATTAATTTAGAACAAGAAATTAATCTCAACTATATTTTTCAAGATGATAGATCATGAGTCAATTAACAATACAAGATAGAAAAAGAAGGAACAGACATTTATTAAGTATTGGGTTGGATAAAAAGTTCATTCAGTTCAGTTCAGTCACTCAGTCGTGTCCGACTCTTTGCGACCCCATGAATCGCAGCACACCAGGCCTCCCTGTCCATCACCATCTCCCGGAGTTCACTCAAACTCACATCCATCGAGTGGCAAAAAAGATCTCATGGGAAAACCTGAATGACCATTTTGGTCAGTCTAATACTTAACTGAATGCCACATACTTTACATACCTTCTATCATTTAACACCCATGAAAACCAAAGGATGTAGGTCTTATCTCACGTTACAGATGAAGACTATTAAACTCAGAAAGGCATATTCATTTGCCTAAGCCAAATAAGCATATGAGTGGCAGAGCAAGGACTGGAGTCCACATCTGCCCAGCTTCATGTTTCCTCACTAAAAAGGGTGACCAATTCTAAACCCTTTTTTCTGCCCAAACACATGTGAGAAATATAAGCCTTCACATTAGTAACAGAGGCTCATTATAGCAGTGATTCTAAACCCAGGACAGGGCGCATGTGTACAGCTGAGGGGGAAAGATCTCTCTAGGGAGCTGTAGAAGAATTTGGTGTGTGATGGGTCAAGTGTGGAAGCTGATAAAATGAACTAGACAGGATCCCAGATAAAAGTGATCAAAGACTGGGCACTATTTAGTTCAGAAAAGCATAGTTTGGATGAGCAGGGCTAGAGCTGAGATGTGATCAGAACTGATAAAAACCATAAAAGATATATGAATATGATAAGAATGGATGAATTTATCCAAAAGTAGAAGTACCAGAAATGATACAACAGTTCCTTAATGTTTGAAAGATAAAAATAATTGGAAAGAGGAAGAAATTTTTGTTTAGTGAGTAGAAACATAAAACTCATTACCTTTACATGTAAAAATAAACACATAAGTAAATTCAAGAACCATTAAGCTGAAGTATAGATGAAAGATTCAGACTATTATATTATTATTGTGATGAGATACAATGTAATACTGACATCATTCTAGAGCAGGCGCTGGTAAACTTTTAAGATGCCAGATAGTAAATACTTTAGGCTTTGAACATCATATATGATCTCTGTTGCATTTTTGTTTCTAAAAACACTTTAAAAATCCAATTTAGTCTGCAGGCTACACAAAAACAAGATGTAGGCCAGATCTGGCTTCTGGGTCATTTTACCGATTCCTGTTCTATAGTATTTAATACATAGAAAATTACATATAGAAAAAAATTACCGTTCCAGTTTTCCAAGAGTTTTAACTTCCATAATTTCTCCAGAATTACCAACAAACACGATGCCAAATCTAGGAAATAAAAGAAGAAAGAAATATAAGATATAAAGGATGAGAGATGGACCATAAAGAAGGCAGGCACAGTGCCAAAGAATTGATGCTTTCAAACTGGTGCTAGAGAAGACTCTTGAACAGTCCCTTGGACAGCAAGGAGATCAAACCAGTCAGTCCTAAAGCAAATCAACCCTAAATACTCATTCAAAGGACTGATGTTGGAGCTGAAGCTCCAATAGTTTGGCCGCCTGATGCAAACAGCTACTCACTTGAAAAGGCCCTGATGCTGGGAAAGACTGAAGGCAGAAGAGGGCAACATAGTATGAGATTGTTGGATGGCATCACTGAGTCAGTGGACATGAACTTGGGCAAGCTCCAGGAGATGGTGAGAGACAGGAAGGCCTGGCATGCTGCAGTCTATGGAGTTGCAAAGAGTTGGACACGACTGCGTGACTGAACGACATTTCATATTTTACAATATAACTTGAGTAAAAATGTTTAAAATATAAGTTTAAGATATATTTTAAAGTACTTCCTTTGAGTATATATAGCTTTATTTTTAAGAACTTAAAGGATTTAAGTAGGTACAAAACAATACACACACAAGTATTTCTCACAACATATTTCACAGCAATCAGACAGTAGCTAGTGGTACCTGGACCTACTACAATACTACTTCTGCTGTCACAGTAAAATTTGCCGTCAGAAGACTGAAGGAACTAATACTGGAGTGGGTTGCCATTTCCTTCTCCAGGGGATCTTCCAGACCCAGGGATTGAACCCAGGTCTCTCACATTGCAGGCAGACGCTTTAACCTCTGCACCACCAGGGAAGCCCCTATTATACAGATAGGACATTGTTTAATCCATTCATCAGCTGACAGACATTTGGGTTTTTCCATTTTTTTAGCTATTAGGAATAAAGCTGCTACAAACATTTGTGTCCAAGTTTTTGTTAGATGTATATTTTCAATTCTATGGATGTATACCTTGACTCATATAGTAACTCTATATTGTTCTGTGTTGCACAAGGAATTGTAAAACTATTTTCGAAGTTGGCCATATCATTTATATTTCCACAGCCATGTATGAGGGCTCCAGGTTCTACACATTCTTGAAATTTTTTGTATAACCCCCTCCTTTTTTTTGGCTGTGCCGTGTGGAATCTTAATTCCCTGACCAGGAATAAAAATCTGTGCCCCCTGCAGTGGAAGCGAGAGTCTTAACCACTGGACCACTAGGGAAAGCCCTCCTTTTATAATACAGCAATTTGAGGGGTCCTTAAAGCCGTAAGTACTCTGGCTATAATAGGTTCAAACAGAAGATATATGTTTGCAGGTTAAAAGGTCAGTATTTAACTAAAGAAGGAGGAACCAACACAAAATGTAACAGAAGTACAGAATTACTGTAATTTTTGATAAAATACTAATGCAAACATCTTTCTTATTTATTTTTAATGCTTTTTAAAAATCACAGAAATTTGCACTTACCAAAGCAAATTCATCTACATGAATTCTGGTTTTTTCTATTTCTCCACCTATACATTCAGGGAGAATTGATGATTCAGCGCCTTTAACAAATAAAAGCTTCTCACCTAAAAAGAAAAATGAACATTTAAAAAATTGTATTAGATACAATATTAAATAACTGAAAGTGAAAGTGAAGTCGCTCAGTCGTGTCTGACTCTTTGGAACCCTGTGGACTGTAGCCTACCAGGCTCCTCCGTCCGTGGGACATCTATGGGATTCTCCAGGTAAGAATACTGGAGTGGGTTGCCATTTCCTTCTCCAGGATATCTTCCCAATCCATGATCGAACTTAGGTCTCCTGCATTGCAGGCAAACGCTTTAATCTCTGAACCACCAGGTACAAATTCATAAAAGTTTAGATTTGTTACCTGAAGGTGCTTGAACAATTACACTCATTCTTCTACGATCTGGATCAAATTCCAAAATATGAAGCAGCTTGTATCTAAGGGAAAAAAAATAAGAAAGACAAAATCTTTTTTTTTGAATAATATTAAGTGACTATTTGGAAAGAACCCTCGTAAGAGATAAAATGATTAATTTAGAACAAGAAATTAATCTCAACTATATTTTTCAAGATGATAGATCATGAGTCAATTAACAATACAAGATAGAAAAAGAAGGAACAGACATTTATTAAGTATTGGGTTGGATAAAAAGTTCATTCAGTTCAGTTCAGTCACTCAGTCGTGTCCGACTCTTTGCGACCCCATGAATCGCAGCACACCAGGCCTCCCTGTCCATCACCATCTCCCGGAGTTCACTCAAACTCACATCCATCGAGTGGCAAAAAAGATCTCATGGGAAAACCTGAATGACCATTTTGGTCAGTCTAATACTTAACTGAATGCCACATACTTTACATACCTTCTATCATTTAACACCCATGAAAACCAAAGGATGTAGGTCTTATCTCACGTTACAGATGAAGACTATTAAACTCAGAAAGGCATATTCATTTGCCTAAGCCAAATAAGCATATGAGTGGCAGAGCAAGGACTGGAGTCCACATCTGCCCAGCTTCATGTTTCCTCACTAAAAAGGGTGACCAATTCTAAACCCTTTTTTCTGCCCAAACACATGTGAGAAATATAAGCCTTCACATTAGTAACAGAGGCTCATTATAGCAGTGATTCTAAACCCAGGACAGGGCGCATGTGTACAGCTGAGGGGGAAAGATCTCTCTAGGGAGCTGTAGAAGAATTTGGTGTGTGATGGGTCAAGTGTGGAAGCTGATAAAATGAACTAGACAGGATCCCAGATAAAAGTGATCAAAGACTGGGCACTATTTAGTTCAGAAAAGCATAGTTTGGATGAGCAGGGCTAGAGCTGAGATGTGATCAGAACTGATAAAAACCATAAAAGATATATGAATATGATAAGAATGGATGAATTTATCCAAAAGTAGAAGTACCAGAAATGATACAACAGTTCCTTAATGTTTGAAAGATAAAAATAATTGGAAAGAGGAAGAAATTTTTGTTTAGTGAGTAGAAACATAAAACTCATTACCTTTACATGTAAAAATAAACACATAAGTAAATTCAAGAACCATTAAGCTGAAGTATAGATGAAAGATTCAGACTATTATATTATTATTGTGATGAGATACAATGTAATACTGACATCATTCTAGAGCAGGCGCTGGTAAACTTTTAAGATGCCAGATAGTAAATACTTTAGGCTTTGAACATCATATATGATCTCTGTTGCATTTTTGTTTCTAAAAACACTTTAAAAATCCAATTTAGTCTGCAGGCTACACAAAAACAAGATGTAGGCCAGATCTGGCTTCTGGGTCATTTTACCGATTCCTGTTCTATAGTATTTAATACATAGAAAATTACATATAGAAAAAAATTACCGTTCCAGTTTTCCAAGAGTTTTAACTTCCATAATTTCTCCAGAATTACCAACAAACACGATGCCAAATCTAGGAAATAAAAGAAGAAAGAAATATAAGATATAAAGGATGAGAGATGGACCATAAAGAAGGCAGGCACAGTGCCAAAGAATTGATGCTTTCAAACTGGTGCTAGAGAAGACTCTTGAACAGTCCCTTGGACAGCAAGGAGATCAAACCAGTCAGTCCTAAAGCAAATCAACCCTAAATACTCATTCAAAGGACTGATGTTGGAGCTGAAGCTCCAATAGTTTGGCCGCCTGATGCAAACAGCTACTCACTTGAAAAGGCCCTGATGCTGGGAAAGACTGAAGGCAGAAGAGGGCAACATAGTATGAGATTGTTGGATGGCATCACTGAGTCAGTGGACATGAACTTGGGCAAGCTCCAGGAGATGGTGAGAGACAGGAAGGCCTGGCATGCTGCAGTCTATGGAGTTGCAAAGAGTTGGACACGACTGCGTGACTGAACGACATTTCATATTTTACAATATAACTTGAGTAAAAATGTTTAAAATATAAGTTTAAGATATATTTTAAAGTACTTCCTTTGAGTATATATAGCTTTATTTTTAAGAACTTAAAGGATTTAAGTAGGTACAAAACAATACACACACAAGTATTTCTCACAACATATTTCACAGCAATCAGACAGTAGCTAGTGGTACCTGGACCTACTACAATACTACTTCTGCTGTCACAGTAAAATTTGCCGTCAGAAGACTGAAGGAACTGAAGGACCAGCAGAAGTGCCGTTATTTGATAATACTGCTGCTGCTGCTAAGTCACTTCAGTCGTGTCTGACTCTGTGCAACTCCACAGATGGCAGCCCACCAGGCTCCTCCATCCACGGGATTTTCCAGGCAAGAGTACTGGAGTGGGTTGCCATTGCCTTCTCCAGGTAACGCTGCTAGCCTATAATAAATGTGTTAAAATTTATGTAACAATATTACTTGTTGTTAACTTTGGGTATGGGGATGGGGATAGGGATGGCTCAGCAGGTCAAGAATCTGCCTGCCAATGCAGGAGATGCAGGTTCGGTCCCTGGGTTGGGAAGATCCCTTGGAGGAGAAAATGACAAACTACTCCAGTATTCTTTCCTGGGAAACCCCACAGACAGAGGAATCTGGAAGGCTACAGTCTGTAGGGTCACAAAGTCAGACAGAACTGAGCACATGTGCAGAATGCAGTAGACTTTTAAAGAGATCTCTTCAAAATATGACTTAATGCAAGCCTGACAACAAAATTAATGATATTTCACATTCTTATGTAAAATATTTTTATGTGCTTTTTTGTCTGAGAATTTAAAAGTATTTTCTTGTATTTTCACACTTTTATTTAAAAGGTATTTTTCTGAAGATTTGAAAATTATACTTAAACTACCTTGCAGCAGCTTCCACAAGAGCCTTTTCATCTGGTGAAGATGCATAGTACTCCAACTGGGTGGGTGCAAAGCTGGACTGCCAGGGACCATCACCAATGCTATCAGTCTGAACACTGCTAATCTGCACAGTGTGACAGAGACTGACTGCTTTAAAGAAGAGATCATGTTCTTTAATCTGTAGAAACATAATTAATATTCACAATAAAAATACCAATACCAAATAACATGTAGGGAACCAGAAACAAAATTCTAAAAAATGCCAATAAATACAGTTTGTAATTTGATAAAATAAGGTGTAGAACCAGAGTGCTATAATCTTGAATTGCATAAGTAATACCTAGCTGCCTGCTTCTAACTCTGAAGAGTTAAGACGTCATGTTTGCTTATGACTCTTCAACATCTGACTATCTTTTTAGTAGACATAACCAAATTGCAAGTAAAGGTAAAAACTATTTTGTGGCAGAACTGAGATGGAAAAGGTATTAAATAAATTTAAGCTTTGTTCCTTAAAGTGAAAGTGAAAGTGAAGTCGCTCAGTCGTGACCGACTCTTTGCGGCCCCATAGACTGTAGCCTACAAGGCTCCTCTGTCCATGGGATTTTCCAGGCAATAGTGCTGGAATGGATTGCCATTTCCTTCTCCAGGGGCTCTTCCCAACCCAGGGCTCGAACCCAGGTCTCCTGCATTGTAGACAGACGCTTTATCATCCGAGCCACCAGGGAAGTCCCTTTGTTCCTTAACAAAGTCTTATTTACTTCAAGGCAGAAGGCGATTGCCTTAACTTAGTCTCATTTAAACACCTGGAGAACTAAAGTAGATACATAATAAGTAACAATTTAAGCTGGCTTAGGACTATAAATTCTCAATGCTGAACCAAAGTATAAACATTTCAAATGTATATTTCTTGCCCCACTAACACTGAAAACATTTTCTCCTACAACCCACCAACTACAAAGAATTACTATTTAAAATGAAATTCCTATTTATTAACTTAAAAATTGCTTACTAGTTCAGTTCCATTTTCAGGACTGGTTCTAAAGGAGGAACTGGTTGCAAGATGGGATAAATTGTTAAGATGGGATAAACTAGTAAGATAAGATAAGTTTCCTTCTGAAGAGTCTGGTGTTGGTCCTTCGGATACAAGTCTACCATTGATTTCTTGGTATTTTGTACCATTAATTGAACATTCCCGAAACTGCATCTCGTTTTCTGTCAGTGTACCAGTTTTATCTGTAAACACATACTCCACCTAGAGATAGAAAAGAAAACAAACTTTTCTGTTCAGGGTCTTATATTAGACAAAAAAAAAAAAGCTGCCCTCTGTCTCCTGATGTTGTTTACCTATTAACATTGATATACTGATGTTGAGAGTGAGTGAGTGAAGTCGCTCAGTCGTGTCTGACTCTTTGCGACCCCGTGGACTGTAGCCCACCAAGCTCTTCTGTCCATGGGATTCTCCAGGCAAGAGTACTGGAGTGGGTTGCCATTTCCTTCTCCAGGGTATCTTCCCAACCCAGGGATCGAACCCAGGTCTCCCACATTGCAGGCAGACGCTTTAACCTCTGAGCCACCAGGTGTTGAGAGTACAAATAATTAATGATGCCACAGAAACAGGTTAACACAAAACATTTAAAATCTATATACTTTTCTAAGTCTGTGGCATCTTTAGAGTCACGTTCCTCTATAGAGGTGACTGATAGTTTTTGTTGAATAAACAGCAGAAATAATTCCCTGGTCAGGGAACTATATTCCACATGCTGCAACTGAAAGATCTTATCTTGCATGCCCCCACATGCTGAAACCAAGACCCATCAGCCAAACAAATAAATTCAACAAACAAACAAAAACCAGCTGCAATACTTCTGATGGCCACTTCTAGAAGTATAATTTAGGTCTTTTTCAAGATAAAGTGCCATATTTATTGTAGTACTTATTTACTGTATTTACCATATTTATTGTATTTCTTAATAATTTAGCAAGTACTGTTGTCATTAGGTTCCTCTCTTTTCATTTTAAATGTATTACTGACAAAGTTTATGTTATACTCCAATCCCATTTTCCCATAAACCCTGTGGTTTTTAGTAAGCAATTTTGCACAGCGTAGTGATTTTTAGGAATGGATATGTCACATTACAGTAGAACTGATGAACTAAGATCCTGCAAACCACAGGGCATGGCCAAACATACTGTTCTGATATACTATAATATTAGAAATTTTAAATAACAGAAATAAACCGAAAGATAGGTGGAAAGATAAAAGTGTATGACTTCTCCCAGAAACCATACTATAAAAACACAGAAACGAAAATTCAAAGAGAATTAGGAAATTAGGATAAATGGTCTGACATCCAAATTAATCAATTTCAGAAATAAAATTCCACAAAACAGAAAAAGACTTGTTACTAAAGAAATAAGGAAAGCTCCTAGGAGTGAAGGACATGTTTCTAGATTAAGAGGACTCAGAGTTTTTTGCCCAAAGGGAGTTAAAAAAAAGACACCAAGGTGTATCATCATAAAATTTCAGATTCATTGCACAAAGAGAAGATTGTAAACATTAACACTTCCAGAAACAAAACAACAGATCACATACAAAAAACTGAGAATCAGAATAGGATTGGATTTCTCATAGAAACACTGGAAAAAAGAAAAAAATAGAGAATTGCTTCTGAAAATTTTGAGGAAAAATAATTCCCAACCTGGGATGTTTTACCCAGCTAAATTATTAATCAAGTATAAGAAGGGAATAAAGGTATTTTTAGACATGCAAAAACTCAAAATATATTCATCTTATGCATCCTTTTCGAAGAAGTTATTACAAGACGTGGTCCACCAAAATCAGAGAATAAGCAACAGGTGGGAAGACATGGGAAGCAGAGGGCAGGAAATTTAAAACAGATGGGTGTAAATTTACATCCAGACCAAAAAATAAAAAAATAAAATAAAACAGATGGGAGACAAAGGAAGTTCTACGGTGATGGAAAAGGAAGTCCAGGGTGACAGCTGAGAAGCTGGCCCAGAAAGAAGTCCAAATTGAAGCAGAAAATGAAAGGCTTCAAAAGAGAAACGAGCAACAGAATAAAAAACAGAAAGGAAATCCTAGATTACCTGCTGTGTTTGAATATGTGAGAGATGGTTAATACACTCATCAGATTTGTTGTGGTAAATGAAAATTAAGAGAATGGAAAAACAGAACAATTAAGTCGAACAAAACCAAAATACATAAGAAAAATGTAATTATAGTACTACACAGCACACAGAGAGGACTAGGAGTTAATAAACTATAACTAAACAGTTCTAATAATGTCAGTAAGTGAATATTTATTAAATCCCAAATGGTGACTTAACAATATTGGGGAGCTATGGAGAGGCAAAGTGGGTATATGTCTGGGTATGTGTGTAGCAGGAATAGTGTAAGGGTTATATTTTTATATTTCATAGTAAATAATGTCTCAACTTTAAAAATCCAGAAAGAATACCATATAAAAATACAATGCGAAATAATGAAGAACAACTTAAGATTTCAAATGGGAAACAAGAAACAAGGTGTGGAGCAAAGAAAGTGGGGCTGTATTTTAGCATAAATTTTGTAATATTTAGTTTTATTAGTCTTTGTACATTCATTGTTTTGATAAAAATAAATTAGAAAAACAAAAGAATCATTTTTACCTGTCCAAGTTCTTCATTCAGATCAGAAGTATTGACTTGAGCTTTCTCATCTGATTCTTCATGATAGAGATCAAGATCCCAGCCAATAAAAAATGATCCAAGAAATTTTTGCAGTTCCACTGTCACATATAATGAAATTGGAATGATGAAATTGTAGAGTACCAAAAAAGCAAGGAAGTCTGAAATAAATTTCAGAATCTGTGGGAAAAAAATGATTTTGGGTAAGAAAAAATAGGAGAATTTCTTTATCATCACTGAAGAAAATAATCAGTTTCACATTTAAATAGACTATCAACTATATTCTGAAACAGAATAGCCTCATGAATTGAAATTCATTTATCGAACTGTCCTTTCAACACATTTATTGCTCTTTAGAATTTTAAAGAGAAAGAAAAAAAAGATTAAAACCAAATTACTTGTTACTTTTTGTGCCTGTGTACAAGCCTGTCCCCAGCTGCTCAGTCAGGTCTGACTCTGCAACACCATGGACTGTAGCCTGCCAAGCTCCTCTATCCATGTAATTTTCTAGACAAGAACGGGATGCCATTCTTGTCAGTCAGGGGATTTTCCTGACCCAGGGATTGAACCCGCGTATCCTGTATCGCAGGCAGAGACTCTTAACCACTGAACCACTGGGGAAGCCCAGTGAATTACTCCTATTGATAGAAGTGAAAATTAATTAATTTACTCTTTAGTTAATCTATAATATACAGTAAATGGAATAAAAATTTCAATATCTAGTACTGAAGTGGAATGCCAATACAGATAATCTAAATTTTTGTGATCTTCTTTAACCATTCAAATTATGCCATAGGGAATGTAATTGCTTATGTCCTAAAATGTAAAAAACATACGAGTACAAACATGTTGGCTACTCTTCACATGCAATATCCTTTTGATATCCTTCAACAATAATACTTTTGGGGGATGACAGTGATAACTTCTATCAGAAGTCACTACAAAGCATTAAAAGATATAAAATTTCCAAAGAATAAAACTTTCTTTATAACAGACCAAGAACACCATAAAATACCTTACTACTATTTCTTTGATGTTCTGTTTTTTGGTTATACCAAGGTTCATCCCATTTTTCTTCAGCTTGCCATGTATATTTCAAGATAGTACTGATGTTCCCAACCCAGGGATCGAACCCAGGTCTCCCACATTGCAGGCAGACGCTTTAACCTCTGAGCCACCAGGTGTTGAGAGTACAAATAATTAATGATGCCACAGAAACAGGTTAACACAAAACATTTAAAATCTATATACTTTTCTAAGTCTGTGGCATCTTTAGAGTCACGTTCCTCTATAGAGGTGACTGATAGTTTTTGTTGAATAAACAGCAGAAATAATTCCCTGGTCAGGGAACTATATTCCACATGCTGCAACTGAAAGATCTTATCTTGCATGCCCCCACATGCTGAAACCAAGACCCATCAGCCAAACAAATAAATTCAACAAACAAACAAAAACCAGCTGCAATACTTCTGATGGCCACTTCTAGAAGTATAATTTAGGTCTTTTTCAAGATAAAGTGCCATATTTATTGTAGTACTTATTTACTGTATTTACCATATTTATTGTATTTCTTAATAATTTAGCAAGTACTGTTGTCATTAGGTTCCTCTCTTTTCATTTTAAATGTATTACTGACAAAGTTTATGTTATACTCCAATCCCATTTTCCCATAAACCCTGTGGTTTTTAGTAAGCAATTTTGCACAGCGTAGTGATTTTTAGGAATGGATATGTCACATTACAGTAGAACTGATGAACTAAGATCCTGCAAACCACAGGGCATGGCCAAACATACTGTTCTGATATACTATAATATTAGAAATTTTAAATAACAGAAATAAACCGAAAGATAGGTGGAAAGATAAAAGTGTATGACTTCTCCCAGAAACCATACTATAAAAACACAGAAACGAAAATTCAAAGAGAATTAGGAAATTAGGATAAATGGTCTGACATCCAAATTAATCAATTTCAGAAATAAAATTCCACAAAACAGAAAAAGACTTGTTACTAAAGAAATAAGGAAAGCTCCTAGGAGTGAAGGACATGTTTCTAGATTAAGAGGACTCAGAGTTTTTTGCCCAAAGGGAGTTAAAAAAAAGACACCAAGGTGTATCATCATAAAATTTCAGATTCATTGCACAAAGAGAAGATTGTAAACATTAACACTTCCAGAAACAAAACAACAGATCACATACAAAAAACTGAGAATCAGAATAGGATTGGATTTCTCATAGAAACACTGGAAAAAAGAAAAAAATAGAGAATTGCTTCTGAAAATTTTGAGGAAAAATAATTCCCAACCTGGGATGTTTTACCCAGCTAAATTATTAATCAAGTATAAGAAGGGAATAAAGGTATTTTTAGACATGCAAAAACTCAAAATATATTCATCTTATGCATCCTTTTCGAAGAAGTTATTACAAGACGTGGTCCACCAAAATCAGAGAATAAGCAACAGGTGGGAAGACATGGGAAGCAGAGGGCAGGAAATTTAAAACAGATGGGTGTAAATTTACATCC
Source organism: Oreotragus oreotragus (assembly GCA_006410675.1). NCBI lineage: Eukaryota > Metazoa > Chordata > Mammalia > Artiodactyla > Bovidae > Oreotragus > Oreotragus oreotragus. The sequence goes on from SJYX01006897.1 coordinate 148,604, forward strand.
AGACCAAAAAATAAAAAAATAAAATAAAACAGATGGGAGACAAAGGAAGTTCTACGGTGATGGAAAAGGAAGTCCAGGGTGACAGCTGAGAAGCTGGCCCAGAAAGAAGTCCAAATTGAAGCAGAAAATGAAAGGCTTCAAAAGAGAAACGAGCAACAGAATAAAAAACAGAAAGGAAATCCTAGATTACCTGCTGTGTTTGAATATGTGAGAGATGGTTAATACACTCATCAGATTTGTTGTGGTAAATGAAAATTAAGAGAATGGAAAAACAGAACAATTAAGTCGAACAAAACCAAAATACATAAGAAAAATGTAATTATAGTACTACACAGCACACAGAGAGGACTAGGAGTTAATAAACTATAACTAAACAGTTCTAATAATGTCAGTAAGTGAATATTTATTAAATCCCAAATGGTGACTTAACAATATTGGGGAGCTATGGAGAGGCAAAGTGGGTATATGTCTGGGTATGTGTGTAGCAGGAATAGTGTAAGGGTTATATTTTTATATTTCATAGTAAATAATGTCTCAACTTTAAAAATCCAGAAAGAATACCATATAAAAATACAATGCGAAATAATGAAGAACAACTTAAGATTTCAAATGGGAAACAAGAAACAAGGTGTGGAGCAAAGAAAGTGGGGCTGTATTTTAGCATAAATTTTGTAATATTTAGTTTTATTAGTCTTTGTACATTCATTGTTTTGATAAAAATAAATTAGAAAAACAAAAGAATCATTTTTACCTGTCCAAGTTCTTCATTCAGATCAGAAGTATTGACTTGAGCTTTCTCATCTGATTCTTCATGATAGAGATCAAGATCCCAGCCAATAAAAAATGATCCAAGAAATTTTTGCAGTTCCACTGTCACATATAATGAAATTGGAATGATGAAATTGTAGAGTACCAAAAAAGCAAGGAAGTCTGAAATAAATTTCAGAATCTGTGGGAAAAAAATGATTTTGGGTAAGAAAAAATAGGAGAATTTCTTTATCATCACTGAAGAAAATAATCAGTTTCACATTTAAATAGACTATCAACTATATTCTGAAACAGAATAGCCTCATGAATTGAAATTCATTTATCGAACTGTCCTTTCAACACATTTATTGCTCTTTAGAATTTTAAAGAGAAAGAAAAAAAAGATTAAAACCAAATTACTTGTTACTTTTTGTGCCTGTGTACAAGCCTGTCCCCAGCTGCTCAGTCAGGTCTGACTCTGCAACACCATGGACTGTAGCCTGCCAAGCTCCTCTATCCATGTAATTTTCTAGACAAGAACGGGATGCCATTCTTGTCAGTCAGGGGATTTTCCTGACCCAGGGATTGAACCCGCGTATCCTGTATCGCAGGCAGAGACTCTTAACCACTGAACCACTGGGGAAGCCCAGTGAATTACTCCTATTGATAGAAGTGAAAATTAATTAATTTACTCTTTAGTTAATCTATAATATACAGTAAATGGAATAAAAATTTCAATATCTAGTACTGAAGTGGAATGCCAATACAGATAATCTAAATTTTTGTGATCTTCTTTAACCATTCAAATTATGCCATAGGGAATGTAATTGCTTATGTCCTAAAATGTAAAAAACATACGAGTACAAACATGTTGGCTACTCTTCACATGCAATATCCTTTTGATATCCTTCAACAATAATACTTTTGGGGGATGACAGTGATAACTTCTATCAGAAGTCACTACAAAGCATTAAAAGATATAAAATTTCCAAAGAATAAAACTTTCTTTATAACAGACCAAGAACACCATAAAATACCTTACTACTATTTCTTTGATGTTCTGTTTTTTGGTTATACCAAGGTTCATCCCATTTTTCTTCAGCTTGCCATGTATATTTCAAGATAGTACTGATGATGGCTTCAGAAATAAGGATTATTAGATAAATTATCAAAAATGTATTCATTGACCTGAAATGAAAAAGAGAATATAAAATGTGTCAATAACACGTTCAGTTCAGTTCAGTTCAGTCGCTCAGTCGTGTCCGACTCTTTGCGACCCCATGAGTCGCAGCACGCCAGGCCTCCCTGTCCATCACCATCTCCCGGAGTTCACTCAGACTCACGTCCATCGAGTCCGTGATGCCATCCAGCCATCTCATCCTCGGTCGTCCCCTTCTCCTCATGCCCCCAATCCCTCCCAGCATCAGAGTCTTTTCCAATGAGTCAACTCTTCACATGAGGTGGCCAAAGTACTGGAGTTTCAGCTTTAGCATCATTCCTTCCAAAGAAATCCCAGGGTTGATCTCCTTCAGAATGGACTGGTTGGATCTCCTTGCAGTCCAAGGGACTCTTACTATACTCATTTGTTTGGAAATTATTATTGGTATTAAATAAGACATTAAATATATAAGATATTATGATAGCTATCTAAATGACCCAATTTATGACCAGTCAACTAAATCTACTTACTATAACCGTCTGAACCACCAGGGGAGCAGATACATACGATTACAACCATATTTACTATAGTTAAGCTACTGTTCAAAATGCTTATAGTAAATGACAGTTTTGGCCACTTATTTTGCTGTAAATAATTATCAAAAGATTTTCTACATTTTTAGGACCTATCTTACTTTATGTGCAAAGATAACTAATATTTGTATAGCACTGGTATTTTATACAACTTCTGTCACATCCACTAACTTGCCTTATGTTAAGCAAAAAACAAGCTTGTCTAATGTTTATAAAAACCTGTGAGGAAGAGATTGCATCCTTTTCAAAGATGGTGACCAAAACTCAAAAATCATTCTGTAGATTTCCCAAAATCATACAAGTCACGAATTGACTTTAAAATTCCTCTTCTTTTCACTGGGCAAGCTTAATATTTTATCTCTAAAGTCCTTCATCAACATTCTGTTCTTTTCAGCAAACGGATTTTGTATGGATTTTGTTAGGTATAGACCTAGGTACTTCTTTGGGGATGATGACTGCAAATGGTATAATTTAAATTTCACTTTCTGTCATTGGTGTTTCTTTCTCTTGTCATTACTTAGTGCTGTGACAGTTAATTTTATGTGTTGACTTGACCAGGCTAACCAGAGCATGTGTTTGTGAGGGTGTCTCTGGATGAGATAGTTGGTTCAGTTGACTTAGTAAAGACATACGCCCTCACCAATATAGGCAGTTAGTCGCTCAGTCATATATGACTTTTTGCAAGCCCATAGACTGTAGTCTGCCAGGCTCCTCTGTCCATGGAATTCTCCAGGCAAAAATACTGGAGTGGGTAACCATTCCCTTCTCCAGGGNGTTGACTTAGTAAAGACATACGCCCTCACCAATATAGGCAGTTAGTCGCTCAGTCATATATGACTTTTTGCAAGCCCATAGACTGTAGTCTGCCAGGCTCCTCTGTCCATGGAATTCTCCAGGCAAAAATACTGGAGTGGGTAACCATTCCCTTCTCCAGGGTATCTTCCTGACCTAGTGATTGAACACGGGTCTCCTGCACTGCAGGCAGACTCATTACTGTCTGAGCCAGCAGGGAAGCCCCAATATAGGCAGGCATCATCCAATTTATTGAGGGCTCAAATGGAACAATAACAAAAAAAAAGGCGAAGGAAGGACAAATTCTGTCTCTTCTTGATTTGGGACATCAGAGCTGCTGGTTCTTAGGACTTTGGATTTGTGCTAAATTATACCACCGAGTTTCCTGGGTCTCTATCTTGCATTTGGCTGACTGAGACTTCATGGGCTCCACAACCATGTGAGCCAATTCCTATAATAAATCTTCCCTTATATGTAACTTAGGTATAAACTATTGGCTTAGTTTCTCTGGAGAATCCTAATACAAGTACTATACATTTCCTTCTCAGCACTGCTATATAGCTACATTCTACAAAATGTGATTGTTGTATTTTCATTAATTTCTAGGTGTTTATAAATTTTTTCTTTGAAATTTCCTATTTGACCCACAGATTACTTAGAAGAGCTCCAGCTGCTCCATATCTGCCAATACTTGGAACCTTCAGTTTCCATTTTTACCACTTTAATACATGTGTCTTGATATCTCTTTGTAGTTCTTTGTATCTCTTATGACTAATGATATACACTTTTTCATGTGCCTGTTGGCCACATGTATATTCTCCTTTGTGAACAACCTGTTCATATCTTACCTCTTTTTTCACTGGGCTGTTTTTATTATAAATATATAGGAGTTTTTAATATATCATTATATATTCTGAATACAAGTTCTTTGTAAGATAGATCTTGTGAATATCTTCTCCCAGTTTGTGGCTTATTTGTTCATTTCCTTAATTGTGTAGTCTGATGAGAAGTTTTTAACTTTGAGGAAGTCCAGTTTATCCATTTTTCCTTTTATTTATGCTATATGTGTCCTAAAAAATACTTATCTCCCGGTTGTGAAGATATTTTCCTAAGTTTTCTTCTAAAAGTTTCTTAGTTTTAGCTTTTATGTTTAGGTCTATGATCCATCCTAAAAATTTTTTTGGTGTACAGTTTAAGGCAGGAGTTGAAGTTTATTATTTTTTTTCCTATTTAAATATCCAATTGCTGTTACATCATTTGTTGAAAAGACTTTTTCCTCACTGAATTCACTTAATGCTTTGGTTGAAAATCACTATTTCTCAACTCTCTATATTTTAACCTACTGAACTATCTTTTCATGCTAAAATCATATAAAACTTACTGTAGCTTTGTACTGTCTTGAAATGAGGAAATGCAAATCTTTTAAGCTTTCTCTCTTCTACCGCTTTTTTCCCTTTGATCCCTTGATCTAGGTATGCTGCTGCTGCTGCTGCTAAGTTGCTTCAGTCGTGTCCAATCTAGGTATAGATTTACCTATTTTAATATTTGCAAAGAAGCAATTATTGGCTCTAATTTTGTCTATTGCTTTTTATTCTATTGTTTAAAGCCTTTTTAAATATTTCTTCTCTTTATTCTCAGATTGGGTTTAATTGCTTCTTTTTATCCCGTGATTTGGGTAGAATTTATATGCCTGTTTTGGAGTTCATTCCCTTAAATGATTTTCCCTTTTTTAGCTGCTCCTTCAGCTTTGAACTTTGTCCTCGAACACCTACACACGATAAAGCTCAGGCTCTCTCATAGCCTGTGCAGCAGCATAGTAAGTAAAAAGGGCCCTCAGGTAAAAAGCTGCACTCCCCCTTGTTGCTGCTGTCATTTTTCAGGAGTACACTCCTTGCCAGTTTCTGTTTTTGATCACTTTCCAATGCTTCCAAATACTTGTTTATTAATAATCAACATTCAGAAAACGAAGATCATGGCATCCGGTCCCATCACTTCATGGGAGATAGATGGGGAAACAGTGGAAACAGTGTCAGACTTTATTTTTTGGGGCTCCAAAATCACTGCAGATGGTGACTGCAGCCATGAAATTAGAAGACGCTTACTCCTTGAAGAAAAGTTATGACCAACCTAGATAGTATATTCAAAAGCAGAGATATTACTTTGCTGACTAAGGTCCATCTAGTCAAGGTTATGGTTTTTTCCTGTGGTCATGTATGCATGTGAAAGTTGGACTGTGAAGAAGCTGAGCACCGAAGAACTGATGCTTTTGAACTGTGGTGTTGGAGAAGACTCTTGAGAGTCCCTTGGACTGCAAGGAGATCCAACCAGTCCATTCTGAAGGAGATCAACCCTGGGATTTCTTTGGAAGGAATGATGCTAAAGCTGAAACTCCAGTACTTTGGCCACCTCATGCGAAGAGTTGACTCATTGGAAAAGACTCTGATGCTGGGAGGGATTGGGGGCAGGAGGAGAAGGGGACGACCGAGGAGGAGATGGCTGGATGGCATCGCGGACTCGATGGACGTTGAGTCTGAGTGAACTCCGAGAGATGGTGATGAACAGGGAGGCCTGGCGTGCTGCGACTCATGGGGTCGCAAAGAGTCGGACACGACTGAGCAACTGAACTGAACTGAATATTCTGCCCAGATTTTATAACTGTTTTCTGCAGGAGGTTTAGTCCGTTCAAGTGGTTTCATTATTATTCAACAGTATTTATTTTAAACTCATTATTTTAGCACGTACAATATGCCAAATATTGTACAAAATGCTACATGTATACAGAAATGTTAGAAAGCATCCATTCCTCTTTGACACTGATCTTAATATTCGGAAGGGTGGTTTCCTGGTGGTCCTCAGTAGTTAGGATTCTGAGCTTTCAGTGTTGTGAGCCCAGGTTCGATCCCTGGTTGGAGAACTAATATTCCACATGCTGTATGGCATGGCCAAAATATATACATATACATATATGTATATATATATTTGCATCTCCTCAAAATATATACATATGTGGATTTGCAGACAAGGGACACAAAAGCAAAAAGGGACTATATCAAAGTAAAAAGCTTTTGCACAGTGAAGGAAACTATCAATAAAACAAAAAAGCAGCCCAACGAATGAGAGAAAACTTTACAAATAATATATCTGACAAGAGGTTAATATCCAAAATATATAAAAATTCACACAACCTAACATCAGAAAAACAACCAGATTAAAAAATTGGCAAAAGATCTAATTGGGCATTTTCCCAAATCGTCAGGGAAATGCAAATCAAAATCACAAGATACCACCTCATATCTGTCTGAATAGCTATCATCAAAAATACAATGAATGACAAGTATTGGTGAGGATGTGGAGAAAAGGGAACTCTAATACACCAACTAGAAAATAGTGAGAGACTTAATTTTGGGGGCCTCCAAAATCATTGCAGATGGTGACTACAGCCATGAAATTAAAAGACACTTGCTCCTTGGAAAAAAAGCTATGACCAACCTAGACAGCATATTAAAAAGCAGACATTACTTTGCCAACAAACGTCTGTCTAGTCAAAGCTATGGTTCCCAGTAGTCATGTATGGATGTGAGAGTTGGACTATAAAAAATGCTGAGTGCCAAAGAATTGATGCTTTCGAACTGTGGTGTTGGAGAAGACTCTTGAGAGTCCCCTGGAGTGCAAGGAGATCCGACTAGTCCATCCTAAAGGAAATCAGTCCAGAATATTCATTGGAAGGACTGATGCAGAAACTCCAATACTTTGGCCACCTGATAAGAACAACTGACTCACTGGAAAAGACCCTGATGCTGGGAAAGACTGAAGACAGTAGGAGATGGGGGTGACAGAGGATGAGATGGTTGGATGGCATCACTGACTCGATGGACATGAGTTTGAGAAAGCTCCGGGAGTTGGTGATGGACAGGGAAGCCTGGCGTGCTGTAGTCCATGGGGTCACAAAGAGTTGGACACAACTGAGTGACTGAACTGAACTGAATACACCAATGGTGAGACTATAAATTGGTGCAGCCACTATGGAAAACAATATGGAGGTTCCTCAAAAAAGGTAAAAAAAAAAAACAACTGCCATATGGTCCAGCAACTTCACTTTTGTGTATTTACTCAAAGAAAACAAAAACACTAATTTGAAAAGATATATGCACCCAATGTTTACTGTAGCATTATCTATAATAGCCAAGATATGGAAGCAACCTCAGTGTCTACCAACAGAGTGGATAAAAAAGATGTGGTATATATACACACAGTGGAATATTAGCCATAAAAATGAAATATTGCCATCAGTGACATGGATGAAACTAAAGGGTATTATGCTAAGTCAGACAGAAAGACAAATACCATATGATCTTATATGTGGAATCTAAAAAAAAAACCAAAATGAAAACAGACTCATAGATATAAACAGGTGGTTGCCTGATGGGATTGGGGGAATGGGCAAAATTGGTGAAAGGGATTAAGAGGTACAAATCTTTGGTCATAAAATAAATGACATGAGGATGTAATATCTGTATAAGCAATATGGTCAATAATGTTGCAATAACTTTGTATGGGGACAGATGATTACTAGTCTCATTGTATCACTTCATAATTGATACAAATGTCAAATCACCACATACTACACCTGAAACTAATATTACTCAACTGCATGTCAATAAATCAGAATTGAATAAAAATGAGAAATTCTGCCTATCCTCAAGGATACCATCTTTTGTTGACTTGAAATATACATTTATATCACATATTTTATATATAATATCATATTTATGTGATATTATATCACATATTTATGTGTAAATAAANGGATGGCATCACTGACTCGATGGACATGAGTTTGAGAAAGCTCCGGGAGTTGGTGATGGACAGGGAAGCCTGGCGTGCTGTAGTCCATGGGGTCACAAAGAGTTGGACACAACTGAGTGACTGAACTGAACTGAATACACCAATGGTGAGACTATAAATTGGTGCAGCCACTATGGAAAACAATATGGAGGTTCCTCAAAAAAGGTAAAAAAAAAAAACAACTGCCATATGGTCCAGCAACTTCACTTTTGTGTATTTACTCAAAGAAAACAAAAACACTAATTTGAAAAGATATATGCACCCAATGTTTACTGTAGCATTATCTATAATAGCCAAGATATGGAAGCAACCTCAGTGTCTACCAACAGAGTGGATAAAAAAGATGTGGTATATATACACACAGTGGAATATTAGCCATAAAAATGAAATATTGCCATCAGTGACATGGATGAAACTAAAGGGTATTATGCTAAGTCAGACAGAAAGACAAATACCATATGATCTTATATGTGGAATCTAAAAAAAAAACCAAAATGAAAACAGACTCATAGATATAAACAGGTGGTTGCCTGATGGGATTGGGGGAATGGGCAAAATTGGTGAAAGGGATTAAGAGGTACAAATCTTTGGTCATAAAATAAATGACATGAGGATGTAATATCTGTATAAGCAATATGGTCAATAATGTTGCAATAACTTTGTATGGGGACAGATGATTACTAGTCTCATTGTATCACTTCATAATTGATACAAATGTCAAATCACCACATACTACACCTGAAACTAATATTACTCAACTGCATGTCAATAAATCAGAATTGAATAAAAATGAGAAATTCTGCCTATCCTCAAGGATACCATCTTTTGTTGACTTGAAATATACATTTATATCACATATTTTATATATAATATCATATTTATGTGATATTATATCACATATTTATGTGTAAATAAAATAGTTTTCTTACTTTTCTACTGCAGATCGTTTCTGCGATTTGCTCTTGTAATTTAATGCCATCTTAGTTTCCATTCCGGTGTATACAGCAACACCTGAAAAACAAAACAATCTTAAACTAATCCTTCACCATGTTACACAAAAGGATGTACTTACTAGCATGAAAGCAACTTAAAAAATGTATCAAATGACAGTTGTTAGAATTCGGCAGAGGTTTTTGGGAAACTCCAGTCATTCAGCTGACTGAGAAGGGCATATATATTCTGTTCCTGAGTGATAACTGAGATATCTGAATGAAAGCGGTGTTACTTGAGTTGGAACTGATGGGGCAAAGAATTTGGAAAGATAAAGATAGCAGAAAATGCCATTACAGATACAGCAAATAGCGCACCAACTATAGGGCAAAGACAGAAATTGGAAAAGCACTTTCTATTAGGTTGCAACAATGGACTGGGGTCAGTTCGAAAGGGCTTGAATGTCAGGATCTGGAGTCTAGACATAATCTTATAGGCACTGGAAAGATAATATGGAAATCTGTCAGAGTGAATGAAATAAATACAAGGAAACTGCTATTCTAAAAACATGTGCCTATGAGAAAGACTCTGAGATGAGAGAGAACAACAGTAATAATGGGACTAAAACTGGGAAGAGCATTCTTATTAAAAAAAAACTTTGGAGTTAGAGCTTTGTTTAAATGCTAGCTCTGCCACTTAGTTCTGCAACCTTGAGCAAGTTATTTAATCTTTCCGAGTCTCAATTTCTCCATCTTTAAATGGGAAAAAATAACCTCATTAAAACCGTTGCAAGGTTGTGTGACAAATTAGCAAAATGCCTAGAAACAGAAAGACGATCATAAACGTTTATGCCTATTCCTAAGCAGTATGATGTGAGGAACAATATTCATCATGCTCTCTTCCTAAAGATATGTACTGGAATTTTCACTATTAGAATTATTCCTTAAAGGCAGAGATTACAACTCAAATGATAAAGGGCACCAAAATTATAGAAATGTGAGATATCAGACAGAATGGTACAACACAGACAGGCAGTGCTTAGGAAAACAGTAGCAAACTCAGCTAAAGGAATACACATTTCCTTTAAATTTAAGACTGTGAAAGGTATTACTGCTAGAGAGGTGTTAAAATGCAGCATTATATGAGAGGGCCTAAAAGTTCTGGAGGTTTCTTTGGACTTTTTAAACCATAAAACTTTACTATGATTTCCTTTTTTAAATTGTGGCAGAATACACGTAACATACAATTTACCATTTTAATTCAGAGGTACTTACATTCACAATGTTGTTCAACCATCCTCACTAAATAAGAATATTTAACCCCTGCCCCCCACTACCAAAAAAAACCTGAACCCATTAGGCCATCATTTCCCATTCCCCTAACCAGCTCCTGGGAACCACCAATCTAGTTTCTGTCTCTATGAATTTGCTTATTTGGGGCTTTTAAAATAAATGGAATCATACAGTATGTGGCCTTTTCTGTTTGATTTCTTTCACTCAGTATAATGTTTTCCAAGTTTTCGCTGCAGCATGTATCAATACTGCATTTCATATAGGGGAATAATATTCCATTAGTTGGACAGCCTACATTTTGTTCATCCACTCATTAGTCGATAAGACATTTGGGCAGTTTCTACCCTTTGGGCTATTGTGAACAGTGCTGCTATGAACATTCTCATACAAGCCTTTGTTTGAGCATTTGTCTTCAGTTCTTTAAGGTATATATCTAGAAGTAGAATTGCCAGGTGATATGTTTATAATTCTATGTTTAACTTATTAACTTATGTTTGAGCATTTGTCTTCAGTTCTTTAAGATATATATCTAGAAGCAGAATTGCCAGGTGATATGTTTATAATTCTATGTTTAACTGCCAAACTATTTTCCACAGCAGCTGGAACATTCTAATCCTACCAGCAATGTATGAGAATTCCAATCTCTCCACATTTTGGTCACGCTCATTACTCTCCTTTTAAAAAAATTATGGATTTCTTCATCAGAGAGCCTAACACTGAGAAATAAGATATAATACAGTTAACAGAAAACAATGAGAAAGAAGAGCTCAAAAGCTAACGGTCATTCCTTAAAGGTGAGGAGCTAGTTGACAGCTAAAGGTTATCATTACCTTCATAATTTAGACTCAGAGCATAGTGAATTGAGATCTCCAATTTAAGAACACTATTTATTTATCCTTTTGATCCAGTCAGTGTATGTAAAAACAGCATCTGATATACAGTCACAGATCAGTAAGAATTTGCTGAAGGAATAAATGAGCTAGCAGTTTTAACAATCCAATCTAACTATAATGCAATTATACAAGTGGTTTATTGCACCATGGTGCCAGATTATATAGTTCTCAACACCATTGATACATATGCCAGAATTATCTTCTCAGCATGAAGTATTCACAAAGCAAATATAACAGCAAGGTTCTAATCTTTTATTCAAAAGTTGGGATTAAGAAAAAATACAACACAAAATTATATTAACACAATCTTTGAAAGAAAATTATCACAGACAATAAATTATCTAACCAAAATAACACAAATGCTGTGCTTTCAAAAATACTTCATATAAAGCATCAAAACAAATCTATTATTAAAATTTTTCAATATATACAAACCAAAAATTTCTTTGGTGTTTTTTAATCTGGCTCCACGAAGCAAGAGACTCTCTGGCCCCAGAGGTCTAGGGGAAAAAATAACCAAAGGCATTAAATATATTAAAAATTCAAGTAAAATTTAAATGGCATCTTTAGCAGACAGAAGGGACTTAAAGCTATACTTACAACAATGCTTTCACATAAAACCAAAATCTCAGCTAGTATAAAGCTGTCTAGGTCAATCATGATGTTAGTTACTGTAACAACAAATGTCTGCTTTAGCATTTCAGTCATTTTAAGATCAATGACTCAGAAACAAGATTATGCCTGTAGACATAATCAGAAAGCCACTAGTTTTAGAAGTTTAGACATAAAACTCAACAAAACCAAAAATTAAGTGATAACTTAAAAATGTTTTACAGAAGACGAAATTTTAAAATTTTGACCAAAATCAATAAACAGTTTTCAAAGGGAAAATACAGAATTAAAATGCAATGTAAACAGGTTGTGTGAAGAAAAAAAGCAATGTAAACATAAATTGTATTATGATTTATGTATAACTGCATGTTTTCTGCACAATTAAAATTATACTAGGTTACAAAAGATAACATAGTAAGTGAGTTAGTATTTTTTAGGCAAGATCAACACTACAACCTGACTACTTGCATTGCATACTTCTTGGATCATGGGGGTCTTCTTGCTGTTTGAATTTCTCTCCATAATGGAGATATAAAATGAGAAGAAATAACTAGAAAGGAAAATTGTATTTTCTTAGTGATAGCAAATGATAACTGTTATAGATGGGTTAAAAAGCTTTAATTTTGTTGATATTCCTTATCATAAGGCTTTTCTGAAATATACATACAAAGTTATCCAAATTAAACAGAATTTGAACCAATTCTGAAGAGGTCTATAAACCCAACCCCCCAAAAAATGCCATGGATACAGGGGGTCAGGTGTTTGGCTATGTATAACAAGTATGGTTTTATTAGAGCATGTATTTGGAACACAATGAATGGATATTCCAAAATCAATTATTCAGGAGACTTATTACAGTTCTTTTTCATTTGGTTCCAACAATGAATAGAAAAACTTCAAGCTCAAGTTGGCATAAAAAATTAGGATATAATGGTAGAAAGCCTCAAACTAAAAATCAGTTCACTCTGGTTGGTTCAGCAAAGAACTAAGGCTCCCTTAAAAAACAAACAAACAAAAAAACCCAAAACATTCTCCTTGCTAACATAATTGATCTTTTCCTTTACCAGCCACAATATCTTAATGCAAGTCATACTATGTATCCACACAAGCATTCCATTATGTCACTATAGGAATCAAAATAAAACCCAGTCGTTGTTCAGCAGGGGTCCCTAAACTTACAAAGACCTTGTCACAGAATTCACTGAAAGTGCCCCTATGTTAACTTTTATTAAAAATGTAATCCATTCTGATGCATTTTTTTGGTGGCTTGTCTTGAGGATTTTATGAAAACAAATTCTCAGTTCTTTATGTTAGTATCTTATTTTATGCAGCCAGTATAAACTGAACACCTCCAGAAAATAGGTGGAATGCTAATTAGACGTTCAAGGGTTGATTCCAAGATTTATTCTGAATTCAGCTTTGTGGTCATGAGTAACAATGTAATCTCACCCTATCAGAAAATCTTGAAATGACAAGTTTTTCATGTAGGTACCAGAAATTAACCTGAATATTGAAGGAAAACAAACCAAAACAACCAACCAACCAAACAGAAGAGTAAAGAAGTTCTAGATTGCCCAGTACTCTAGTTTGTGAGGAATGATTTTGAAGTGAAGACCATAAGACATTTTTTGAGTTCTAGACTTAGGTGGTGGTAGTTTAGATGTGTAAGAATTAACAGGAACCACTGTTTCCTTTTTGTTACTATATCATATTATTAATACTACCTAATATTATTAGACAAACAGATACTAGTACACCAATAATCTTATTAACTTATTTTAATGTTATTTCATGCCATTTGCTTCATCCTTGTCTCATTTGCTGCTGCTAGAAATTTGCTAGAAGATGAAATGTTAAATGTTTTCAACTCTTTTTCATGATCCCATTGCTTACTTATCTCCCTTTAACTTGATTTTATTCCCTCCCCCAAACAATTTTCACTTAAAAGTGATTGGATAATGCAAATTTATTCTTACCTTACAATTTCTTCCATTTGTTGAGTTATTGTCATTCGTCCCATGAATCTATCAAAGAATTCATCATGTTACAAAAAAACTAATAATACATTTATGACATCAATAGGTGGAAAATTTCAAGAAAGTTTTGGCCCTATTCTTATACATGAAACAAAACCAGTCTTTTGCATGTATGAATGATCCAATATTCATACTAGAAATTACAAAGGTGAATCAGTCACTAAGCTTTAAAAAATTAGTATTGTTAGAGTCTCAGGGAGTGATCAGCGGTGCTGTTTTCCCTCTCATGCTCTTTGCTTCATCCTGTTCCATTTGTGGAGAAGCAGCGTAAACCCTTCCCCCACCATGCAGTGCGCTCCCTGCCATCCCATGCATGATCTTCCTGGGCTTTGCAGATGATGTACAAATATGAGCTGGTGCCATAAGCTGTTGGTGCTGCCCACAGCTGTCTCACTGGCTCTCATGGTTTATTTCACCCACTTTTGCCATCAAAATTGTAGCAGGAATTAATGGCCTAGAGGCTGGCCAGTTGCTAGTCATTTCTGCTTCCATCATTGTCTTCACCCTCCTAGTGGAGCTGGAAGGCGATTACTGGGATGATCATGTCTTTTCCTTCCACTTTATGCCTTTTTTTCCTACCGCCATGGGACTGCTCTACCATAAAGAGTAGCAGAGAGCCTCTGGCTAGTGACAGTGCACCAGAATGAGAATGAGAACAGTGCCTCCATGGGGGGTGTGACAACATGACCCTCATCCACTTGCTACTTAAAGTCTTTGGGCCCATGAGTGAGAGAAACCTCACCCTGCTTCTGCTGCTGCTACAGGCCATGGGTGGTGCTGTCACCTTCTCCATTCTGACCAGCTGTCCAACTCCTCCGTGTCAGAGTCCCCTGATCCACTGCACTTTGATTCACAGCCTCCAGGGTTTCTAACTCTGGCTGACCCCTTCTGGACCAAGACTGCTTCCCAGCTCAGGCCTCTCCCACCCCTTCATTCTCCTCCAGATTGTGACCTCAGCATCTCGTTCCCCTTGTGACTACTGACATCCTGGGCCTTTCTTGCCCTCTAAAAACTACTGCTTGGACTCTGCCTAAGGCTTTCTTGAATTTGCCCCTCTCCTTCTCCATTCTGTTGTGCAGCCTCCTAAGGTAGAATACTGTAGTTTTTATGCAATTATCCACAACTCTGACACTCAAGGAGCATGTTGGGCCTGGGAATAGAACCCTGGTTGGGGACAGGGATACAAGTTCAAAGATGGCCTGACATTTGGCTATAAATCATGTATTCTGATTAAGAGCAGACCCGGGGGTCAGGTGCTCCCAGTGGTGACAATAAAATGTTGTATTTATTTTTAAAAGCTTTTTTTAAACTTTCTCCCCATTTTTCAAATAAGGCAAAACCACTCAAAGCATTAGTCACATTTGAGCTCATTATTAATCTTATGCTTTCTTAATGCTGCATCATTTTCTAGTTTTCAATAATCTTTTTATAATTCATCCTTTTCTGAAACTTAGAAATAACAGCAGTATAGAACTCAAAACACTGAATTCTTCACAGTTAAATCTATCTTATAGTTTAAATTCACAGAACTTCAAATTTTTATAGTTAAGTGGAAAATTCCACATTGTTTTTGTGTTTGATGAAAATGTAAGGTTTTTATACCACACAGAGAAAATTCCATTATAAATGTATGGATCCAGAACAAAGATATGTAAGAGATCCAAAAAAGCCAATGACTAATGATAACATCTTAAGCCAATAAATGCAAAGAATGACAAAAAGCTGAGGTCAATTTTTACAATGTGGTTGTGATTTTTATTCTTACTCGTTTTTGAGTAAAAATGAGTAGTTTTCTCATGGAAGTTTTTAATAGTGAAAGTTGTTTCCATTTCATAGATGGCAATAATTAGCATATAGCTCGCTGAAAGATGACTTACAGTGTTAAAATGAGTTAGTTCCTAACAAACACAAAGACATGGCCCTTTATGGAGCACATATACACATGTGCCTGAGTGCATATATACATACACACACCCCATTAGATTATTTTCTTCTAAGGAAATAACTTTATATTCCCTCATAATTACTATTACTGTTACAATGTTTACTGCTATTGTTATAAAGCCAGTTCACACCAAAGTAGAAGATAACAGGGAGGAACATGTGAATAAAAGCACAGCTTTCAATACTTCAGCTCAGAATTCTGCCAAATTCTGCTTTTAGCTTTGCCCCCATCTAATTCATCTCCCACCTTGCTCCCCACAATGATGTCTTCAAACAGCTATTTCATTGCATGTTTATGACTGTAAAAAATGAGACCTGTAAACAGACTTAAAATGAATATGGTGATTATCACATCATACCTGTACAAGTCCGCTTCTGGTTGCTGACATTCTACCACAGCTATAAGAGTATCCAAATTGGCAACTGTCTGTAATACTGCTGTTTCTGGAACTGCCACATGTGTCTGAAAAAAAGAAAAGTTAAAGCCCATAGTTTTGAGATCTAAATGGGACCTCAGACATCATTTATTTCAAATCTCTTTTACAAATGAAATCATAGCATTCTGTACTTGAGATCACTAAGCTAGATGGCAGAAGAGAAGAGAAAGAAGGATGTAAAGTAACAAGCAGTAAAAGGAGCTACTGTGACTACCTGTCTACAAAGGGTATTTGCATACAAAGAAATTAAGTCTGTAAGTGTGTTAATAGTCATCACTGCTCAAAGTTTACTGCAAATAAATTTAATAGGTAGAAAAAAGTGAATCAAGTAAAATCTTTGATTGTACTTTGAAAATTGAGAAAAATTTAAATGTGCCCCCTATTTAAAAAAGCACCAGTATATTAAAAGATTATAGTTTCTCCAAAGCACTTTTTACTTAATTTGCCTAAACCATGTGAGGCTAAGCTTGAAGTAAAATGTATACTTTCATGAAGTAATTAACAGTAATTTAAAACATTTCTCCTTTGTCAGGTCAAACTTTATTACCTTAACCAAAGGAAAATATCACTATAATCCAGAGATGTTTTGTTCACCAAGAGCCACACTCAAACATACACATGTACAAACCTTCAGGTTAGTTTCTCCATCCAAACTAGCAGTTGTAACGTGACAAGAACCATCAAGTCGATCTGAGGACAGAAGCACCAAATCTGCAGGGAAAATTTCATTTTTGGCTACTCGAACAATATCACCCACCTATGAAGAATTTTGGGGAAAAGTGAATATACAGATTTTAAAAGGCAGGACTTATTTTTATTGGGTTCTAAGCAAGTGGTCTACTACAATATTTTAATGTAGGAAAGTAGACTTTAAAATATAATCATATTAGAATTTTTGCTTTAAAATATAATTGATTTCTATTGTTTATTAAATGCATACCCGAATGTTTTTTGATCTAGTTGTTACAAGGCCACCACTTCGAACAACATAAACAGGAGCTCCATTTACTTCATTATCTGAGATATGTCTTAGCCAATCTTCATAACCCTGTATGCATCAAAAGAATAAAAAAAAGCCCCTCTTAGTATAATTAGAAGATGTGTGTGTGTGTGTATGTGTGTTAGTCGCTCAGTTGTGTCCAACTCGCCTGCCAGGTGTCTCTGTCCATGGAATTCTCCAGGCAAGAATACTGCAGTGGATTGCCATTCTCTTCTCCAGAGATACTTTTTATCAAATGAAAAATGGAAACACAATTTCCCCCAAACATTTCATTCATTAGAACCATGTTAGACTACTTTGGCATTCATTACTACTAGAAACGCTCTCTTCACTGGGTTTTCATCATACACGTGTTCCTGGTTTTCAAAGTACCTCTCCAGTTACTTCTCAGTTTACTACGGGAGGCTCCTTCTATATCATCTTAATGGGCCCTTTTTTCACCCCTCTCTTACTTCCTACCACCTGATTTCTTTATCCCTGTGTCTTCAAAAAATTCTGAAATTTCTATCTCCAGCCTATATTTCCACACTCTAATAAACTTGAATATCCAAATGCATTCTTAGTATTTCCATTCTGATGTCTCATAAATAACACTGAACATTTCAAAACTAAACTGATGATGTTATCCTTAAAATCTGGTGCATTTCCAATGTCTCCCATCTTGACAAATGACTCATTTTGGAAAGAGACAGGTTGTAAGTTATTATTATTTTATTAAACTCACTCCTTTGGGAGATATATTATAAACTCACCAACATCTTTTCAACTTAGTTACAGCATCATATCCCAACTAAATCCATTCTTTATTTGGCTAAATTTATACTGGGAAACCAAGTAAAGAAGTATTTCAACATTTAACAATTTCTTAAAAATATTCAAGAGGTTCATTCATTCATCTATTCATCTATCAAATATTTATTTCATGTCAAATATGTGCATAAGCTTGTTCTGGTCACTGGTAACATACTGATAATATGAAACGAACTCTCTGCCCTCAGAGAACTAAACATTCAAATGAAGGTGACAGACAAACTAATAAGCATTTATTCAATGGAATAGGTAGTGAATGAGAAATGATATAAGCAAAAAGACTAGAGCAGCGAATGAGACAGTGACACAGAGGTCAGGAAACGTGTAAGGTGTCCAGGAGGTAATAGTTGTATTTGCAAGCACAAATTGTTACAATTGTTATGTGTGTGTCTGGAGTTCAGAGCATAGTTTCAGGATACACGTAAATTCAGACCCACTAGACTTGATGACATCACCAAAGAAGAAATTATATATAAAAAAGAAGTCCAAGGGACAAATATTTGTTACTTTGATGCAATAAATGACATTTACAAAACCAAATGAATATGTAATTATATTAAGTGATCTGGATGCTTACTGACTGACATAAATCCTAGTCTCCAACAGGGCAGTTAATAAAGAGAAATCCAACTTACAGTAGTAGCATGCTATTCAGACACATCAGATTAACTGTTAATTTATAGACTTCCCTTACCTTTATCAAGTAATAAACTACAACTCAGAATTATAAAATGTTTGCCAATTTTGTTTCTATGTCAATTTAAACCTTATCCCTAAATCTTACAAAATGAAAATTTATCAAACTGGCACATGAAAATTCAAATTAACTCTTTCAAGAGAAGGGAGCAGTTCTGAACAGCTGAGGTTCTGCCAAGATATTTTGACAAGTGGCAGCTACATAAACATGACGCTTCTAGGGATTTTTTAAATTTCTTGTCATGTTTATCCAATAATACTCTTTTTCTATACCTAGATGTTAATATCAAATCAGATCTAGTTGAAGCTATTCCCTTAGAGTACAACTTTACATAAAAATCAATTTCACAGAGAAAGCTGTAAAAAGTAGGAAAGCGCTATACAATTTTTATTCAAAAATGTTCATGCCAGAAGTACAGGCTTCACTCCTAAACATATCCCCTTCCTTTGAATTATATATCCTTTAAATACTAACAAACTCTACAAAGATGATTATAACAATCTGTTTCACACATAACTTGGTTTGTACACACAAAATGCTTGCTTTTGGATACTTCTTAGGTATGTTAAAAGAACAACATACTTTAATCATTGTTAATCATCCCATCAGTCACCAAGTACCTGATAAGAGTGGTTTACCTCAGTTTAATTTTTACCATATGCAGAATCAAATTTGCTTTTCTTCTAATTTTATTTTTTTTGGCCGTGCTAGGTCTTTCATTGCTGTGTGGGTTTTTCTCTAGTTGCAGGGAGCAGGGGCTACTCTCTAGTGCGTGGGCTTCTCACTGCAGTGGCTTCTCCTATTGCAGAGCACAAGCTCTAGAGCACTCAGGCTTCAGAAGTTGCCGACTCCAGGGCTCTAGAGCACAGGCTTAGAATTTGTGATACACAGGCTTAGTTGCCCCATGGCATGTGGGACCTTCCTGGATCAAGGACTGATCCCATGTCTCCTGATTTGGCAGGTGGATTCTTTATCTCTGAGCCACTAGGAAAGCCCTAAATTTGCTTTCTTATGAAAATTACTTTTGCAACAATAAATCTTACTTTGAGGAGAAAACTTCTGAATGGCTTAGGAAGAAAGCAAGCAACAGAAAATACTTCCTACCTGCTTTATGGCAGTAACTGTTATTACAAAGAACAATGGAAGTCCACTGGTGACTGGACTGGTAGGTGTGTCAATCATAAGCTGCATTGAAAAGAAAGGACGCAGAGGATTATATTTTATATTGTACATGTCACTATCAACATAGAATCTTACAGTTATTGGGAAATCTGAAAACATTATACAAAGTATGTATCATAGTTCAGATGAAAAAGTAACTTGAGAGAGATTATGCAGTGAATGTAGTTTACTTCACAGTTTCACAAGTACACTTTGTTAGCTATTATATGGGGTTAGTAGACTATCTAAATCTATTGCATACCCACAAATATTGCTAGAGTGGACTCAGTTTCTCTGCTTTCTTAACACATAGAGTAATTAAGGTCTTCCTCAGTATTTGTCTTGGAGGGGAGCTACAGCTATTCAGAATTTCAATTCACATTTCTTTGCCCATCCAGAGAAACGCTAAAAAAAAAAAAAATCTGTCAATTTTTATTCTGGGATCCAGAATAAACTCACACTGGAGAGAAAACAAGGAATGGGACTAGAGGTTTCTTTCTACAAGTGATTTTGTTACAGCTAGTAGAGCCACAGGGGTGCAACTTGGAAAACAAACGATGCTGCAATTATCTAAATCATACAACTGATGTTTCAATAAACTGCTTTAGAAGAAATACTTGCAGTAATTATATTTGGTTATTTAGAACATGGGTCTAATAATTTATTACTATTGGTTTACTCTGGTTAGGCCAATTAAGTTTGTTCTATTCCACAGACAGGCTGAATTCCTGATCTTAGGCAGTAATTTCACAAATGCATGTTACTTGTATGTAATAAGTGTAAATTTCTCATTTTTTCTGACCAAACAAGCTGATGGTCTACTGATTAAAAAACAAACAAACAAAAAAACCCCAGAAGTTCCTTTTCCGATCACAAAGGGAAGCAATTAAAGAAAAGCTTCCTCAAGCTTTAAGGTGACTACTTCACAAGTTTTTTTTTTCTTTTGAAGGTCCAGGTTCTATGGAGAGAAAAGTTCAGAGTTTATAAAAAAAAAAAAAAAATCAGTGCCACACTGAAAGAGACTGCTAACATATCATCAGAAAAGAAAAACCTCTTTGAAGCAAAATGACAATCACTAATTCTAAATCTTGGTTTACACTCAAGTTTCATATTGTTCTCTTGATAGTCTGATATTAGGGGGAAAAAAGCACAATGTGAAAAACTAAAAACTAAAGAGCTTACAATGAATATAGATTTAAGTTAAGAAAATGGCCTCCTGGATAAAAATCTATATTCATGGAGATTCTTAGAAATTATAATAAAAACTTTAAAAATAAAAGTAAAATCTATAAATTAAAAAAACCCAAAGGAAGATTAATTTTGTACAAAGATGGTTCCACAGGCAGAAATGTGCCAAAAACAAGTGCTGTATATTAAAAGCCAAAGTATTTACTTTCTGAAGCAGAATATTTGAAAGGATGATGCTATTTTCTTGGCTTTAATTATGACTATCAGCACTATAACACATAGTGATAAAACAAAATACAACGGATCTTAACATTCACTGGCTATTTTTCAGACACCTAGATGTGATTTACATTACTGTATTCACTGAATACAATGGGGAAGCTCTGCAGGGAAAAAAAAAAAAAAAAAAAGGGNAATATTTGAAAGGATGATGCTATTTTCTTGGCTTTAATTATGACTATCAGCACTATAACACATAGTGATAAAACAAAATACAACGGATCTTAACATTCACTGGCTATTTTTCAGACACCTAGATGTGATTTACATTACTGTATTCACTGAATACAATGGGGAAGCTCTGCAGGGAAAAAAAAAAAAAAAAAAAGGGTCCCATAGTCATAAGGTTTAGAATGCAATGTTAACTTTTCCTTGAAGATATATGTTTAGCATTCATGTCTAACAACTTAACAATTTATGGAGTGATAAAGCTTACCTGAACCAAAAATATAATAAGAAAATAAAAGTTTGCCACTCTTCTGAATTGTTCAAATAAATTTTTTGGAACAAAATTCCACACAGTATACTAAAAAAAAAAACCAAAAAACAAAAAGATAAGTTAATATTTTAAATATGTATTATATACAAATATTAAGAAAACTTGTACACATCAGATATACTAAGCCCTTACACCAATTCATGTAACTCGATGCTACAAAAACTGTCTGGTTTTTAGAGTTTCAGGGCTTTTATTCTACCTTTTACCTTTTACTATTTATTGGCGATTTTAGTGTAACTTTAAAAGAGAGATAAAGGAACCTATCAATTTTGCTATTAAATTCCTAGTTATTTTAGAAGTTGGAGATGGCAGATCTAAAATAATATTTTAGTAATTTACTTTGGATTTTGATTACACAAAACTAAACCTAATGTTGAAAGATGAATTAAGGGACTTCCCTGGCAGTCCAGTGGCTAATACTCCACGTTTTCAATGCAAGAGACCTGTGTTCGATTTCTAGTCAGGGAATGAGAACCCATATGCTGCAACTAAGAGTTCATGTGCCACAACTAGGACCCAGGGCAGCCAAATAAATAAATTTAAAGATGAATTAAGAGTTGATAAATATGCTAACACTGGATTCAGTTTACTTTATAAATATTTTCTTTAGGTTTCATCAGAAACAAAGGAGACAGTATAATTCTTCAAGTACTCCCTGGTAAGCACGGGATATGAAATGTGAAAAAGATTAAAAATTACTTTAGTTAAGTGATCACTGGTATAACCATGAAGAAAATCTCATACAGGATGTGAAAATCTGTCACAATGTCCATTTTACAGTGAGACAGTAGAGTATAACGGTTATAAACATTGAGGGTAAAAGGTTAACAACTGCTGTGATCTAAATCCTAATTCATGGTCACCGAAGGACCTTGGATCTTATCTCTCTGTATCTCATTCTATGCTCTATAAAATGAGGACAGTTATAACAATCATACTGTATAGGTTGTTACAAAGATTAATGAGCTGATATATTTATATAGTGCTAAGGACAGAACCTAGCTCATACTAATCACTGTGCGTCTGTTGCTGTATTATTAATCAGTTTATAAGTCTATAATGTTACATTATGGGGTCAGGGTAACACCATATAAATTTTACTTGTGCCACTCACTACACACAACACAATTACGAATAAAACAGGGAAACACTTTACAGTATAGTTACTTTACCCAATGTCCATTCACCTAGCAGAATACAAGGTCCCTTGGGCTAGGAACATTGTTTTATTTACTGCTCTATCTTCAGCACTTACACTATAGCACACAGATATCAAAATGCTAGCAGAATAAATAAATAGGCAAACAAATATACACTGATGGAAAAAAATTTCCATAATTCTCCTGGTGTCGGGTAATGAATGAAGCCTTACTGGTTATTGACTAATTCCAGATTTTCTGTGGTACAATGGAAGATGGTTCTAATTTCTGAATTTCTGTAGGTCAGAAATTCACTTCTTAATCAATTTTTTCTGGCCATGCTGTATTGCTTACAGGATCTTGGTTTCCCAACCAGGGGTTGAACCTTTGTTCTCTCGGCAGTGAAAGTGAGAAGTCCTAACTACTGGACTATCAGGGAATTTCCTTAATCAGTTTTTTTGAGAACTGAAACATTCACATATGAACAATTTTATAAATATGCCTAGGTTCCCAGAAGAGCCCACGAAAGCCTATTTGACTCAAGGGTGTGTAAAGAATAGGACAATACCTAACAGCCTTTCTTAGGAGAATTATATTTTTAGTCCTAATCTGGGATACCCAAAACATTTTCCTGTGGTCGTAGCATCACCAGTGGTTCTAGAATCTGAGATTGGGAACCATGTTCAAGACTCTAGAGAGAAGAGAGGCAGACACTTCCTGGAACCAAAAAAGGTCACTGGTACATGAGACAATTAATTCTGGGTCAAATCACTGCCAGCTGATCTTAACTGGAGTAAAAAGACAGTTGTCCCTACATGGGTCATAGTATTTCCACACAACTTTCTTAGTCACCAGATCAACTGTATAAAACTTTGTAAGAACTAACTTGACAATGTTCTAAGTTTACATCAATCTATTTGAATTCTAATAGTGATAATACATTTTATCTTTCAGAATTTTGAAAAGAGCAACTATATAAGTTGGCAATAAGAAAGTTAATTAATTTCAGGATGTTTTCTTTGGCTAGCTCAATAATACAATGGGAAAACTGAGAAGAAACAAAAAGTTCTCATGAGCTAGCTTATAAATGCTGGGTATTGTTGTTTTCAGGTAAACATTAGTAGATTGAATCTAAATTCTCCTGCTGGTCCTGTCATACACAGAGGAGGCACTCAAGTAGAATAATGTTTAAACACATGAAAATCTTCTAAGGAAGATAATAATTCATTATGATTTAAAATTATTTTAATTATTATGCAATAACAGTCAATAAAAATGAACTAGAAGCATATCTTCTCTACAGTTACCTACATGACTTTATCACTGCCCTTCTAAGGTCTGACATTAATAAGAAAATGAAACCATGGTTATAAAATTAAATCTTTTGGAAGGAAATTTAAATTTATGATAAGACGTTACTATATAGTGAATTAAACTGAACAAAGGCATATTTTCCATCTACAATATGCAAGGCACTTACATAATAAGAGAAACAAAGATAACAAGTTTAAATAGAGAGGATTAAAAACAATACTTGTATCAACAGCCATATTTCAAGATAAAGTAAAAGAAGGAATACACAAAGAATTCAACAAGAAAAATTTAATGAAGGAGGTCACATTCAACATGGGCTTTAAGAGAGGAACACTCACAAGCTGAAAATAGGGGGCACACAGATGGAGAACATTTCAGGAAGGAAGGAAAGAAAATGAACAAAGGCAGAGAGGAGGGAAATTCATCATGGCTTTGTGGGATACAAGATAATGCAGTCTCCCAGGGGCCAGCATGAGGAACTCCGCCCATGGCAAAGGTCATGAGGAAGAAAGCTTGGCATACGCAAAGGCGTGATCAAGCCTCAGGAAATCCCGTTCCCGAGCATCTACCCCAAAACCAGAGTCTGTTTTGTGTTCTCACCTACACCTCTGACTTTACGGGGGGCTCTCCCCCATAACCGTTTCTCTCGGAGAAGGAGTAAACTTGCAGCTCCAAGTTAATAAAAATTCCTGGGCGTGACAAGAGTGTTTCAACTTAGAAATTCCTCTGGAGGTCTTCTAGCCTCCCTGATCAGGTTCGTCCGGCCACATGTGATGGTTTACAGCCTCCCGACCGTGAGAGGCACGAGATGTTTTAGACTTACTAAAGGCAAACTCTTTTGAGAAGTTAGAAAATTATTAGTATAGTATTAGTGGGTTGATTAGGAATTATATTGAAGGGTTTTTTCATTTCTGCCAATAATTACTGCTAATTCCCTGCCCTGGGTGTGACAAGGGTGTCTCAGGTCAAACCTCTCTGTTGACAGGCTAGCTTGTGTGACAACCTCTCAACCATAAACAGCACAGAGTTTGGAGTATTAGCATAGGGCTTTTCTCACTGTTGAGTCAATGATTGCCGCCAGGCCTCCATATCCTTAGGCACCTGGGAATATATTAATCAATGTATTTGGAATACAGAAAAGGAATATAGTAGTTCTTCATGTTAGCAATACCAGACTTTTTGAGTTAATGAATTTTCTCTTTTGTTATAGACCACTGTACTTTGTTATAAATCACTGTGTCCTTGCTATGCAAAAATGTAACTTTATCACTATCTTAAGACTAAATAGATCGTAAAGGGAACATTGGTGAAAGGTTTTCACTTGTTGGGCTGATGTTTGCTGCTAAATATTCCCTGCCCTTATAAGGAATATAACTAGCATATAGGAGAAATAAGTATTAACCTTTAAGATTAATCATGTAAACCTTAGGTTAAGTAAATTCCTTTCCTAGTTGTAACTCACTACACCCTCATCCTATAGGAATGCAACTTTATTTGGAGGGTGGTGCCTGGTTTAAGAAAAAACACCCTTGGAAAAAAAAAGTTTTTTGGTTATCAGAAAAAAAGGATCATAAAATGTCAGCAGGTCTCATGGCCAAGAAGATGATGTAAGACCCATAAGACCTTTGTATAATTTTATATGAAGCACCTGATTGTGACAAGGGTCAGGTCTGATGACCCCTGCGTGACTCTGTATTCATCCTTATGTATAACAAAAAGGTATATAAGAAAACCTGAAAAATAAAGAAATNGGCAGAGAGGAGGGAAATTCATCATGGCTTTGTGGGATACAAGATAATGCAGTCTCCCAGGGGCCAGCATGAGGAACTCCGCCCATGGCAAAGGTCATGAGGAAGAAAGCTTGGCATACGCAAAGGCGTGATCAAGCCTCAGGAAATCCCGTTCCCGAGCATCTACCCCAAAACCAGAGTCTGTTTTGTGTTCTCACCTACACCTCTGACTTTACGGGGGGCTCTCCCCCATAACCGTTTCTCTCGGAGAAGGAGTAAACTTGCAGCTCCAAGTTAATAAAAATTCCTGGGCGTGACAAGAGTGTTTCAACTTAGAAATTCCTCTGGAGGTCTTCTAGCCTCCCTGATCAGGTTCGTCCGGCCACATGTGATGGTTTACAGCCTCCCGACCGTGAGAGGCACGAGATGTTTTAGACTTACTAAAGGCAAACTCTTTTGAGAAGTTAGAAAATTATTAGTATAGTATTAGTGGGTTGATTAGGAATTATATTGAAGGGTTTTTTCATTTCTGCCAATAATTACTGCTAATTCCCTGCCCTGGGTGTGACAAGGGTGTCTCAGGTCAAACCTCTCTGTTGACAGGCTAGCTTGTGTGACAACCTCTCAACCATAAACAGCACAGAGTTTGGAGTATTAGCATAGGGCTTTTCTCACTGTTGAGTCAATGATTGCCGCCAGGCCTCCATATCCTTAGGCACCTGGGAATATATTAATCAATGTATTTGGAATACAGAAAAGGAATATAGTAGTTCTTCATGTTAGCAATACCAGACTTTTTGAGTTAATGAATTTTCTCTTTTGTTATAGACCACTGTACTTTGTTATAAATCACTGTGTCCTTGCTATGCAAAAATGTAACTTTATCACTATCTTAAGACTAAATAGATCGTAAAGGGAACATTGGTGAAAGGTTTTCACTTGTTGGGCTGATGTTTGCTGCTAAATATTCCCTGCCCTTATAAGGAATATAACTAGCATATAGGAGAAATAAGTATTAACCTTTAAGATTAATCATGTAAACCTTAGGTTAAGTAAATTCCTTTCCTAGTTGTAACTCACTACACCCTCATCCTATAGGAATGCAACTTTATTTGGAGGGTGGTGCCTGGTTTAAGAAAAAACACCCTTGGAAAAAATAAGTTTTTTGGTTATCAGAAAAAAAGGATCATAAAATGTCAGCAGGTCTCATGGCCAAGAAGATGATGTAAGACCCATAAGACCTTTGTATAATTTTATATGAAGCACCTGATTGTGACAAGGGTCAGGTCTGATGACCCCTGCGTGACTCTGTATTCATCCTTATGTATAACAAAAAGGTATATAAGAAAACCTGAAAAATAAAGAAATGGGATCAGTTCCTGGAAAGACTGACTCCCCCATGTCGTTTCCTGCTCCCCGTTTCTCTGGCTGAATTCCCATCTGGAGCATGGATGCTATTCCATGTAAACCAAGTTATTCAGCCTCTTTTTCTCCACTAATTTTCCTACTACACTATCCGTTTCTAATCTCTCTATCTGTAATTAAATATGTATTTTTCCAAGGTCGCCGACTCCGTCACCACCTTCGAATCACCCTGGATCCACCAGGGCTGGACCCCGGCAGCAGTCTGAAAAGAATCTATGGAAATAATAGGAGAGTAGAAAGGTAGTAAAAGGGAACATTGAGAAGCCAGGCTCAACTATGGTCAAAAAAAAAAACAGACACTGCCTATATAAATATCTGGGCTTCCCTGATAGCTCAGTGGTAAAGAATCTGCTTGCCACTGCAGGAGATAAGGATTCAATCCCTGGGTCTGGAAGATCCCCTGGAGGAGAGCATGGCAACCCATTCCAGTATTCTTGCCTGGGAAATCCCATGGGCAGAGAAGCCTGGCGGGCTATAGTCCATAGGGTTGCAAAGAATCGGACACAACTGAACATGCACATATACATATAAATGTCTACATTCTTGAAATATGGTTAAAAAACATGAAATCTACATTCTCTGCAAAAATACACAACCTATATTCTTAAAAACTGAGGTTATCAAAACAAAATCATAGCAAAGGCAAGGTGGTAGGGAAGTTAAACACGAGTTTATGGAATAGCAGGTAATCTGGTTTGGAAGTTTAAAAAAGCAGTAGTGGAATAATAATAGAGGAGTAATTGAGAAAGACAGTCTTCAGGTATGTGAAAAAAGGCAACATTTATTTAAAAGTCTACATTTCTGAAACCTGATCAAAAACAATAAACCTAATACTACTACATTTGACTGAATATCAAAACATTCATATAAAGATATTTAATCTCAAAAGTTTTCCAGGAAACTCAGTTTCAAGTATCAGCAGACTGCGAACTCCTCAGTTCAGATGCTCAGTCCTGTCCGACTCTTTGTGACCCTGTGGACTGCAGCATGCCAGGCCTCCCTGTCCATCACCAACTCCCAGAGTTCACTTAAACTCATGTCCATTGAGTCAGTGATGCCATCCAGCCATCTCATCCTCTGTCGGCCCCTTCCCCCCTACCCTGCCACCTTCAATCTTTCCCAGCGTCAGGGTCTTTTCAAATGAGTCAGTTCTTCCCATCAGGTGGCCAAAGTATTGGAGTTTCAGCTTCAACATCAGTCCTTCCAATGAATATTCAGGACTGATTTCCTCTAGGATGGACTGGTTGGATCTCCTTGCAGTCCAAGGGACTCTCAAGAGTCTTCTCCAACAGCACAGTCCAAAAACATCAATTCTTCGGCGCTTAGCTTTCTTTATAGTCCAACTCTCACATTCATACATGACTACTGAAAAAACCATAGTCTTGACTAGACAATTACTTTGTTGGCAAAGTAATGTCTCTGCTTCTTAATATGCTGTCTAGGTTGGTCCTAACTTTCCTAACAAGGAGTCAGCGTCTTTTAATTTCATGGCTGCAATCACCATCTGCAGTGATTCTGGAGCCCAAAAAATAAAGTCTGTCACTGTTTCCCCACCTATTTGCCATGAAGTGATGGGATCGGATGCCATGATCTTAGTGCTGTGCATGTTGAGCTTTAAGCCAACTTTTCACTCTCCTCTTTCACTTTCATCAAGAAGCTCTTCAGTTCTTCTTCACTTTCTGCCATAAGGGTGGTGTCATCTGCATTATCTGAGGTTATTGATATTTCTCCCGGCAATCTTTGATTCCAGCTTGTGCTTCTTCCAGCCCAGCGTTTCTCATGATGTACTCTGCATATAAGATAAATAAGCAGGGTGACAATATACAACCTTGACGTACTCCTTTTCCTATTTGGAACCAGTCTGTTGTTCCATGTCCAGTTCTAACTGTTGCTTCTTGACCTGTGTACAGATATCTCAAGAGCCACATCAGATTGTCTGGTATTCTCATCTCTTTAAGAATTTTCCACAGTTTATTGTGATCCATACAGTCAAAGGCTTTGGCATAGTCAATAAAGCAGAAATAGATGCTTTTCTGGAACTCTCTTGCTTTTTTGGTGATCCAGTGGGTGTTCCCAATTTGTCTCTGGTTCCTCTGCCTTTTCTAAAACCAGCTTGAACATCTGGAAGTTCATGGAGCAAGTATTGTTGAAGTCTAGCTTAGAGAATTTTGAGCATCACTTTGCTAGCATGTGAGATGAGTGCAACTGTGCGGTAGTTTGAGCATTCTTTGGCACTGCTTCTCTCTGGGATTGGAATGAAAACTGACTTTTTCCAGTCCTGTGGCCACTGCTGAGTTTTACAAATTTACTGGTATATTGAGTGCAGCATTTTCACAGCATCATCTTTTAGGATTTGATAATAGCTCAACTGGAATTCTATCACCTCCACTAGCTTTGTTCATAGTGATGCTTCCTAAGGCCCACTTGACTTCACACTCCAGGATGTCTGGCTCTAGGTGAGTGATCACAACATCATGATTATCTGGGTCGTGAAGATCTTTTTCATAGAGTTCTTCTGTGTATTCTTGCCACCTCTTCTTAATATTTTCTGCCTCTATTAGGTCCATACCATTTCTGTCCTTTATCGAGCCCATCTTTGCATGAAATCTTCCCTTGGTATCTCTAATTTTCTTAAAGAGATCTCTAGTCTTTCCTATTCAGTTGTTTTCCTCTATTTCTTTGCATTGATCGCTGAGGAAGGTTTTCTTATCTCTCCTTGCTATTCTTGGAAACTCTGCATTCAAATGGGTATCTTTCCTTTTCTCCTTTGCTTTTGCTTCCGTTCTTTTCACAGCTATTTTTAAGGCCTCCTCAGAGAGCCATTTTGCTTTTTTGCATTTCTTTTTCTTGGGGATGGTCTTGACCCGTCTCAAACTCTCCGTTCATAGCTCATCAGGCACTCTATCGATCAGATCTAGCCCCTTATTTATTTCTCACTTCCACTGTATAATTGTTAGGTATTTCATTTAGGTCATACCTGAATGGTCTAGTGGTTTTCCCTACTTTTTTCAATTTAAGTGAACTCCTAGCAGATAAGACAATTTAAGTGACCCTGGCAGATAAGAATTATGAAAACTAGATTAAAACGAACTACTTAAAATCTTGGAACATGTCCAAAATATAGATAGAAACATGAAGAAAGTTTAACTTAAAAAAAAGTACAATGAAGGTGTATGAATTATAAGCAACAGCTTCTTAGCCTGGAGATACTATCCAACTTACATTGCTATGGCAGTCAAAGAGTAGGGAAAACTACTCCCTTCAACAAAATACCACAAAGATTTAGAGCTCAAGACTAGAAAAGCAACTGGAAACTTAAGGGGAAAATACTAGCAGTGAAACCCTCTAACGAAAATGACCCAAATTCAGAACATAAACTATCCAAACCTATGGTGACAACTAAAATATGCACTAAAAAGGAAATGAACACAGATTCTGACACTTGCAGCAACAAAGATCGATCTCAACAGTACTGTGTTAAGTGAAAAGAAATCAGACTCAAGACTCCTACTGTATGCATTGTTTATATGACATTCTAGAAAAGACAAAACTATATCTACAGAAAGCAGATCAGTTGCTATTGTTGGACGTGAAGAGAAGGGAGAATGGCCACTAACTTTTTGGAGTGACAAATGTATTCTGTATCTTAATGATGGTGGTCATATGCTATACATTTGTCAAAATTCATCAAATTAGTAAATTTTATTGTATATAAGTTATACCTAGTGTTTAAAAAATTTTTTTTCAAGAAGGACTTTTATTTCTTCCATCACTTACTAAGAACTATGTCATTAATCTAAAGCTCCTCTATTATCCTGACTTCCCTGGTAGCTCAGATGGTAAAGAATTTGCCTGCAATGCAGGAGACTTGGGTTTGATTCCTGGGTGGGGAAGATCCCTTGGAAAAGGAAATGGCAACCCACTCCAGCATTTTTGCCTAGGAAATTCCATGGACAGAGGAGCCTGGCAGGCTATAGTCCATGGGCTTGCAGAGTAGACATGACTGAGTGACTAAAAAAACACACATGCTCAAAGATGCCTTTGAACTGTGGTGTTGGAGGACTCCTGAGAGTCCCTTGAACAGCAAGGAGATCAAGCCAGTCAATCTTAAGGGAAATAAACCCTGTCGATTTGGAAGGGCTGATGCTGAAGCTGAAACTACAGTATTTTGGTCCTCTGATGTGAACAGCTGACTCATTGGAAAAGTCCCCGATGTTGGGAAAGATTGAGAGCAGAAGGCAAAGAGGGTGTCAGAGGATGAGACAGATGGATGGCATCACCAATGCAATGGACATGAACTTGGGCAAACTTCAGGAGATGGTGAGGGACAGAGAGGCCTAGAGTGCTGCACTCCATGGGGTAGCGAAGAGCCAGACCCAACTGGGTGTCTGAACAACAACAATGCTTAAAGAACTCTACCCTCAGTTTCTGACTCACATCCTCTATAACTGCACTGTCCAATAGGGCAGCCACTAGATACAAGTGGCTATTGACAATTTAAAATACATTAAAATTAAAAATTAACCTCCTCAATTACATACTATATTTCAAGGCCTAAACAGCTCTATGTGGCTAATGGTTATCATATTAGACAGCAAGGAAAACATATCCATCATGACAGATGACAGCATTATTCTATAATCTTCAGCTTCAAAATAGACTCAGACAGCTTCAAAATGCCACAGGAAAAAAATGAAACAAGGAAGAATTTTGTACTATAAAATGTTTATAGAAGAATGATAAAAATTGGAGGAAGTCAGGCTTCAAAGTCACAAAGAACTGAGTTCAAACTCCTAACTCATCCCTGGGTAAATTATTTTCCAGCACTTCAGTTGGAGAAACTGATATAAAATGAGTATTACAACACTCATTAAACATATATTAAAGTTGTTGTAAGGATTAAATAATACAAGAAGTACCTAATATAGTGCCTGGCATATGGTATAAATATAAGTTCCTTAGTTTAATTGCTTCCTTAGTTTCCTTAGTTTAATTCCTTCCTTAGTTTAAACTAAGGGTACCTTTTGGAATGTTGGCTATCTGACATTAGGAACCAGCAACTCTTTTTATTTTACAGTTCACAATTTTAGTTAAGACACATCTACCAAGCACCATTTCCTGAATTTTTAAGGATATAAATGTATACTACACAAACAAATCACTTTTTAAAGCAAAACAGTACATAGCCACAGTTTTAATAACAGAAGTGTTAATTCTTACCTTAGATGAAATGATCCGGTTATCTATAAATTTCTGAGGTGTATAATGGCCATACTGAGGAAACCTGTTGGCTATGTAAATAGTTCTTGTGTCACTCTGATGTGGTGGGTCAAAACCCTAAGGGAAAGCAAAAGAAAAATAATTGTCAGCAAAGTTAGTTGTCATGATTCTTTACTGGTGGTACTTTTTAATTGATCATATTATACCTATTACTTGCCTTGAACTGCATATAAGGTTAAGCCATTTAAGCCATTTCTTTTTCTTTCAAAGTAAGTGAAAGTTTCTCAGTCATGTCTGACTCTGCGACCCCATGGTAGTCCATGGAATTCTCCAGGCCAGAATACTGGAGTGGGCAGTCTTTCCCTTCTCCAGGGGATTTTTCCAACCCAGGGATCAAACCCAGGTCTCCTGCATTGCAGGAGGATTTTTTACCAGCTGGGCCAACAGGGAAGCCCCTTTCAAAGTAAACAGGTACGTTTTCTTTAGACATAAACTAACTAGGTAATAACCTCTGGTAATCAAAAATAGTCCATTCTTTGTCAGAGATGCAATCACAAGAAAAGAATAATCATATAGAAGATCTACAGAAGTTTGTGAAGGCTTCTTTCCTTCTCTTTCATTCCTGGGGTTTCTTGCTTTTCTCTTTCCTAGTTCCTTGCTTTTCTCTTTTCTTAGTTTTTTTTACTGATTCCTAGTCAGTGATGTGGAAGCCCAGCGTAGCTAAGGCCTAGTCAACACCTACTATGTCTGATGACAAAGGCTTACATTTTATTTTACATCCAGATCAACTCAGTTTCAAAGAGCTCTGTTCCCAGAGAACTTTTACAAGCATTTCTTCATGCTAGTTACATTATCAATCGACTCTCTCACATGTGGATATATTAATATGTTATAATTCTGGCTTCAAATTTAGAAGATACTCAATTAAGGTACATTAAGCAATCATCTCCAGTGGAAAGGTTTGCCTTGGTGACAGGAATAGTGATACTTCATTCCTACAATATTGCACTCTTTTTCCAAAGTGGCAAGTAAGTTTTTTTATTTTTTAAAAATTTAGTTTTTAATTGAGGATAATTGCTTTACAGAATTTTGTTGTTTCTGTCAAACCTCACCATGAATCAGCCACAGGCATACATATGTCCCCTCCCTCTTGAGCCTCCCTCCCATCTCCCTTCTCATCTCACCCCTCTAGGTTGATACAGAGCCCTTGTCTGAGTTTCCTGAGACATATGGCAAATTCCCATTAACTATCTATTCTACATATGGTAATGTAAGTTTCCATGTTACTGTCTCCATATATCTCACCCTCTTCTCCCCTCTTCCCATGTCCATAAGTCTGGTCTGTTTCTCCACTGATGCTCTGCAAACAAATTCTTTGGTACCATCTTTCTAGATTCTGAATATATGTGTTAGTATATGATATTTATCTTTCTCTGACTTACTTTACCCTGTATAATAGGCTCCAGGTTCGTCCACCTCTTTAGAACCCACTCAAATGCATTCTTTTTATGGCTAAGTAATATTCCACTATGTATATGTACAATAACTTCTTTATCCATTCATCTGTTGATGAACATCTAGGTTGCTTCCATGTTCTAGCTATTGTAAATAGTGNTGTATAATAGGCTCCAGGTTCGTCCACCTCTTTAGAACCCACTCAAATGCATTCTTTTTATGGCTAAGTAATATTCCACTATGTATATGTACAATAACTTCTTTATCCATTCATCTGTTGATGAACATCTAGGTTGCTTCCATGTTCTAGCTATTGTAAATAGTGCTGCAATGAACAATGGGACACATATGTCTTTCTCAGTTTTGGCTTCCTCAGGATAATATGCCTATGAGTGGGATTGCTGGGTTATATGGTGGTTTTATTCCTAGATTTTTTAAGGACTCTCCATACCATCCTTCCATAGTAGCTGTATCAATTTACATTCCCATCAATAGCGCAAGATGGTTGCCTTTTCTCCACACCCTCTTCAGCATTTACTGTTTGTAGACTTTTTGATGAGGGCCACTGTGACTGGTGTGAGGTGAAATCTCATTGTAGCTTTGATTTGCATTTCTCTACTGCTGTATCAATTTACATTCCCATCAATAGCGCAAGATGGTTGCCTTTTCTCCACACCCTCTTCAGCATTTACTGTTTGTAGACTTTTTGATGAGGGCCACTGTGACTGGTGTGAGGTGAAATCTCATTGTAGCTTTGATTTGCATTTCTCTACTAATGAGTGATATTGAGCATCTTTTCATGTGTTTGTTAGCCATCTGTATGTCTTCTTTGGAGAAATGTCTGTTTAGGTCTTTTCCCCACTTTTTGATTGGGCTGTTTGTTTTTCGGGTATTGAGTTGTATGAGCTGCTTGTATATTTTGGAAATTAATCCTTTGTCAGTTGTTTCATTTGCTATTATTTTCTCCCATTCTGAGGATTGTGTTTCACCTTGCTTCTAGTTTCTTTCGCTGTACAAAAGCTTTTAAGTTTAATCAGGTCCCACTTGTTTACTTTTGTTTTTTTTCCATTACTCTAGGAGGTGGGTTATAGAGGGCCTTGGTTTGATTTATGTCATCGCGTGTTCTGCCTATGTTTTCCTCTAAGAGTTTTACAGTATCTGGTCTTACACTTAGGTCTTTATTCCATTTTGATTTTATCTTTGTGTATGGTGTTAGGAAGCGTTCTAATTTCATTCTTTTACATGTAGCTGTCCAGTTTTCCCGGCATGACTTGTTGAAGAGGCTGTCTTTGCCCCATTTGTATATTCTTGCCTCCTTTGTCAAAAATAAGGTACCCAGAGGTGCATGGGTTTATTTCTGGGCTTTCTATCTTGTTCCATTGGTCTATATTCCATTTTTGCAGAATGGCAAGTAAATCTTCAAAACTTCTTTGATCGGGGAACCCTTGAAAGGTTGAAGTGAAAGTCACTCAGTCATGTCCGACTCTCTGCAACCCCATCGACTGTAGCCCACCAGGCTCCTCTGTCCATGGAATTTTCCAGGCAAGAATACTAGAGTGGGTTGCCATTTCCTTCTCTAGGGATCTTCCCAACCCAGAGATCAAACCCAGGTCTCCTAGCATTGCAGGCGGTCTTTACTGTCTGAGCCATAGTGAAGTGTTCACAGGTTGAAGGCAATCACCAAATGCAAGACCTTTTTTGGTTCTAACAGCAATGATTCAAATCTCCTTAGATTTACATGTTTTTCATGATGGTCAAGGGCTATTTACTAGTACTATGAAGTTATTAAGAGATCAATTAAACTTGGTATTCATAAACTACAATGATCCACTTTTATAAATTAAGTGCTCTTAAGCTAGTAATCTACTAAGTAATGTGGCTGCCTTGCCATGCTTGGCATCCCTGTAAAATTTCCATTAAGTACAGACACACATAGGATAGTGGAGATTCCCATATTACCTATAGGAATATTTTGTTTAGCACATTAGAATATTAGCAGCGCTATGTTTGGGTTTCAATGGCTGTTGTTCATGTTTTCACAATTTACTTTGTGATCTTAGAAACAGCTAGCACACAATGGTGCAAATTAAACGTATTTGTATGCACCATTAAGAAATGAAGCTTTATTTTATCTGTTATGCTATTTAAAGTGATGACCACACTTTGTGGATGTGAATGTGACATTATGTATCTGATTTCAAAATCAGTTTAAGGATAAAATGTGGCACATATTTATTTTCCTCATTAATTTTCTTTTAAACATTTTGTGATTGTGCCCTATAATAATTCATGGGAGAAAAAGGCAGGTTTCAAAATCAGAGTTGGAACTCACTAGTCTATCTGGAATATCATAATCATTTAAAAGATGTATACCATTTATTCAATCAACAACTATCTACTGAGTTTAAGCACTATGTTAAGCCATGAAGGATAATATGATTTATGAAATATGCAAGCAAATCATAATATGCTCCAACACAATAAACAGATGAACAAACAGTCTGAATGCTACTGCTGTAGTCTATGACTGTGTTTCTCAAAGAAGGTCCACCAGAAGTTTATCTATACAGTAGATAAAACAAGAGACACACACAGGTAACTGAAACACTAGACTCCATGGAACATACTTATTCTGTATCCACTCTGTAATCATGTTAACCTAAACCCTAAGTTATACACCATGCATGTAAAGCTTCTGAGATAAAAGAAAAAAGAGCAACTCTGAGCAAACTGATATAAAGACATAAATCTTTAAGATGTCAAGACAACTGAGACTCAGAACCACGGATACAGAATTCTTTTTGCTAAACCCCAAGGTTATTAATATGTACATCTAAAGTTAAACAAAAAATTAAGAAACCAAGACCTTACCCCAAAATATATTATGACATTAGTACTACAACCTTTCATATTTCATAGCATGAATATACTATATATAAATGCATGTACTTTACAGGAAGCAAATGCTCATCATTCTCCATCCCTCTCTACTGAACGAACCAGTGATCACACACAAATGCTGGAACTCCTGAGATTTCTACAATTACTTCAAGAAGATATACTGAAATGTTCCAAAAATCAGTTTTAAACTGAATTTTAAATTCAGTATCACCATATCTCAGGAAATCATATAAGATGACAATACCAAAAGGAAAATAATGATAGCACATCTTTCCTTATTCCCAAAGACGCTGTAACACCCACTTAAGCATTCTGAATTGTTTTTCCAGTGATTAATTCAAATGACCTTATCCAATCTTGTGGGTGAACTTTTTTACACACGCCGAATAGTTAAGATTTTATATTTGCGACTATAGTATAAGGATAGCTAAGCATTCCTCATGGAAATTAAACCTATAACTTTACTATGTGAACATCATCTTCTCTGCCACAAATTCAAGTAGCCATGAACTAAATAAATAAACTGTCCAAAAATGAGAAAGGTGACTTAGAGCAGGGCTTCAGGTCTGTGTCTCTGAAATTGTATGCAAATTTGCATATACATGCATTAAAATTTTTTTTTTTATTCTGGCCGCACTGCAGGATCTCAGTTCCCTGACCAGGGGATTCAACCTGGTTCACAGCAGTGAAAGCTCAGAATCTTAACCACTAGACCAACAGGGAACAGTATTTTTCTGATGACACAATAGTTTTCAACAGATTGTGATGACATAAAGAAAGCTAGAACCACTTTAAGGTCTTGTCTTTATACTTAGCTACCCACCTCAATATTCCATATTTTAAAAACGACAAAGAGGAACTTTACTTCAATAACACCTCTACTTTCTTTAACAGAAATCAAAACAAATACCTTTTATCAGAGTTAATTCTATAACTATACTGTTAGTGTGAAGTTCAAGCATAGTTTCATACTATTCCTAGCAAGCATTATCAGCAATTCTATGGTACTGCACAATCCGAACTCCCTAATCACTAGGTTAAGGCCACACATCAGGGTCCAGAAGCCTCTGGCATATTACACTTTCTGTTGTCCACCCAGACTACCCACTCACACCCTGAATCTTGGATGGCTTACTCCTTTCTTCTCTGACTTCATCTTGTCCTGAGTAAAGGAACTGAGATACAGTAATGCTATTCTAGCCATCCTGATTTTTGCACCTGCTAAAAAGTAGAGTACAGCTGACTCTTGAACAACTCACCAGTTAGGGGAGCCGACCCTCCATGCAGTCAAAACTCTGAGTATAACTTCAGAATTGGCCTTCTGCATGCTCAGTATCAGCCCTACAGTACTGTAGTATTTACTGCTGAAAAATCCACATATAAGGGGACGTGCACAGTTCAAACCCGTGTTGTTCAAGAGTCAACTGTATAGGATTTTGGAAGTACAAATTTAAACTGTAGTATTTACTGTTGAAAAATCCACATATAAGGGGACCTGCACAGTTCAAACCCATGTTGTTCAACAGTCAATTGTATAGGATTTTGGAAGCACACAAATTTAATTTTTATTTAAAAATTAAAACTCACATATTCTAAGAAAGTATGAAATTAAAAACCTCTTTTTGGTCTGAATTTGTGAGCATATGTAAAAACCACAAGTTTTTTTTTTTTTTTTAAGTGGATCAATATTTAAGATGGTAAAAAAGCCCCACAATGGCATTCAAGGCAAAAACGGAAAACACATGGGACTGATTTGAAAGAGATTTCTTTTGTAACAGCAAGCTCATGAAGTCTAGAAAAACCAAACCAGAAAACAGCTTATAATTTTTAGAAGCTGGTCTTTGGCAAAAAGCGGTACTTGGAAATGAATCATCACATATTTTCATACCAAATATACCAACCTCTGTACTATTCTTAAAAATCTCAAAAAATTTATAAAAAATACAAGCATTACAAATAAGAGCTAAGAAAAAACTAAAACTACAGTTCTGTAATTAAATGTCACACTTTCTTAACAAAAACTAAGAGAACATTTTTAGAGCTTAGTGATCAAATCTGTACATGTAATCATTCTTATATGTGATCTCCTCCAAAATACAAAGAAAAAGCTACAAAACAAATAAAAATTCCATGAAACATAAAAAGAAGCTTCAGAATCCAAACTTCAATGGCACTGGTTATTAAAAGAAATGACCAAAAGCTTTATTTCAGTCACAAACTTGTATGACAGAACGTGATTTCTGTTGCCTACATGTTCCAATGTAACGATGCTTCTGGGGAAGAATGATTTAATGTACTTTACCAAATCTACAAAATTAATAGTGAATTACTGTTTCCTGGATATGGACTTTAAATAAAAAACATCTATGTTGTGTTGTGCTCAGTTGCTCAGTAGTATCTAACTCTTCCAAACCCATGGACTGCAGCCCACCAGGTGTCTCTGTTCATGGGATTTCCCGGGCAAGAATACTGAGGCGTGTTGCCATTTTCTTCTCCAGGGGATCTTTCTAACTCAGGGATCGAATCTGTGTCTCCTGCATTGGCAGTCGGATTCTTTACCACTGAGCCACCTGGGGACCCAAAATACATCTATATGAAGGTATAATAATTTTACACTGTTAACAGCCCAAAGCAAGGTGAGAGGAAATGACTTAAAACGTCTATGATGTAAACACAATAATTTAATTTCAATTTTTTGAATCATGTTACATAATTTTCATTTTAGGATTTAAGGTAGTTTGCCATCTATCAGACCAGTCTGGGCTTCCAAGAACTGCTCCTACTGTAGAGGTAGGTTGGAACTAGCTTTCCAGCTACAGGATTCAAAATATAGAGTAATCTTTGGCATCACTGACACAATGGACATGAGTTTGAGTAAGCTCTGGGAGTTAGTGATGGACAGGGAAGCCTGGCATGCTGCAGTCCATGGGGTCGCAAAGAATCGGACATGACTGACTGACTGACTGAACTGAGTCTCTCTAAAATTCTTAAATCATTTGCAAATACTTTACTATAAGAAGCTCATCTCTTACAGGAAGCTTATCTCTTCTGTTACTCCCCAACCCTAATTCCCCACACCAACATACACCTGTAGCAGCCCCTGTGGCAATAACATGGTAACTCCTCAGAAAAGTGAACACAGAATATCCACATGATCTAACAATTCTGCTTCTGTGTAAAAACTCAAATAGATATTTGTAAACTCATGATCATGGCAACATTATTCACAACAGTCAAAAGGTAGACACAACCAAGTGCCCACTGACGTAAGAATGAATAAACAAAATGTGGTATGTACAATGGGATATTATTCAACCTTAAAAAAGAAGGAGATTTTGACACATGCTATAACATGGAAGAACCTTGAAGACATTATGCTAAGTGAAATTAAGCCTGTGACAAAAGGACAAAATTGTATGATTCCTCTGACATAAGGAATAAGAGTTGACAAATTCATACTTTGTCAGGCATTTATTCAAGGTGCGGAGGGGAGAGTAAAAGGGTATTAGTGTTTAATGGGTATAAAGTTTCAGTTTGCAAAGATGAAACAGTTCAGGAGATAAGACAGTGGCGATGGGTGCATAACAATGTCACTGTACTTAATGCCACAGAACTGTACATTTAAAAATGGATAAAATGGCAATTTTTATTTTAAGTATATTTACCACAATTAAAAATGTATCAATTTCACCCATTTGGGACTTTACCATAGATTTTCTGGATTAGAAGTTTCCTATTTGGCCATAATTTAACTGTGACAGTCTCTTACTTGATAAACTGGTGATTTCTGTGTATAGAATCACAGAGACATTTATGATAAAAATAAATCTGTGAAGTTGCTTTAGCTTATATCAAATTTTAAAATTACAGATTTCACTGAGAGAATTTAAGGTTTCTATAACCAAGAACCCTAAATTAATTTTCTTGATCTACCTATGTCTATACCTACAATTGAACACTGGCTGGATAACAAGTGAAACTAGTAAATCTAACTGTGGTGTCCAAATTGGAGATAGATGAATGAACAAATTTCTACTAAGATTTCTCAAACATTTTTAAGGCTCCTCTTTCTCTACTCACAATCATAAACAACAATGGCAATGAAGATATGGCTTCCTGGGTCCTCCTCAGCACATCAGAAGCAGTAGGTTTACAATTCTGAGGCCACAGACAAGAATCCTTGATGCAGAAAACATATCCTTTACAAAGTACCTTCAAAATTTAATATCTTAAAATACATACCAATCTACAAAGACAACCATAAAATTCTAAACAATAACAACATTAAAGAGAATGGCATCTGTTAAAAAGAACAAAATCTTTTTAAATCCACAGATGGGTTTTAAGGGCATTGTGCTCAGTGAAAAAAGTCAGTCAGAAAAGACAAAATACTGTACGATCTCACTTATATGTGGAATGTAAAACCAAGAACAAAAAAGCCCAAGCTCATAAATACACAAATAACAGAAAACAGACGAGTGGGTGCCAGGGTGGGGCTTGGGGAGTGGGTAAAATGGGTAAGGAAGTAAAAGGTACAAACTTCTGGTTATAAAATAAGTTACAGGATGTAATGTGCAGCATGGAACTATAGTTAATAATGCTGCATTGTATACGCAAAAGTTGCTAAGAGTGTAGATTTTTAAAGTTACCATAAGGAAAAATTCTGTAACTCTTGTGTGGTGATGGTTGCTAACTAGACTTCCTGTGGTGATTATTTTGCCATGTATAAAAATTAGCAATTAAGTATGGGGTTTAATTAATAGCAATGTATTAATACTAGTTTATTAGCATAATAAATATAGCATAGGAATGTTAAGACGTTAACAATAAGAGAAACTGGGTGAGAAAAATGCATAGGAATTCTCTATTATTTTTGTAAACTTTCTGAAAATCTAAAACTATTTTAAAATAAAAAGCTATTTTTTAAAGAAGTTAAAAGCACAGTCCTCAAAAACAAGGACATATATAAGTTAGAGCAAAGACGCACAAACAGACAGACAGACATGTACATGATACACTGACCTGGAATTTCTCATTTTGCCCCAGATCACTGCAAACTTTATCTACAGGAAACATTCTGAGGGAACTCAGGGTCCAAGGCATTATATGAAGACTGATGACAGTATCTCTAATTACTTAAGACTTGACTTTCACTGTCTCATAATAAATTCCTAAGCTGTTTTGTTTTTAATTCTACAAATATATGCTGGAAAAATAGTTGATCAAACACTGGTAGGTAAGTACTACCTCCCTTTAATGCTGCATAGGAGGTAGATCCACAAAGTCTCCTGTAAATCTAAGTTTAGAGGACAGTTCCTCTACAATATTTAAATTTCAATAGAAAAACCCAAAATTGGAGAACAACTTCCCTGTCTTCCAATAGTAAAAATTCAAGTTCACCCTCAATCTTTGAGTTTTCTGAACTAATAAAGAGCATAGTGGATAAGTGAGATAAGGAAGGATACTTATATTCCTTTTGTTGCTCAGGAGATGCAACAGTGAAGAAACAATTTCCTAGGTAAAATATGATTAACACTTGAACTGACTGTATACAATTCAAGCTTTAACGTTCAATTACACTCACTGCAAAAAATCTTACAAGACCAGTATGTACCCAAGTATCTATTGAGGAAAAATGCTTGATACTATGCTAGGCACTGCACTCAGTTGCCAAATTGCCAAATTCAGACTTAAATTTAAGAAAGTAGGGGAAACCACCAGACCATTCAGGTATGACCTAAATCAAATCCCTTACAATTACAGTGGAAGTGATAAGCAGTCAAGGGATTAGATCTGATAGACAGCATGCCTGAAGAACTATGGATAGAGGTTCACGACATTGTACAGGAGGCAGTGTTCAAGACCACCTCCAAGAAAAAGAAATGCAAAAAGGGAAAACGGTTGTCTGAGAAGGGCTTACAAATAGCTGTCAAAAGAAGAGAAGCGAAAGGCAAAGGAGAAAAGGAAAGATATACCCATTTGTTGCTTCCTGACCTGCATACAGATTTCTCAAGAGGCAGGTTAGGTGGTTTGGTATTCCCATCTCTCTTCAGTTTGTTGTGATCCACACAGTCAAAGGCTTTGGCATAGTCAATAAAGCAGAAGCAGATATTTTTCTGCAACTCTCTTGCTTTTGTGATGATCCGATGAATGTTGGCAATTTGATCTTTGGCCCCTCTGCCTTTTCTTAATCCAGCTTGAACATCTGGCAGTTCCTGGTTCATGTACTGCTGAAGCCTGGCTTGGAGAATTTTGAGCATTACTTTGATAGTGTGTGAGATGAGTGCAATTGTGCGGTAGTTTGAACATTCTTTGGTATTGCCTTTCTTTGAGATTGAAATGAAAACTGACCTTTTCCAGTCCTGTGGGCACTGGTGAGTTTTCCAAATTNGGTTCATGTACTGCTGAAGCCTGGCTTGGAGAATTTTGAGCATTACTTTGATAGTGTGTGAGATGAGTGCAATTGTGCGGTAGTTTGAACATTCTTTGGTATTGCCTTTCTTTGAGATTGAAATGAAAACTGACCTTTTCCAGTCCTGTGGGCACTGGTGAGTTTTCCAAATTTGGCATATTGAGTGCAGCACTTTCACAGCATCATCTTTGAGGATTTGAAATAGCTCAACTGGAATTCCATCACCTCCACTAGCTTTGTTCTTAGTGATGCTTTCTAAGGCCCACTTGACTTCACATTCCAAGATGTCTGGCTCTAGATTAGTGATCACATCCTCATGAGTATCTGGGTCGTGAAGATCTTTTCTGTACAGTTCTTCTGTGTATTCTTGCCACCTCTTCTTAATATCTTCTGCTTCTGTTAGGTCCATACCATTTCTGCCCTTTATTGTGCTCATCTGTACATGAAATGTTCCCATTTAGATGCCTCATCTTTCCAATTCTATCGTTTTCCTCTATTTCTTTGCATTGATCACTGAGGAAGGCTTTCTTATCACTCCTTGCTATTCCTTGGAACTCTGCATTCAGATGCTTATATCTTTCCTTTTCTCCTCTGCCTTTGGCTCCTCTTCTTTCTCAGGTAATTGTAAGACAACCATTTTGTGCCCCGACCAGTAATGCTGAAGAAGCTGAAGTTGAACAGTTCTATGAAGACCTAAAGACCTCAGACAACCATTTTGCCTTTTTGCAT
Organism: Oreotragus oreotragus; assembly: GCA_006410675.1. NCBI lineage: Eukaryota > Metazoa > Chordata > Mammalia > Artiodactyla > Bovidae > Oreotragus > Oreotragus oreotragus. Next base: position 192,843 of record SJYX01006897.1, read on the forward strand.
TTGTTTCTTTTGAAGATGGTCTTGATCACTGCCTCTTGTATAATGTCACGAACCTCCATCCATAGTTCTTCAGGCACTCTGTCTATCAGATCTAATCCCTTGAATCCATTCATCACTTCCACTGTATAATCGTAAGGGATTTGATTTAGGTCATACCTGAATGGTCTAGTGGTTTTCCCTACTTTCTTCAATTTAAGTCTGAATTTGGCAATAAGGAGTTCATGATCTGAGCCACAGTCAGCTCCTGGTCTTGCTTTTGCTGACTGTATAGAGCTTTTCCAGATCAATCTGCAAAGAATATAANTAGCTGTTTTCCCTACTTTCTTCCATTTCAGTCTGAATTTGGCAATAAGGAGTTCATGATCTGAGCCACAGTCAGCTCCTGGTCTTGTTTTTGTTGACTGTATAGAACTTCTCCATCTTTGGCCGCAGAGAATATAATCAATCTGATTTCGGTGTTGACCATCTGGTGATGTCCATGTGTAGAGTCTTCTCTTGTGTTGCTGGAAGAGGGTGTTTGTTATGACCAGTGTGTTCTCTTGGCAAAATTCTGTTAGCCTTTGCCTTGCTTCATTCTGTACTCCAAGGCCAAATTTGTCTATTACTTCAGGTATTTCATGACTTCCTAATTTTGCATTCCACTCCCCCATAATGAAAAGGACATCTTTCTTGGATGGTAGTTTTAGAAGGTCTTTAGGTCTTCATAGAACTGTTCAACTTCAGCTTCTTCAGCATTACTGGTCGGGGCACAGACTTGGATTACTGTGATACTGAAAGTTCTGCCTTGGAAATGATGAGATCATTTTTCATTTTTGAGATTGCATNTGAAAAGGACATCTTTCTTGGATGGTAGTTTTAGAAGGTCTTTAGGTCTTCATAGAACTGTTCAACTTCAGCTTCTTCAGCATTACTGGTCGGGGCACAGACTTGGATTACTGTGATACTGAAAGTTCTGCCTTGGAAATGATGAGATCATTTTTCATTTTTGAGATTGCATTTGTGGCATAAGATGGCAGAGTAGAATGACATGCACTCATCTTCTCCTGTGAGAACTCCAAAACTACAACTTGCTGCTGAACAACCTTTGACTGGAGAATGTTGAATCTCACCAAAAATGATGCCCCATGTCCAAAGGTAAAGGAGAAGCCCTAGCAAGATAGTAGGAGGGGCAAAATCACCTTTACAATCAAACCCGTTACCTTCTAGTGATACTCAAACAAACCTTGTACCTACCAGGATGCAGAGACCCCACAGACACTGAGCCAGAACTGTCTCTGAGTGTCTCCTGTGAAGGTACAGATCAGCAGTGGCCTGCCGCAAAGGCAGGGGCTCTGGGTGCAGCAAACCTGGGTATGGCATAAACCCTCTTGGAGGAGGTTGCCATTAACCCCACCATAGAGCTGGCAGAACTCACACAGTACTGGGGAAACAGACTCTTGAAGAGCACAAACAGAACCTTGTGCACACCAGGACCCAGGAGAAAAAAGCAGTGACCCCACAAGAGAGTGACCCAGACTTGCCCGTGAGTGTCCAGGAGTGTCTGGCACAGGCATGGGTCAGACATTGCCTGTAGCAATCTAGGGCAGTGTATGCAAGGGATATTTTGAAGGAGGTAGCCATTATCTTCATTACAGCTACCATAGTTTGGCCTCAGGTGAAACAACAGGGCCCCTCCCATCAACAGAAAATTGGATTAAAGATTTACTGAGCATGGCCCTGCCATGCTTGTTCTGCCATCAGAACAAGACCCAGTTTTCCCTCAGTCAGTCTCTCCTATCAGGAAGCTTCCATTAGCCTCTTATCCTTATCTATCAGAGGGCAGATAGAATGAAAACCACAATCACAGAAAAGTAACCAAACTGATCACATGGACCACAGCCTTGTCTAACTCAATGAAACTGTTCCATGCTGTGTAGGGCCACCCAAGATGGACGGGTCATGGTGGAGAGTTATGACAAAACGTGGTCCACTGGAGAAGGGAATGGCAAACCACTTCAGTATTCTTGCCTTGAGAACACTGTGAAAAGCATGAAAAGGCAAAAAGATAGGAAACTGAAAGATGAACTCTCCAGGTCAGTAGGTGTCCAATATGCTACAGGAGATCAATGGAGAAATAACTCCAGAAAGAATGAAGAAACAGAGCAAAAGCAAAAACAACACCCAGTTGTGGATGTGACAGCTGATGAAAGTAAAGTCCAATGCTGTAATGAATCAAGGCAAATTGGAAGTGGTCAAACAGGAAATGGCAAGAGTGAACATTGACATTTTAGGAATCAGTGAACTAAAATGGACTAGATTGGGTGAATTTAACTCAGATGACCATAATATCTATTACTGTGTGCAAGAATCCCTTAGAAGAAATGGAGTAGCCATCATAGCAAACAAAAGAGTTCAAAATGCAGTTCTTGGATACAATCTCAAAAATGATCTCTGTTCATTTCCAAGGCAAACCATTCAATATCACAGTAATCCAAGTCTATGCCCCCAAGAGTACTGCTGAAGAAGCTGAAGGGAGTGGCAAGATATACTTTAAGTGATGAAAGGAAAAAAAAAAACAACAAAAAAAACAAAAAAACCAAAAACCTAAAATCAAGATTACTTTACCCAGCAAGGATCTCATTCAGATTCTAGGGAGAAGCCAAAAGTTTTACAGATAAGCACCAACAAACCAGCATTAAAGCAAATACTGCTAAGTCACTTCAGTCGTTTCTGACCCTGTGTGACCCCATAGACGGCAGCCCACCAGGGTCCCCAGTCCCTGGGATTCTCCAGGCAAGAATACTGGNTAAAATCAAGATTACTTTACCCAGCAAGGATCTCATTCAGATTCTAGGGAGAAGCCAAAAGTTTTACAGATAAGCACCAACAAACCAGCATTAAAGCAAATACTGCTAAGTCACTTCAGTCGTTTCTGACCCTGTGTGACCCCATAGACGGCAGCCCACCAGGGTCCCCAGTCCCTGGGATTCTCCAGGCAAGAATACTGGAGTGGGTTGCCATTTCCCTCAGAGAAGAAACAAGAGAAAGAAAAAGACTTACGAAAACAAACCCAAAAGAATACAGTAAATGATAATCAGATAATACATATCAATAATTATCTTAAATATAAATGGATTAAATGCTCCAACCAAAATACACAGATTGGCTAAATGGATACAAAAACAAGGCCCCTATAGGTGCTGTCTAAAAGAGATACATCAGACCTAGGGACACATACAGACTGAAACAGAAGGGTTGGAAAAAGATATTTCATGCAAAGAGAAATCAAAAGAAGCAGGAGTAGCAATACACGTATCAGAGACATTACAAGAGACAATGAAGGACACTACATAATGATCAAGTGATCGATCCAAGAAGAAAGTATAACAATTATAAATATATATGAACCCAACATAGGAATATCTTACTACATAAGGCAAATGCTAATAACAACTATAAAAGGGGAAATCAGAAGTAACACAGTAATGCTGGGGGACTTTAACACCCCACTCACACCAATGGACAGATCATCCAAACAGAAAGTTACTAAGAAAATTTAAGCCTTAAATGACACATAGGACCAGATGGATCTAATTGATATCTATAGGACATTTCATCCAAAAGAAGTAGAATTCACTTTTCAACTGTACAGGGAAATTTTTCCAGGATAGATCACAACTTGGGTCACAAATCAAGCCTTGGTAAATTTAAAAAAAAACTGAAATTGTATCAAGCATTTTTTTCTCACACAACACTGTAAGATTAGATAACAATTACAGGAAAAAAACTGTAAAAACCACAAAATGCATGGAGGCTAAACAACTTGCTTCTAAATAACTAAGACGTCACTGAAGAAATCAAACAGGAAATATTAAAAAAGCCTAAGACAATGAAAACACATCAATTTAATACATACAGGATGCAGCAAAAGCAGTGCTAAGAAGGAAGTTTACAGTAATACAAGCGTACATCAATTAATGGAAAAAAAAACTCAAATTAACCATACACCTAAAGCAACTAGAAAAAGAACAAAAATCCCTCAAAGTTAGTAGAAGGAAAAAAATCATAAAGATCAGAGAAGAAATAAATGAAAAATGAAAGAAACAATAATAGCAATAGCAAAGATTAATATGACAAAAAGCTGGTTCTTTGAGATGATAAACAAAATTGACAAACCATCAGATAGACTTATTAAGAAAAAAAGGAGAAGAATCACATCAATAAAATTAGAAATGGGAAAGGAAAATTTACCAGACAATGTATAATCATAAGGGACTACTATGAGTAACTACACGGCAATAAATTGGACAACCTGGAAGAAATGGACAAATTCTTAGAAAGTACAACCTTCCAAGACTGAACCAGGAATAAAGAGAAAATGTGAACGGCCCAACCACAAAGTGAAATCAAAACTGTGATTAAAAAAATCTTCTAACAAACACAACCCCAGGGCCAGATGGCTTCACAAGTGAATTCTACTAAAAGTTTAGAGAAGAGCTAACACCTATCCTGCTCAAACTTTTTCACAAAATTGCAGAGTAAGGAAAACTTTCAAACTAATTCTGTGAGGCCACCACCACCCTGATATCAAAACCAGACAAAGATACCACAACAAAGAAAATTACAAGCCAATATCACTGATGAAAATGTAAAGTATGAAAAGACAAAGAGATACAACACTGAAAGATGAACTTCCCAGGTTGGAAGGTGCCCAATATCCTACTGGAGATCAGTGGAGAAATAACTCCAAAAAGAATGAAGAGACAGAGCCAAAGCAAAAACAATGCCCAGTCATTGATGGGACTGGTGATGGAAGTAAAGTCTGATGCTGTAAAGAACAATATTGCATAGGAACCTGGAATGTTAGGTCTATGAATCAAGGTAAATTGGAAGTGGTTAAACAGGAGATGGCAAGATTAAATATGGACATTTTAATAATCAGTAAAATAAAATGGACTGGAACTGGTGAATTTAACTCAGCTACCATTGTATCTACTACTGTGGTTAAGAATCCCTTAGAAGAAATGGAGTAGCCCTCATAGTCAACAAGAGTCCAAGATGTAGTTCTTGGGTGCAATCTCAAAAAAAGAATGATCTCTGTTCATTTCCAAGGCAAACCATTCAATATCACAGTAATCAAAGTCTATGCCCCACACAGGTAATACTGAAGAAGCTGAACAGTTCTGTGAAGACATACAAGACTTTCTAGAACTAACACCGATAAAAGATGCCCTTTTCATTATATACAAGAGGAATGCAAAAGTAGGAAGTCAAGAGCTACCTGGAGTAACAGGCAAATTTGGCCTTGGAGTACAAAATGAAGCAGGGCAAAGGCTAATAGAGTTTTGCCAAGAGAACACATTGGTCATAACAAACACCTTCTTCCAACAACACAAGAGAAGACTCTACACATGGACATCACTAGATGCTCAATACCGAAATCAGATTGATTATATTCTTTGCAGCCAAAGATGGAGAAGCTTTATACAGTCAGCTGACTGTGGCTCAGAACAAGAACTCATTATTGCCAAATTCAAATGTAAATTGAAGAAAGTAGGGAAAACAACTAGATCATTCAGGTATGACCTAGATCAAATCCCTTACAATTATACAGTTAGAAGTGACAAATAGATTCAAGGGATTAGATCTGATAAGAGTCCCTGAAGAAGTATGGACAGAGATTCGTGACACTACATAGGAAGCAGTGATCAAGACCACCCTGAAGAAAAACAAATGCAAAAAGGCAAAATGGTTGTCTGAGGAGGCCTTACAAATAGCTGAGAAAAGAAGAGAAGCAAAAGGCAAAGGAGAAAAGGAAAGATATACCCATTTGAATGCAGAGTTCCAAAGAATAGTAAGGAGAGATAAGAAAGCCTTCCTCAGGGATCAGTGCAAAGAAAAAGAGGAAAACAATAGAATGGGAAAGACTAGACATTTCTTCAAGAAAATTAGAGATACCAAGGGAACATTTCATGCAAAGATGGGCATAATAAAGGACAGAAATGGTATGGACCTAACAGAAGCAGAAGATATTAAGAAGTGGCAAGAATACACAGAAGAACTACACAAAAAATAATCACAATGGTATGATCACTCACATAGAGCCAGACATCCTGGAACACGAAGTCATTTGGGCCTTAGGAAGCATCACCAAGGACAAAGCTAGTGGAAGTGATGGAATTCCAGATGAGCTATTTCAAATCCTAAAAGATGATGCTGTGAAAGTGCTGCACTCAATATGCCAGCAAATTTAGAAAACTCAGCAGTGGCCACAGGACTGGAAAAAGTCATTTATTTTTCAATCCCAAAGAAAGGCAATGTCAAAGAATGTTTAAACTACCACACAATTGCACTCATCTAAACTACCACACAATTGCACTCATCTCACACACTAGCAAAGTAACGCTCAAAATTCTCTAAGCCAGGCTTCAACAGTATGTGAACTGAGAACTGCCAGATGTTCAAGCTGGATTTAGAAAAGACAGAGGAATCAGAGATCAAATTGCCAACATCCGCTGGATCATCAGAAGAGCAAGAGGGTTTCAGAAAAATAATCTACTTCTGCTTTATTGCCTACGCCAAAGCCTTGGATTGTATGGATCACAACAAACTGGAAAATTCTTCAAGAGATGGGAATAACAGACTACCGTACCTGTCTCCTGAAAAATTGGTATGCAGGTCAAGAAGCAACAGTTGGAACTGGAGATGGAACAATGGGCTGGTTCCAAATTGGGAAAGGAGAATGTGAAGTCTGTGTATTGTCACCCTGCTTATTTAACTTATATGCAGAGTACATCATGTGAAACGCCAGGCTGGATGAAGCACAAGCTGGAATCAAGATTGCCAGGAGAAATATCAATAACCTCACATATGCAGATGACACCCCCCTTATGGCAGAAACCAAAGAAGAACTAAAGAGCCTCTTCATGAAAGATGAGTGAAAATTTTGGCTTAAAACTAAACATTTAGTAGAGTACATCATGTGAAACGCCAGGCTGGATGAAGCACAAGCTGGAATCAAGATTGCCAGGAGAAATATCAATAACCTCACATATGCAGATGACACCCCCCTTATGGCAGAAACCAAAGAAGAACTAAAGAGCCTCTTCATGAAAGATGAGTGAAAATTTTGGCTTAAAACTAAACATTTAGAAAAGTAATATCATGGCATCCAGTCCCATTACTTCATGGGAAATAGATGGGGAAACAATGGAAATAGTGGCAGACTTTATTTTCTTGGGCTCCAAAATCACTGCAGAAGGTGACTGCAGCCATGAAATTAAAAGATGCTTGCTCCTTGGAAGAAAAGCTATGACCAACCTAGACAGCCTATTGAAAAGCAGATACATTACTTTGCCAACAAGTTCTGTCTAGTCAAAGCTTTGGTTTTTCTATTAGTCATGTATGGATGTGAGAGTTGGACTATAAAGAAAGTTGAGTGCCAAAGAACTGATGCTTTTGAACTGTGGTGCTGGAGAAGACTCGAGAGTCCCTCGGACTGCAAGAAGATCCAACCAGTCAATCCTAAAGGAAATCAGTCCTGAATATTCATTGGAAGGACTGATGCTGAAGCTTAAGTTCCAATACTTTGGTCACCTGATGCAAAGAGCAGACTCATTGGACAAGATCCTGATGCTGGGAAAGATTGAAGGTAGGAGCAAAAGGGGACAAAAGAAGAAAACTTGGTTGGATGGCATCACTGACTCAATGGACGTGAGTTTGAGCAAGCACTATGAGATGGTGAAGGACAGGGAATCCTGGTATCCTGCAGTCCATGGGATCACAAAGAGTCTGACACAACTGAGCAGCTGAACAATTCCTTTTTCTTCTTACCTAATTCCTCTCATAAGGACTTCCATACAGGCATACCTCAGAGTTATTTTAACTTTGGTTCCAGACTATAGCAATATAGCAAATATTACAGTAAAGCAAGTCATATGAATTATTTGGTTTCCCAGTGCATATGAAATAAACTTATGTCAAAAATGTACATATCTTTACTTTTAATTATTTTAATTGGAGGATAGTTACTTTACAATATTGTGGTAGTTTTTGCCATATATCAACATGAATCAGCCTCGGGTGCACATGTGTTCCCCCATCCTGAACCCCCCCTCACTTCCCTTCCCACCCCATCTCTCTGCATTGTCCCTGAGCACTGGCTTTGAGTATCCTGCCCATGCATCAAATTTGCACTGGTCATCTATTTTACATATGATTAAATGCATGTTTCAGTGCCATTCTCTCAAATCATACCACACTTGCCTTCTCCCTCATATCCAAAAGTCTGTTCTTTACATCTGTGCCTCTTTTGCTGTCTTGCATATAGGATTGTTGTTACCGTCTTTTAATTTCCATATATATGCATTAATATACTGTACTGGTTTTTCTCTGACTTACTTCACTCTGTAACAGGCTCCAGTTTCATCCATCTTATTAGAACTGACTCAAATGCTTTCTTTTTTATTCAGTTCAGTTCAGTCGCTCAGTCGTGTCCGACTCTTTGTGACCCCATGAATCGCAGCACGCCAGGCCTCCCTGTCCATCACCATATCCCGGAGCTCACTCAGACTCACGTCCATCGAGTCCATGATGCCATCCAGCCATCTCATCCTCGGTCGTCCCCTTCTCCTCCTGCCCCCAATCCCTCCGTTAGTAATATTCCATTGTGTATATGTACCACAACTTCCTTATCCATTCATCTGCTGATGGACATCTAGGGTTGCTTCCATGTCCCAGCTATTGTAAACAGTGTTGCAATGAACACTGGGGTACATGTGTCTCTTTCAATTTTGGTTTGCTCAGTGTGTTTGCCCAGCAATGGGACTGCTGGGTCCTAGAGCAGTTCTATTTCCAGTTCTGGTACAGCCACTATAGAGAACAGTGTGGAGATTCCTTACATACCTTAATTTTTAAAATACTTTATTGTTAAAAATGCTCACCATCAACTGAGCCTTCAGGAAGTCATAATACTTTTGCCGATAGAGGGTCTTGCCTCCATGTTGATGGTTGCTAACTGATCAAGATGGTAGTTGCTGAAGGTTGGAGTGGCTGTGGCAATTTATTAAAACAGGACAATAGTGAAGTTTGCCTCGCTAATTGACTTTTCCCTTAATTTGAACACTTGGAGGCCACTGTAGAGTTATTAACTGTCCTAATTTCAATACTATATGTTTTAAGGACTAGGGAAACCAAGGGAAAGGAGACAGGGAAACAGCTGGTCAGTGGAATAATCAGAACATACACAACCACAATTAAGTTCACTGTCCTATATGCACATGATTCGTGGCATCCTCCAAAATTGTAATAGTAACATCAAAGATCACTGATTACAGTTTACCATGATAAATAATGAAAAAGTTTGAAATATTATGAGCATAATCAAAATGTGACTCATGTGACACCAAGACATGAAGTGAGCAAATGCTATTAGAAAAAATGGCACCAAGAGACTTGCTCGAAATAGGGTTGACACAAACTTTCAATTTGTAAAAATCACAATATCTATGAAGCACAATGAAGGAAAGTGCCGTAAAACAAGGTACGCCTATACTATGCTGAATAAAAATAGTGAGACTGGGCATACCTTGTTTCTAATCTTAGAAGAAAAGTTTTCAACCTTTCACTGTTGAGTATGATGTTAGCTGTAGTCTTATTATATATGGCCTTTATTATGTTGAGGTACCTTCCCTCTAAATCTACTTTGTTATTTTTTTAATCATAAATGGATGCTGAATTTTGTCAAGTGCTTTTTCTCTATTTAGATGATTGACTGGGCATACCTTGTTTCTAATCTTAGAAGAAAAGTTTTCAACCTTTCACTGTTGAGTATGATGTTAGCTGTAGTCTTATTATATATGGCCTTTATTATGTTGAGGTACCTTCCCTCTAAATCTACTTTGTTATTTTTTTAATCATAAATGGATGCTGAATTTTGTCAAGTGCTTTTTCTCTATTTAGATGATCATATGATTTCTATCTTTCATTTTGTTAATGTAGTGTATCACACTGACTAATCTGTTTGGGAATGGATCATCCTTGTGTCCCCAGAATAAATCCTACTATGATCCTTTAAATGTAAGTGTTGGACTCAGTTTGCTAATATTTTGCTGAGAATTTTGGTGTCTATGTTCATCGGGGATATTGGCTTCTAATCTTTTTCTTGTGGCATTCTTATCTGGTTTTGATATCAGGGTCATGCTGGCCTTGCAAAAGCAGCTTGAAAGAGTCCTATCCTCTCCTATTTTTTAGAAGAATTTGACAAAGACTGGCATTAACTCTTCTGTTAATGAAATGAAGCCATCTTCTTTGAATGACCAGTGAAGCTTCTGCCCCTGGACTTTCATTTGTTGGGAGGTATTCGATTACTAAGTCAATCTCCTTGCTAGTAATAGGTCTGTTTAGATTTTCTCTTTCATCAGTCTTTGCAGACTGTATTTTTCTAGGAATGTATCCATTTCTTTCAGGTTGTCCAATTTATTAGAGTGTAATTGGTCCATAGTAATGATCCTTTGTGTTTCTGTGGCAACAGTTGTAACATCTCCTCTTTCATTTGTTTTTATCTGACCTCTTTCTCCCTCTTTTTTGTTGGTGAGTCTAGAAAAGGTTTGTTCATTTTATTCATCTTTTCAAAGAATAAGCTCTTAGTTTCATTGAGCTTTTCTACTATCTTTTTAGTCTCAATTTATTTCTGCTCTAATTTTTGTTATTTTTTTCCTTCTATTAACTTTGGGCTTTGTTTTTCCTTTTTCTAGGTGCTCCAGCTTTCTTTTAGTTTTCATTTGCATGAAATATATTTTTTTATCCCCTCATTTTCAGTCTCTGTGTGTTCTTATATTTATAGCGAGTCTCCTGTAGGCAACACATATAAGGGTCTTAACATTTAAAGCAATTATTGATAGATGTGTGTGTATTGCCATTTTGTTCATTGTTTTCTGTATGTTTTTATAGTTTCTCTCTGTTTCTTTCTTGCTCTCTTCCTTTGTGTTTGATGACTTTCTTTAGTGGTAAGCTTATATCCCTTTCTCATTCTCTTCCATGTATTTATTATAGGTTTTTGCTTTATGGTCGTGTGTGCTTAATCACTCAGTCACGTCTGACTCTGTGCAACCCCATGGACTGTAGCCCACCCGGCTCCTCTGTCCACGGGGATTCTCCAGGCAAGAATACTGGAGTGGGTTGTCATGTCCTCCTCCAGGGGATCTTCCTGACCCAGGGATTGAACCCGGGTCTCCTGTATTGCAGGCAGATTCTTTATCATCTGAGCCACCAGGGAAGCTTTTTGCTTTACAGTTACCATAAAGCTTCAGTTCAGTTCAGTTCAGTCACTCAGTCGTGTCCGACTTTTTGCAACCCCATGAATCGCAGCATGCCAGGCCTCCCTGTCCATCACCAGCTCCCGGAGTTTACCCAAATTCATGTCCATCGAGTTGGTGATGCCATCAAGCCATCTCATCCTCGGTGGTCCCGTTCTCCTCCTGCCCCCAATCCCTCCCCAAATCAGGGTCTTTTCCAATGAGTCAACTCTTTGCATGAGGTGGCCAAAATATTGGAGTTTCAGCTTCAGCATCAGTCCTTCCAATGA